>OZ012626.1:19784209-20376601 GCA_963942485.1 Pediacus dermestoides | reverse complement strand
TGCATCAACCCGTGTCAGTTGTTTGAACCGGTGTCACATGAATATCTGACACCGAATTAGATAATCCTGGTAGTAGCACGGATTAAATCGATTATAACAATTTTTTATACTTTTCCTAAGTGCTAATATTTTATTTTTATCTTTATTATTGTTATTGTTTATATTTGATTTTCATATTTATACATATTATACTTACATATTTTTAATTTATTCCCTATATCGCGCGGAAATTTGAAAATTTTGAAACGTAAAGTAAAATGCATACAATTTATTATTATCTTATTATTTTCATACCTACATAAAAACAAACTAATTAGTACTGCATTTGTAGAAAATGTTAGTTTACTTCAAGTTCAAGTAGTAGTTGTTCCAATGATGGAGTTGAGTGTATGTCGGCGCAAATTCAATAAAACAACTAACACCCTTTTTACAGCTTTATTTTGACTTGACTAAAAAGTACATGCATTGTCTTACTGACTAATTTGCACACTGCCATTAGGCAGATATTAATCTTGGCGTCTAACGCCTCAGAGGTTAGCCTCTAGCTCTCCTTGACCCCCTTCAACTCCTTGCAAACATCTGGGGTACAAAAATGGACATAATATCCAACATAACCCAACAGTAGTGGTGAGGAACAGAGAGTAACGCCTCGAAGAATTCGTCGTGTAAGAACTGTTCGGAAACGTATAGCCGTCCATTTGAAATTTACGACGAGGTTGACTTCAAAGCACCTTTTCGATTTAACAAGGCGACAGTTCGCGAATTATTAAACATATTTGGCCACCGGCTAGAATACCTATGCGACGAACAAAAATTTTCCTGTTTCTCCCATCAACCAACTACTGCTCACCCAGCGCTGCAACAGCCACATTTCAACAGGCACTTGGAGATCACATAAATATCCACAAATCAACGGTCTCGAGGATAATTCGCAAAGTGACGCACGAAATCGCTTCACTGGTCAGGGAAGAAATCAGAATGCCTTCGTCCTCTGTCGAGAAATCGAATGTTAAACGCGATTTCTTTAAAATTCGCGGATTTCCTGGTGTTATTGGTATGATTGGCGTAATACATATCCTAACCTAACATTTTGTACTTGCAGGGGCGATAGATTGTGCCCACGTTCCTATTCAGTCGCCAGGTGGTGTGAATGCCGCTGTATCGCAACAGAAAAGGATATTTTTCTTTAAATGTCTAATGTGTTTGCGATGCGAATCTAAAAATTAGACATATTATAGCTCGGTGGCCAGGTTCAGTACACGACAGTACTTACAATTTTTAATGATTCCCCACTAGCGGCTGAATTTGAAAATGGGAACTACAGAAATGATATTCTCTTCTAAATCCAGAAACACCAGCAGCAAGTAATTATAATTCGTCATAAATTTCTACCAGAAATCCAATTGAACGTTGTTTTGGTGTTATAAACCGTAGATTTTCCTTTTTTCCTATCGTCAACAATTCTTGTTTTTCTCTTTCGGTGTATTTTTCCTAATTTTTATGTTCATTATTTCTAATTTTACCCGTACTTTAAAAAAATCACAGTTGAAAACTTATTCAAAACTGAATTGAAACAAATGTCAATTTTTTATTTTCCCCTAGATATGTTACCAACTGATGTATAAATATCCCTAGACAGGGTGTCAGATCATGTAACACCGGGATTAGCTAACACGAGATTGGATACTGTTTAATTCACGTTGGCGTAACCCGATTAAATGTGACGCCGGTGTCAGAATTAATCCGGGATTGGATAATCCGGTATGTAACACTGCTTGGTGCAACCGGGCATAACTCTTATAATTGTTAATAAATAGTGTTATTTATAATTTAAAATACTTATTCAATTCAAAAAATGAAACAAATGTCTTTTTTGTGCCTCAAGTTGGCATTAGTCATTTTGCATTCGTATAAATCGGCTGGAAACTCATGTTTTGCCGGGCTAGACCGGCAAAAACTAGGAATTTTTAGTTTATCGATTGGCATCATTGAAATCATAAAGAAAATTTGTATTTTCCATAGAAACGGATTATTATTTCTATTATTCGGCTACTACTGTCAGTGTCAATTTTAAGTATCGCGTGTTACCAATAAAAAAAAATCCCTAATACCAAATATTTAAACAAATATTTTGTAAATTTTATTTATTTAAATAAACTTCGGCATAAAAAATAGTGTGTATTACACGCCTAGAAACTGTTTTGCGAGTACTCGTAGTTGCGGGCCTCGGCCTACGGCCTCTGCTCGCAAACCCTACTCGCACTCGCAAAACTCTAGTTTCAAGGCTAGCAATACAAATAACTATTGTTTAATAATGTGACAATACTGACAGTTGTTTATTAATTGATTTTGACACAAAGGTAAAAGTTGTAGAATTTTGACTTTTGGTAAGTTTCCATATACAAAAAAATTGCTCACATTATTAAAACACCATACATTGCTTTTAAGTAGTTCTGCTTGCAATAGCCTTATTAATAACAATTTTCTCTCTACGTTAAATATGATGTTGTCCATTGATTCAAGTTAGAATACGTGGCGGCAATTCAAATTATATGGAAACTTTTACAATTAAATTTATTTATATTAAGCGATTTTAATTCCTTAAAAACCATTAAATAGATTTTTTTGTTGATCGTTTATTAAAGATCTAGTTAATGTAATAAAATGAGTGTATTAATAACTCAGTTTAATGCATACATGCACATTAAAAACATTGTTGAGATTTACTAGGTAACCTACGATATATTATATTATTGAAACATGGATTTGGAACTGACACCTGCCGAAATTAATTAATTACATATGTCAGTGGTATTTTGACTTATTGCATATTAAGCCAGAATTTGGATTTTTCCATGGAACAAAATTAGATTATTTTCGTTCTAATAAAGAGCGATCGACAAAAAAATATTGTAATCAACATGAGTGTTAATCGGCGATTAATAATCTCAACTCATTAAGACGCTCGCTGCGCTCACGCGTTAAAATCGTTTCGATTATTAATCGCTCTTATTAACACTCTTGTTTATTAAACTACTATTCTTGGCCCTACTAAATCATATTATAAAGTGTTTTTCTTTAAAACTGTTACTGGATTATCAAAAAATATAAATTTGTTCATTATTTACCACTAGTAAATAATGAGCCAACATTATTTACCATATTGACAAAAGATAGAGAAATGAAATTTCACGGCATTCTAGTATAGGCAATAACGACGTGTTCTATGACTAGTAGTGAAAAATAGTATATTATTATACGAGTTTTATAAGACGCTATATTGTGGCACAAGTTGTTTGAAGTATGACGAGCGAAGCGAGGAGTGCCACAATAATGTCTTATAAAACAAGTGTAATATACTATTTTTTCTATTTTGCATCTATTTATACTTTAAATTTAAGAATATGTGCAAAATATAAACCTAGGATTATTTGGAATGATTTCACACTAACCAAACATAACCAAACTATAAAACAATGTTAATTTGAAATTAGTTGTCAATTTTACTTCACAACCAGCAACAAGCTTTTTTGGCATTCTATTGAAATTTATAAACAGGCAAGTATAAGTAATACACCACCTGAACTAAGAAAAAGAGCCCAATTAGCTATAAATCATTTACTTTCGAAAAAATAATAATAAAATGTTCAAAATTTCACTGGTTTCTTTTCTACAATTTTGTGAGGCTGGCTTTGGATTTTGACCCTGCGTTACCCACATGTCATTGGAAATTAATGTCAAGCAATGTTACCACTATGAAAAAATAAAAAGCCGGAGTTCATAATGAAGCTATTATGAAACCCGTTTGAGTTTCATAATGACTCTGTTAGAGACTCAAAATAGAAAAAATATATTTATCCAACATCGATTCATAATAAGCTTATTACCACGGTATAAGAAACTATGGTAGTGCATCTCCTATACTCTATCACCTTCAATATTGAATACAAATAATATCTGGTACCACTGGCGACCACCAGTGCGGCGCTATCGGCAGATCAAACACTCGCTCTGTGTATAACCAATTTGTCAAGTGTTTGTTTTGGTTTGTCACTGTCACTGTAACTGGCAACGAATTTGTGCCTACGCCACCCCGAGAATTTTCCTTATACACAGAGCGAGTGTTTGATCTGCCGATAGCGCCGCACGTGGTCGTCAGTGGTACCAGATATTATTTGTATTCAATATTAAGATAGTTTCTTATACCGTGCTTATTACTATGACGATTTGAAACATAGAATGTTCATCATTACTTATTAGTGAGAGAATATTTTGGAACTCACTTTATTATTATCATATTTATTATTGAAAACAGTCTAACACAACTTACTATAGCAACCACTACCTAATTACTAAAAACTGACAAATTTTGAAAACCTGACATTTTTATTTGTCAAATAGTTTGTCAATTAAAATAACGATAAAATAATCTTACAATTTAGAATTAACAGCGATGTTGGATAAAATATGATATTAAATTCGTGTGGAATGCTTATTAGTCACTCAAGAAATTAAACTTTTTCTTTCGTGACTAATATATCACATTCCACACTTATATAATAAATATCTATTAATAACAGTAAATAAGTAAGTAATTTAGTAATAAAATATTATAATCTTAATATTCACTTAATGTCTGATTCAGAATCAGAAATTAACGATTTAGTAAGTAAATACAATCTTTCTTTTACTACTCATCAAAATCAAACTCAAACCACAATGCAAAATACAAGCAGTACTTCTTCAACACCTAGTACACAAACAAATTACCAACTTCTTAAATTATACATCGACACTATTCCAAATTACGAAGGAAACCCTCATACTTTAGGAATCTTTATAGATACATGCGAAAATTTAATACCTACATTTTCTAATCCTAATAATCAACCTTTAAATACTTTCATTTTACGTGCAATAATTGGTAAATTAACAGGTAGAGCCTTAAGCTTAATTGGTTCAAGAATCGAGTTAAAAACTTGGTCATCAATAAAAAATGCATTAAATTTAAGTTTTGGAGATCAACGTATATTGATTGTCTAGTGCAAGATTTAATAATGTTAAGACCTTTCAACAATGAACCCCCATATAATTTTGGTATGCGCTGTCAAGATTCTCGTAGTCTAATAATTTCCAAATTAAATTCTTTAAACATACCTGCTGAAGAAAAAATTATTAATATGCAAAATTATGATAATTTATCCTAAAAAACTTTTATACGTGGACTTTCAGGCCCAATACAAAATAACATACGTCTTAGAAACCCCGATAGTCTCGAAGTCGCAATGTCTCTATTGATCGAAGAAGAAAATTTTTATTATATTCAAAATCGAAGTAATTTTATCAACTCTCAAAATTATTTTAAACCAACCCAAAGAATCACTCCAGTAAATTCAAACCCAAATGCTTCACGATATTTTAATCCTAATTTCAACCAAAAACCAAACCTTTCAAAATAATTTCCCATCAAGACCAGTATTTGAACCAAATTTCCAAAGATCAACAACCCAAACTCAATGGAAACCTAATAATAATTTCTCAACACAAAGACACCCCTTTTCTTCTCAAAGACCCAGTCAAATAACCAGACAAAATCAATTCTTACGTCCATATCAAAGACAAGAATATAAACCTGAACCAATGGATACATCATCTAGTAATTCTAGACAAATACCACATAAAACATTTATTAATAACACTGAACTAATCTCACACGAATTTGAAAATCCCTTTGAAACCAAAACAAAAATGAATATGTAGAAAAGTTTGAAAACTCTGAGTATACAGGGTGTCCCAAAATTAGCCTGCCAAAATGAACCAGCTGATTCTATGTTCAAAAATAATACAAAAAATATATATATAAATAAAAATAAATATAGGTTGAAATATGTTTTTTCTACGAAAATGCGGAATGACGTTTTTTCTGACAAAATAATCAAACTTGAAAGTAGGCTTTTGAAAAACTAGTACGGAAAATTAGTGTGGAAATTTTTTTCCGCACACATTTTTTAAACTTTCCGCACGCAAACAAAAACATAAAGAAGTACTTATATTTAGTTATAATTATAACATTTATTTAATATCTAACAACCGGAGGAGTGCACATTAGTTCATCGCTTTCGCTTTAGTTTTGAAACCCCATGTTTATATTCACGTAATTTGATCTCAAAATCAAAATTATTTCGATGACAGGACACAATTTATAAACTGTCAACAGTTATGAGCTTTCAGTTCTATGACAACAAACTCACTTGATGTTTTTTTTAATTAGAATAAGATTTACAAATAATTTTATTTTTTACGAATTCCACGTTTTCGTAGAAAAAATCGTATGTAACACGCTTGCGGAAATGGCCCATGACAATACTCGTGTGATTGCAGCACTCGCTATCGCTCGCGTTGCAAATTTCACACTCGTATTGTCATGATGCGTTTTCCGCACTTGTATTACAATATACTATTCTAAGGGAGCTACAACCCTCCGAAAGGGGGGCCCAAAGAGGAGTTTTTTGTAATATCTCTGCAATTGTTTGAGGTAGATTCATGAAATTTGGTGAGTTTGAAGCTTGTATAATTTGCCACATATTTCTTTTTCCAATTTTCAGAAATTTTGCTACCTTTTTTGTGTAAAAATAAACCAAGTTTCAAAATGTATAAAAAATTTAAAAATTATCCACTCAAAAAATATGGGGCATAATATACCCAGCACCCACCTTGTATGTGACGCCCCTGGCAAAATTTCTGAAAATTGAGAAAAGAAATATGTGGCAAATTATAAAAGCTTCAAACTCACAAAGTTTCATGAATCTACCTCAAACACTTGCAAAGATATTACAGAAAACTCTTCTTTGGGGTCCCCCTTTCGAGGGGCTGTAGCCTCCTTCTTTTTTTTTTATTTTATTTCCCCATTCCATTTACAATCTATTCACAATACAGAACAATAAGTAAATATTTTGACAACTATGAAAGAAAAACATGTAGGAAATAACCCAGTGGCTATTCCCCATTAAGTCATAGTTACATTGCAACTACTCAGGACTTGGGACAAAGAGCTGTAAATAAGTATGTATAATAACAAATACAACAATAAACATTAATAATAAGACATAGATAACTAACATAAGATTTAAAGATCTAAAATTTGTCTACTAAGTCATACGGAGTAAATCGTTTCAGTCTGCGTCTTAAAATACACTGTGAAACCAAGTCTTTAGCAAGTTTGTTTGGGTGGTTTTCAAGTCTGTTTGTGTAACTTTCACTCATCTTCGTAATCTCTTGTTTAACCGATAGAACACTCAGATCACGTGCAATAACATTATTTGGCACAAACCATGGTGCGTCAGCGATTTGTCTAAGAGTCTTTGCTTGGAATCTCTCGATAATTTCGAAGTTTGAATTTGATGTAGAGCCCCAAAGTTGAATTCCATATGTCCAAATTGGTTTAATGATAACTTTGTACACTAACACTTTGTTTTCAAGGGAGAGTTTAGATTTGCGACCTATGATCCAGTAGAGTTTATGCAGCTTGAGACCAAGCTGTTTCCTTTTAGTGAAGATGTGTTTTTTCCACGTTAGTCTTCGGTCCAGATGTAAGCCCAGATACTTGGCCTCTTCTCTCTGAGGTACTTCTTTACCATTTAGTCTAACCGGTGGACAGTTTCCTCGTCGATTTGAAAAAGTTACATGCACTGATTTCGTTTCATTGACTTTAATTCTCCACAAGTTTAGCCACAACTGTAAACTGTCGAGATCAGTTTGTAATGTTTCAGATGCTATTTGGGGATTATCGTGTGAAGTTAGGTAGACAGTATCGTCGGCAAATGTGGCCGTTAAGACATTGTTTGATGTGGGTAGGTCAGCTGTGTACAGTAGGTAAAGAAGAGGGCCCAGCACACTTCCTTGGGGAACTCCAGCATTAATCGGGTGGAAAGTCGAGTATTCGTTTTTGTGTTTTACAAAAAAGTGACGATCTTGTAAGTACGACTTAAGAATGAGAAAGAAATTGAGAGGTAGGATCTTTTTGGTCTTATATAACAGACCAGTGTGCCAGACTTTGTCAAAAGCCTGACTCACGTCCAGAAACACAGCGGAACAATACTTTTTATCTTCCAAGCACTGCATTATTTTGTTGGTAACGCGTTGTACTTGTTCAATCGTGGCGTGCTCTTCTCGAAAACCAAATTGATGTTCAGGAATTATATGATATCTTTGAGAATTATTTCAAGGCTTGTTTTTATTATTTTCTCCAATATCTTGGATAAAATAGGGAGCAAGCTGATAGGCCTATAAGAGGTAACATCTTCGGTTGGTTTTCCAGGTTTGGGAATCAAAATTATCTGAGCCACCTTCCACTGGATTGGGAAACAACCCAACCTCAAGACCGCATTGTAGATGAATGTAATCAATTTTATCACACATGGAGGCAGCTCAAGAAGGATTCTGGCATTTATTAGGTCGTATCCGGGAGATTTTTTGGGATTAAGGCTTTTAATAGCTTTCAGAACCTGATTGGTGGTTATTTTTGTTAAGGGTGGTTCCAACTGGTAGGGATACTCAACGAACTGCCTCACTACCACTTCATGATCATTTGTTGTTGATGGATTTGGCTGAAAGACATTTTCCAGGTGGTTTGCAAAATTATTTGCTTTTGATATGTCATCTTTGATCCAATGGCCTTCCCTGGAACGGATGGGAGGATTCGCATCTGGAGGTCGACCTGCTTTGCTGGTGGCTTTCCAAAGCGAATATTCAGTGGCTTCGCTTGCAGTAAGATTTTCTAAATAATGTTGAATGTTGTTATTTTTCCCATTATTAAGAATTCTTTTTAATTCTTGACTAGCTCTGTTTAGGTTAGTTTTGTCTATCGGACACCTAGTTCTTTGCCAGACTCTTCTCAAACCACGTTTCTCTGCTATTTTATCTTTGATTAGTGTAGGTAGTTCAGTTTTTGCGCCTGCATGAATGATGCGTGGGGTAGATTGCCGTGCCGCACTTTGAATTGTTCTTGTAAGATACTCCACAGCTTCGGTTATTTCAGCATCTGTTTTCAGTGAAATGTTAGTATCAATGTTGCTGTTTAGCAGTTCCCTGAATTCTCCCCAGTTAGTGTATTTGTTACATATGTAAGGTGGAATTTCTTTAACAATAATTTCTGTACTTATATTGATTAGCACTGGTGAATGATCTGACGACAGATCAAAACAAGATGTTGCATTAGCTAGGTTATCTGGAATACCTCTCGTAACACAAAAGTCTATCAGGTCAGGTTGTTTATTCCTGTCTGATGGCCAATATGTCGGTTCACCAGTCGATACATGTTTAAGTGCATAATTTTTTATTGTGTTATAAAGTTGTCGACCTCTCGGATTTATTAGCCTAGTCCCCCAGTGGGTGTGCTTAGAGTTGTAATCACCACCAGCAAGAAACCGACCACCAAGTGTATTGTAGAACTCAGCGAACTGCTGACCACTTATGGAGTGTTTTGGAGGGCAGTAGACAGCAGATATGGTCAAGGGGCCATGCCAGTCCTCCATTGTTATGCTGGTTGATTGCAAAAATTCTTCTTCATAATTATTTAAGACATGATGTTTAATGGTCTTCTTAATTACGATGGCAGTGCCTCCATGTGCCGTGTTGTCCGGGTGGTTAGTGTTGTAAACATTGAAGTTTGACATTCTAAAGAAACTTCTATTGGTAAGGTGAGTTTCAGATATCAGGAATATGTCGATGTCATTATTAATAATAAATGCTTTGACCTCGTCAGCATGTTGTGTTAGACCATTGGCGTTCCACAGAGCAATTTTTAGGAACTTACTCATTTAGCAAGTTTAGTAATGACTGTTGTTAACAAGTTTAGCATCGTCCCCATTTGTTCCACGAGCGACCTCATCATAGTCTTTAATTCGGTCAAATCGTTTGAAGGTGTAACGGAGTTATGAGTTTGCGTTGTGTCCGTTGCAGGGTGTTGTCCGTTGCTTACAATTTGAGCAAATTCGATATCTTGTTGTACAGGCCTGGTTTGGGGTATAGAGCGGACTTTAGGTCGTAGGGCAGGATATCTAGCTTTTACCAGTTCTTTATAAATTGAACATCCCTTGTAGTTGGCTGGATGATTCCCCTCACATAGTACGCACTTAACATCTGCGGATTTTTCTTTTCTAGGGCATAGGTTGGTGGCGTGTTGTCCAGCACATTTAACGCACCGTGGTCTGAGGTGGCAGTAAGTCTTGGTGTGTCCATAGCGCATTTTTCAACCTATATTTATTAAAACTTTTTGCATTATTTTTGAACGTAGAAATAGCTGGTTCATTTTGGCACGCTAATTTTGGGACACCCTGTATAGAAGAAAATCAATAAGATGAAAATCAAACTAACGATCAATATCCGTACAATGAACAAAATCAAATTTATGATTGCGATCATACATCAAATTGCTATGAAAACAACCAAAATATAAAAAAATAAATCTAAATTTAGTCAAAGCTAATTCACCCCATATTTATATTCCAGAATTAAATGCTAATTTCCTTATAGACACAGGTAGTTCACGCAGTTTAATGAACCCAGAATTAGCCTATAAATTTTACTCAAAATACATCTTTAATGAAAATTTTAATATACAAAACATAAGTTTTCATGATGAAGTTATGATAATCCTCGTTTTCCAAAAATTTTAAAGTTCAAGAAACACACAAATTCTATTTATTTAAATTCAGTCAAAAATATGATGGATTAATTGGTATAGATTTGCTAAAACAATTAAAAGCATCTGTAAATGTAAACTCAAAATTAATAACAACCCCATATGTTAAAATCCCAATAATTTATGAAACCGAAGAATTAACCAAATTAAAAAAATACCCTCAAAATTCGTAACTATGCTCTAAATATACCTCCAAGAACTGAACAAATTATTAAAATACCTGTAAACCATGAAAAACGTGTAGGAATTCTAAATTATATAAAATTTGAAAATCAAGTAGAATCACCCCGTGCTGTAGTAAATATAAATGACTATTTTGCAATCACTTCTGTTATAAATTCCTCAACGAACCCTATAACAATCAAAATGAACGAACCCTTTGAAATAGAAATATTAAATATTAGTGAACTAAACTTTATTGAAAAAATGGAAATTAATGATGATTTAAATCAACAACAAGATAACATATTAAAATGAAACTTAAAAAACATCCGTTTAGACCATTGTAATCTTGAAGAAAAACAAAAACTCAGAAATTTATGTTTTAATTATCGAGATAGGTATATTTTATTGTGACGGAATCCCCTTGACATTTACAAATCAAATCCGACACAAAATTAACCTTAATGACGAATCTCCTATATTCACAAAAACTTACCGTTATCCTGAAATTCATAAAACCGAAGTTAAAGATAAAATTCAAAAATTACTTAAACAAGGTATTATTCAAAATTCAATTTCTCCTTGGTCAGGCCCTATTTGGATAGTTCCAAGAAAAGCTGATGCTTCAGGAAAAAAAGAAATGGGGAATGGTAATTGACTATCGTAAATTAAATTAACGTACTATAGACGACAAATACCCTTTACCAAACATAACTGACATTCTCGACAAACTAGGTAAAAGCCAATATTTCACTACTCTTGACTTAGCTAACGGATTTCATCAAATTGAAATGAATCCACAAGACATTCAAAAGACAGCTTTTTCAACTGAAAATGGACATTACGAATACAAACGTATGCTATTCGGACTTAAAAATGGCCCATCTACTTTTCAAAGAGTACCTAATGGACAATGTATTAAGAGGACTTCAGAACGAAACCTGCTTACTATATTTAGATGACATAGTAATTTTTAGCACTTCATTACAAGAACATTTAGAAAGACTAAAATCCGTTTTTAATCGCTTACGAAATTCACAATGAGGTATTTGCAAGAAAAATTAAAAATGAATTTTATGAATTATAGACATTCAGATATGCTGAAACATGAGTTCTGTGCGAGAATTTTGTTATAAAAATGTTTTATTAATTAGTTATTGCAATTACAAAATAATTTTCGTGACGTCAGCAAATGCAAAACGCGAGTACAATCGGCATACAGATGGCGCTGCCACAGAACTGATAACTCTCTATTTTATCGACATTTTGAGGTTAAGCGAAATGTCATTTAGTGTCAACAATACTTTTCAACGCTTGAAACCACAACTGTCTAGTTTCTGTTTTTTAGGCACAGTCAAAAACAGTTTGTTTGGTGTGCGAGATGAACAGTTAACACAAAAAGGCACGACACAATGCTTCATTATCGATAATTATTTAACCGTTCTAACCTGTAAATGTGCCTGTAAATATGTCAAATCTCAACCACACGTCAACAAACAGCACAGATAAACACCATAGCTGTAAAATTCCTCAGAGCGCCATCTACCGGCACGGAGAGTTTGACCACTGCTGACGTCAAAAGAAAAATAAAAAATTTTTTTTTTATGGGTTTAGAGAAT
Organism: Pediacus dermestoides; assembly: GCA_963942485.1. Taxonomy (NCBI): domain Eukaryota; kingdom Metazoa; phylum Arthropoda; class Insecta; order Coleoptera; family Cucujidae; genus Pediacus; species Pediacus dermestoides. The sequence goes on along the minus strand of OZ012626.1, from coordinate 20,364,118 downwards.
TTGAAAAAATTTTTAAAAAATACCTTCTTAATTATTAATTCAAATGCTATCAGAATATGCTATTAACTAAAATACGTGAAAATACCTCATTAAAAATACAATTAGATAAGTCACAATTTTTAAGAAAAGAAGTCGCTTATCTAGGACACATCATACCACCCGATGGAGTAAAACCCAATCCTGATAAAATCCAAGCTATAAAAAATTTCCCTATTCCAAGTACCCCGAAAGAAATAAAAGGTTTCTTAGGTTTAGTAGGTCATTACAGAAAATTAATAAAAGATTTTGCAAAAATAACAAAGCCCTTAACACAATGCTTAAAAAAGAATTGTAAAGTCATTCACAATCAAAATTTTATATCTGCTTTCAATATCAGTAAAAATCTATTAATTAATGCCCCGATCTTACAATATCCAGATTTTTCTAAAAAGTTTGTATTAACCACGGACGCATCCAACGTTGCCTTAGGTGCAGTTCTTTCGCAAGGTCCTATTGGATCCGATAAACCAGTAGCATTCGCTTCACGAACATTAAATGAATCTGAACAACGATATAGTACAATAGAAAAAGAATTACTTGCAATAGTATGGGCTTGTAAATATTTTAGACCATACTTATTCGGAAGAAAATTCACAATCTATACAGATCATTGTCCCTTAATATGGCTTTTTAAAATAAGAGAACCACATTCTAAATTGATCAGATGGCGTCTCAGATTGGAAGAATTCGATTATGATATAGTTTATAAAAAAGGTAAACTACGCCGACGCACTTTCTCGTATAAAAATCAATGCATTAGAAAATTAATCCCTTATTAACAACCCAGGTGAAATTAATAAAGAAACTTTAGAATATCTACGAAACTTATCAGAAAACCCTATTGAAGATAACCTGTACCATCCGAACTTGAACTCCCCAAACAACATAAAATTAAAATTTTATCAGACATACAAATATTGCAATACGCATAAATCTGTCCTTGTCCCACTCATTATAACCGAATTTTATGACAAAAATGTGTTTTATTTTAGATTTTTGACCTATTACTCTTACTTAAAAAAATCTCCCGGTATGAAATTACATTTATTTATTCATTATTATTCTTTTCGGTGCCATAGAAACCAGTAAAATAAAAAAAAACTAATGGTCCGTTCCTTCTGGGATTCGAACCCGGGACCTTCCGTTTGGCAGCCATATAATGAAACACATGGTCTACCTCGACCATCGAATTCAACTATCAACGCGCGCTATGAGAAATATAAATGCCCGGTTGCACCAAGCCGTGTCAGATATGTGACACGGGATTAATTGTCTGACGCGGCGTCAGATTTTATTTTCCGTTGCGCCAACTCAAATTAAGTCGAAAAATCAGTGTTACAATAATCCTAGTTCAAAAATCGGTGTCAGTCAAGAAATTGCGTTGCATCAACCCGTGTCAGTTGTTTGAACCGGTGTCACATGAATATCTGACACCGAATTAGATAATCCTGGTAGTAGCACGGATTAAATCGATTATAACAATTTTTTATACTTTTCCTAAGTGCTAATATTTTATTTTTATCTTTATTATTGTTATTGTTTATATTTGATTTTCATATTTATACATATTATACTTACATATTTTTAATTTATTCTTTATATCGTGCGGAAATTTGGAAATGTTCCGTAAAGTAAAATGCATACAATTTATTATCTTATTATTTTCATACCTACATAAAAACAAACTAATTAGTGCTGCACTTGTAGAAAATGTTAGTCTACTTCAAGTTCAAGTAGTAGTTGTTCCAATGATGGAGTTGAGTGTATGTCGACGCAAATTCAATAAAACACCCTTTTTACAGCTTTATTTTGACTTGACTAAAAAGTACATGCATTGTCTTACTGACTAATTTGCACACTGCCTAACATCTTGGCGTCTAACGCCTCAGGGGTTAATCTTTAGCTCTCCTTGACCCCCCTTCAACATCTGGGGTACAAAAATGGACATAATATCCAACAGTAGTGATGAGGAACAGAGAGTAACGCCTTGAAGAATTCGTCGTGTAAGAACTGTTCGAGAACGTAGCCGTCCATTTAAAATATGCGACGAGGTTGACTTCAAACCACCTTTTCGATTTAACAAGGCGACAGTTCGCGAATTGTTAAACATACTTGGCCACAGGCTAGAATACCTATGCTACGAACAAAAAATTTTTCTGTTCTCCCATCAACCGACTACTGCTCACCCTGCGCTGCAACAGCTACATTTCAACAGGCACTTGGTGATCACATAAATGTCCACAAATCAACGGTCGCAGAGTGACGCACGAAATCGCTTCACTGGTCAGGGAAGAAATTAGAATGCTTTCATCGCCTGATTTCTTTAAAATTCGCGGAATTCCTGGTGTTATTGGTATGATTGGCGTAATACATATCCTAACCTAACATTTTGTACTTGCAGGGGCGATAGATTGTGCCCACGTTCCTATTCAGTCGCCAGGTGGTGTCAATGCCGCTGTATCGCAACAGAAAATGATATTTTTCTTTAAATGTCCAATGTGTTTGCGATGCGAATCTAAAAATTAGACATATTATAGCTCGGTGGCCTGGTTCAGTACAGGACAGTACTTACAATTTTTAATGATTCCCCACTGGCGGCTAAATTTGAAAATGGGAACTACAGAAATGATATTCTCTTGGGAGACAACGGATATGCATACAAACAGCAAACGATACTTGTTGACTGTGCTTCTAAATCCAGCAACACCAGCAGGAAGCAATTATAATTCGTCACAAATTTCTACCAGAAATCCAATTGAACGTTGCTTTGGTGTTGTAAACCGTAGATTTTCATTTTTTCCTATCGTCAACAATTCTTGTTTTTCTCGTCTCGGTGTATTTTTCCTAATTTTTTTGTCCATTATTTCTACTTTTACTCGTATTTTAAAAAAATCACAGTTGAAAACTTATTCAAAACTGAATTGAAACAAACGTCAATTTTTTATTTTCCTCCAGATATGTTACCAACTGATGTATAAATATCCCTAGACAGGGTGTCACATCATGTAACACCGGGATTAGCTAACACGAGATTGGATACTGTTTAATTTACGTTGGCGCAACCCGATTAAATGTGACGCCGGTGTCAGAATTAATCCGGGATTGGATAATCCTGTATGTAACACCGCTTGGTGCAACCGGGCAAAAGTGTTTTAAGAATATCTAGTTTTTTTGAAATTTTTTTGACGGAACTTCAAAAAAAAGTTCAAACAAAATTTGTTCAAAATTCAATTCTAGATCAATGTTAAAGAATAAAAAAATCTCATAAATTGTTTATTTTTCAAGATATTCTTAAAAAACCTAAAAATGTCATCAGCTAACTGTCACTTGTTTTGGTGCTAGATGAAAAACATTGACTGTGGCACCCACAATTTTGTTCAAACTCTTAAATATGAAATTTGAATCAAATCCGATAACTCGTTTTTGAGTTATGGTGGATACAGACAGACACACAGACAGACATCATGGCGAAAATGGTCAGAATGGATTCAGGGGCCCTCAAAACGTGTAAATCCATCAAAATCTCGAAGTCGAAAAAAATCACGATTACAATACTTCCTTATACTTCGTATAAGAAAGTAAAAATTGGAACACGTTTACCAAAAAGTAAATGAAAATATAATAAATCAAAAAGAAAAGATAACTTCAAAAATTAATTCCAAAAGGCGAATACAGCCAAGAATTTCACAACCTAAACAACAAACCTGGCCTTTTACCCTTAAAACTTGATAATGTTCAAAATATAGTTGACTGTTGGACATTCATTCAAATATTTGATATACTTAACTAATGTAATTAATGAATATCGATCACTTAAGACAAAACTTGCGAAAATCACAAATATCAAATCAACAAATAAAGATTATTTTAAAGAATTTTATAATTCACATAATTTAGCAGAAACTTTAAATCACAAAATTAATAATCACATAAATCAATTAAATCCATTAATTAATAACAGACAAAAACGTGGCCTTATAGATGGATTAGGATCAATAATAAAATCAATAACTGGTAATTTAGACCGAAATGATGCAGAAAAATACGATAGAGCAATCACAACACTCTAAAGTAATCAAATAAAAATAAAAACCTTAATTAAAGAACAAATTACACTTCTTCAAAAATCTATCCAAATCTTTCAAGACAATACTAAAAAATTACCACATAATCAACAATTTTTTTAAATTCTCGTATTTTACAAATAGAACAAGTTGTTAAAACCCTAAATTCACATGCCATAGAAAATCGTTACTATTTCCTTACTCAAATGCATATTTCCCAAATAATTACATCCTTTCAAATAATCAGTTATAATACGACAAGTAGTCAATGTTATGCCGAATATTTTTCTCGTGGTTTTACGAATGTCAACTGCGCTGGCATATGAATTTGACGAGTGCTTGCACGAGTCGAATTCAAAAGCTCAGTTGACATGAGTGAAACCACCACAAAAATGATCTGCATAACATTGACTACGAGTCGTATTTGGAGGACTATTTAATGAATCAAATACCTCAAACCCGTTTTATGCAAATTAAATAATTTATCAATCGAGCCATTCATGATTGTTACTGTAAGAACAACTAATAATAATATAAGTGTCAGAAAACGTCCCACACAATCATTTGTTTAAAATTATCACCAAAATGACTAGTACAATTATCGATTTAATTTGTACTAGTACAATTACCGCTGCAATTTTTTTGTAACCATGGAAATGACTAAAATTAAGTTTTTTCATTCGTTTATGAACATTAAATGACAGATGAATTAAATAGTCTATGATATTTTAGAAAAAATAGAAATCGCTATTACCTACGTTTGCAAAATTAAATATTTTTCATAACTCAATAGTTGAACCAAATGAGCTATTACAAGAAATAAAATTAATTAACAATCAATTAACAGAAAATAAATTGCCCTTTGAACCCACATTAGAAAACGTATTATTATTTGAAAACACTATGAAAATTAAAAGTTACAGCAAACAAAGTCAAATAATATTTATTATTGAAATTCCAATCGTAGAAAATGAAAATTATGACTACTATCATTTGTATTCCTCACCAACGCTTAAAAACGATATTTTCCAAACCATTGTACCCCAATCAAAATACCTTATCCTAAACGAGCAAAACTATATGTTTTTCGACTCAAAATGCAACGAAGTCACTTCCCAAGAATTTATCTGTGAAGAAACAAGTCCAACAAGAATTAAAGAAGATATTCCATGTGAAATTCAAATGTTAAAATATTCTGAAAACATCATCAACTGTCAACAAGTTCCAGTCAACATAAAAAACGTGAAAATTCAAAAAATTGAAATTAATAAATGGATTGTAATAATTCCCGAAAATTTAGTCGCTGTGCAAAAGTGAGGTACAAACAAAGAAAATATACCACTAAAAGGAACTTTTGTGTTAGAACTTAATCCTTATTGTGAAATTGACATTAAAGACATTAAAATCAGAAGTTATCAAAACTCGCGAAATAACTTTAAAAACATTGAATTGCCTAAAATTGAATTTAAAAATGAATTAACAATGGACTCTCCAATTAAATTGAAAACAATAAAATTAGACTCTATAAACCTTGACGAAATAAAAAACGTGCAAAGTGTATTAGAATCGCAAAATCAAATAATTAACAGCATTTCCGATGTCCCGGTACATTTTAATAATATTAGTGTCTGGACAATAATTATATATGTATTAATTGCATTATTCTTTGTTTATATTTTGTATAAACTTTATATTAGAAAGGAAGTTCCCAATATATCGCTATAATAGTCCAGGAAAAATAGACTTTACCATGGAAAAAAATTGTTACAGGCTGAATTTTTGCATGCACCTTAGTATTATAGTCCTCAATAATGTGTGAAAGTTCCCCATCGATTTGATGGCTCCTAACTGAGTTACTCGAGGTCAAAGGTCGCGATAAACAGTTTTTTGCAAATATTTCGAGAACGGCGACCTTTATTGAAAAAAATATAGAAAGCTAATTTTTAGCTGAGGCAATTTGGTATAAAAACTTATTCAGACGTTTTTTTGTAGGGGCAATAGTTCACGAGATATAGCGTTTGAAAAACTAGGAACGTAGAGGATTTACTTCACTACGAAGAATTACGACTGATCTTAGGATATGAAAGTTGGTTAATGAATTATTATTCAATATTTATATTTATGGCGTTTTTTATTTATTTGTGCATTTATTGCATTTATTTGGGCATTTATGATACAGTAATTAACTTTCTCCGGTTTGGGAGAGCGATTGTTCCGTCACCAAAGTTTGGACGAGGAAAGACGATGGATCGATGTCGTTATCGATCTCCTCGTTATCAATATTAAATTGGAATGGAGAAATTGATCCTCAGGACTGGGGATGGGTACTACAAAATAATATTTTAGGGCCAGCTACAACTCCGCTCCAAGCCGCTCCTGATGCATTACTCAATACAGTATTTTGTAAGTGCAAGAAAGGCTGTGGTTCCAATTATGGATGTCGCAAAGCAGGATTGAACTGTTCTGTAGTTTGTAGCCAATGTAATGGCCAAACATGTATGAACATGGAAAATTTTAATATTGTTAACGAGGAGATCGATAACGACATCGATCCATCGTGTTTCCTCGTCCAAACTTTGGTGACGGAACAATCGCTCTCCGAAACTGAAGAAAGTTAATTACTGTATCATGAATGCCCAAATAAATGCAATAAATGCACAAATAAATAAAAAACGCCATAAATATACATATTGAATAATAATTCACTATCCAACATTATATTCTAAGATTAGTCGTTATTCTTCGTAGTGAAGTAAGTCCTCTACGTTCTTGGTTTCTGAAACGCTATATCTCGTGAACGATTGCCCCTACAAAAAAACTTTTGAATAAGTTTTTATAGCAAATTGCCTCAGCTAAAAGTTATCTCTCTATATTTTTTTCAATAAAGGTCGCCGTTCTCGAGATATTTGCAAAAAACTGTTTGTCCCGATCTTTGACCTTGAGTAACTCAGTTAGCAGCCACCAAATCGATGGGGAACTTTCACACATTATTGAGGACTATAATACTAAGATGCATGCAAAAATTCAGCCTGTAACAATTTTTTTCCAACTCAGCCTTTTTTTTTAGTAAATTTTTCCTGGATTATAAATCCTGTGCCAAACCCCAGAATTTTCATCTAATGGTGGAGGAGTTATGGGACCCCGTATATAGCCGACAACAATAGAACCTTTATTTTATGCTTTTTATTAATTATACATTTTCTTTCAGACAACTGTTAGTTATTGTACTTTTTGCTTATTTATATATTTTATAATCTCTGCTAGTTTGATATACTTAATTGTAAACATTTAATTTTAGCTTTACTTATTCTAAACTTATTGTATACAGTAGGAAATAATAAAGTTCGCTTCTCGAAAATTGTATTTTAAATTTTTTAAAAAAGCTTTCACATTAATCGAACCTAAAATTTAAGTGTCTGATTATGCAACTTTGCGCTAATGCTCTCTTGTCGTTTCTGAGATCCCTGTAGTGGGACCCGTATTTGTTACGTGTATAAGTAGACTTATTTTTATTTAAAACAAGCAATTCCAAAAGAAACCATAATAAGATTTTCCAATTTATTTATAGTCATGGGAAGATGAGAAACTAAAATGGAACGCAGAAGAATATGGAGGCATAACAACACTGAACTTAGCAGATCATGAAATCTGGCAGCCTGATTTATTTTTATATAACAGGTACTTATACAGGGTTATTCACCGAAACTGTTGGTTAGGCGTTTTAAAAGATGTAATTAATATTTTTTTCTTAAAATTGGTTTATAGCCTAAATAGTATAGGATCTCTTTATTTAAAATATTTTCAAGTTTCTACGACTTCCGGTTATACCGGAAGTAGACCCTAACTTCGTTTTTTAAACGCAACTCTTGCCGTTTTCGTAAAATATCAATTTTTATGGTATTTACACATAGTATCTATATAATGATTAACAAGAGAAGTTTTTTTTTATTAATGATTAATGTAACGATATTGTTTAAGATGCTTTACTGACAACATAGATTGCTTGATCCAATAATCGAATTGTTTGGCACAATTTTCAATATTACCAAAAAAACGAAATTTTACGAAAACGGCAAGAGTTGGGTATAAAGTTTATTCAACAAAATTACCTTTAAATTGAATGAATAATACAAATTTGTATCGATATGCAAGGTGTTCCATTTGAAAAAACTGAGTTATGCCGTTTGGATTTTTTTCTGAATGGCACTTAAATTATAAACCCCCTGTAGAACATTGAGATCTTGCAATGAAAAAATTGCAAGTAGTATCTATATTTTTGTTAACATCTTGCCAAAACCGCATTTCAATTTGAATATTAGATTATTAGAAGACTAGAAAATAAAATTTGAAAGTTAGCCCATTTTTAGGCATTTTTTAAAAAATCATCCTGTAATTATTAAACGAAATGCTTTAGAGAAAAATAGTTTAAACAAAATGTTATTATAATTAAATGTAGAATTTTAAAATGTAGTAATATACAGAGTGTTCCATTTAAGAAAACGAAGTTAGTGTCTACCTCCGGTGTAACCTGAAGTCGTAGAAACTTGAAAATATTTTAAATAAAGACAACCCAATTTTCGAAAAAAAATTTTAACTACATCTTTTAAAACGTCTAACCAACGGTTTCGGTGAATATCCCTGTATATACACTTTAAATTTTCCATAACGCAGCGTGTGATGTAAATGTTTAGAAATAATATATAACGGTATTAGGCCGATATATAGCAAATAACGAACGATGTTGCAGTTCGTAAACCGAGGCGATAGCCGAGGTTTATGATGCAACCGAGTAAGTTATTTGCGTTATCGGCCGTATATTGTTCAATATTTTTCGTGATACTTACTAAAAACGCAAAATTCCATAATTTTTTCCTTATTTTTAACCCTATTTATAAATTTGTCAAATTTGACAGTAGTGCTGACGTACTGTTAAATCAAAAAGCGATTTTTCGCGTCATACCGGTTACATAAAATTATAACCGTTCACTGGAATAGCCTATTTTTGCGAGAAACTAGTCAACCTCACTAATCGGAGGGGAAGTGATATGACGTCATGAGACGTCATCATTATCACACCGCTACTTACCCTGCTCGCGAGCAAGGTTAGAAGCGGTTTCTATTCCTGTAATTGTTTAAGTAGAAAATTTTGAAGTAGGGATAAAACTGAATCAAACCAAGATGGAATAACCGGTATCACGCGAAAAATCGCTTATAATAACAGCCGGTGTATCATATAACAGCCTAGGCCGTTAAACATGACTTAACAGTACCCTTTTCTGTTCTGTTATAATGCAATAACGATATAGTATCACGAAATAGTAGTTTATGCAACAAGGTAGATTAAGAAATTTCGACGAGTGTGAAAATTGAGCCCGAGCGAAGCGAGGACGCAAGAACACTAGGCAGAATCAATTCCTCCTTTGTAGCATACCCTATTTTTTCTCATACCTGTACGAAAATAACCACTTCTTTTGCGTGAAACGCGCAAACAAATTATAACAGCACAACATTGACATTTTTGCTTGACACTTTGCGGTGAGAAAATCACACTGACAACCATAAACAAGATAAATCAAAAGAAGAACAACCAAAGTCCAACCCACAAAATGTGTATTGTCAAAATTATTGTAAAAAATATGACATGTTTCGGCTATACGCCATCATCAGGTCTAGAGTATTACATCACTAACAATCAAATGTACAAGAATCAAACAACAATTAACTCACCAAAATTTAACAGCCAAGGTAAAAATTGCATAAAAGTACCGGGCACCAACGGTAGATAAAACAGGTGCACAACAATATAGTAGCATTAGTATTCAACAGCAGTTGAATAAAATTAAGAGGTGGCAAAATTACAAACGGATAAAACACGCGGACAATTAAATGAGCATATTGAAACTCTTATGTTACAACAAATGATATCTGCGGCAGGCATCAAGCCACCATGGTGACCACTGATTGACGGTGAAAAAAATATTACTAAGACTATGACATGTTATGAATTTAATAATAATGCAAAGGGTGGCTGATGGCCCAAGATACAAAATGAAAGTGAACTATGTCGACCGCACAGTCAAGTTAGGTGCCAGGAACATGCGGAAGTAGCACATGAAGGTGGTGGAAAATTCTGAAAAACTTTTCAACAAATCACACAGTCAGTGACCGCATGTTCCAAATTTGATAAAGTACATTTTGTGGGTTGGACTTTGGTTGTTCTTCTTTTGATTTACTAACCCCCACTTTGATATGGACCAGTTTAACTTATAAACAAGGTACCTTGTTTATGCTGACAACACAAATAACTCCTGCATATCAGGGAGGGAATTGCTACCCAAGTGAGAAATGTTATCCCCACTCCTTATTTTCCTCGACTACCCTAAAAAGGCAACTTTGTTCCCGCATTTCACCCAAATAAAGTGGCCATTTTCATGAAGGTATGTGAAAAAAGTGATTATTTTTGTTTGATCGCACACATATTTTATTTCTTCGAAGTTCAAACGAGTTGGTTTTCATTTCAGTGCCATAAGCACAGCTATAAATCATTACGGCAACACCCATTTTATAATAAATCAAAATGGACAAGTATTGTGGGTCCCACCAGCTCAGTTCGCAGTTCTTTGCGATTTCGATCTGAAATATTGGCCATTTGATACGCAAAAATGCTTTCTGAAATTCGCATCGTGGACGTACAATGGTGACCAAATTGACATTCTTCAAATGGAAGATGAGCCAGATACTACGGTAACTTACAAATATGTAATTATTCCCTATGTCAACTTATTATTTTTACAGGAATTTATGGTCCATAACTCTGAATGGCGATGTATCAAGGCCACAATGCAACGAACAGTTACTTATTATAGTTGTTGCGCAGAACCTTATCCAGATGTGACAGTTAACTTAACACTTACAAGGACCTCACCTTCATACAAGGCAATCATCGTTACTCCGGCATTTGGTAAATTGTTAAAAAATCCTATTATTTCTACCTATAGTAATTAAATAATTGGTAAATTTGGCGAATATGTACCTACCGGAGTGATTTTTAAAGAATTTTGCATTTACCTTGTTAATTAAGATCCCTTGATTACGAAAATGCTAAAAATAAGTGGTGGTCTCCAATATTTCATTTAAGGTTAAATTTATGTCCGGTTGCACCAAGCTCTGCTAAACTAACAGCGTGATAAATATTTAGCAGCGGCATGTTATTGGCTAAATGATTGTTATTTGCTGCTGCTGCTAAATTTTATACGCGCAATTAGTTATTTGAGCATTTAGCAGAGCTTGGTGCAACCGGGCATTAGTGTTTCAAAATAAACTTGTCTAAATAAAGTAATAAATCGTTTTTACTAAAATGTAATGATTGGCTAATCATTAGTTAGTGCAATAAGTTCTATTGAGTGTATTTTTAGTGCTTAATTTACACATCCAAACATTGTCTAATTGCACCAAGCTCTGCTAAACTAACACCGTGGTAAATATTTAGCAGCGTCGTGTTATTAGCTAAATTATTGTTATTTGCTGCGTTGCTTAGAAACTAATTTAGAAGATCCAATAAGCTGCCACTGCTAAATTTTAAACGCGCAATTAGTTAATTGAACATTGAGTAGACCTTGGTGCAACCGGGCATAGATGTTTCAAGTTTTCAAACTGTTATAACTTTGGAAATATTGGAGACCGCCTCCTATTTTTAGTATTTTCGTAATCAGAAGATCCTAATTAACCAGATAATTTTAATTTTTTTTCAAAATCGCTCCGTTACACATTAGCCAAATTTTTCATTACATTTTCTTTTACTTAAATACGTAAAACACTTTCTTTTTCAGTCGTAATCACTTTGACCTTAATGATTTTTTGGTTACCCCCTCAAGCAGGAGAGAAACTTGTATTAATTGCAAGTACGACTGCAATTGCATCTCTGTTTTTGTTATACTTTTCACAAAAGATTTCAGCTATGGGGAACAATGCACCTCTAATAGGTAATTAAAATTATAAACTATTTTTCATAACTTGTAGTTTCAATGTTGTTTTAGTATTATTTTACGGCAGTTGTTTATATGTTATCGGGTTTTCAACCATTGGGTCTGTTTTTGTCATTTGGTTATCACGGACGAAACATACACATCCATTGCCATGGGTAATAAAAAAAGTTTTAACCGGGATTTTTGGAAAAGTCTTAGGTCTGAACTCCTATATACAACAGGTAGTATCTTAATTAATTCTTGAGTTTTTGGCACCATCAAATGGATTTTTAGTCTTCTTTGACAGCGCGTACAGTGACAGCTGAGGAAATGCGTGATCACCAATTTACAGATTTTGATGAAACAAATAGTAGGGATGAACACCATATAATTCGATCCTCCAATAAAGTATTGGTACAAAATGATTGGATATTATTAGCCGCTGCTATTGACAGAATATCATTTTATTTATATTTGATTCTCTTCATTATTTTAGTTATTATATATTCTATTTAAGATAGATTATTTTAAAAGATATCTAAATTAAAAGCATGCAGGTTCAATAAATTCCTAAAAATGTAGCATTATAGCCCTAACATTCATTGCCTCTTATACTCTTCATTTTTCAATACTCAATAATAAATTAAATGATATATTTTAAAGGTGTTTCATTAGTATTTAACATTATAGAAAAGATACCTACTTTACGCCAAACTATATTTTAGGACAATATAACATTTCTAGTATTATAAATTGTACATGAGATATATTTACAACATTTATACGGTAAAAAGGAACTTATAAGAAAGTAACAATGTCGTCAGTAACAAAAAACTTAAATATACAAAATATCTACGATATTCCTAGATTGAAATTTTCTAACCCTAAACAACATTTCGAACATCAAAAAATATCTTTAATTAGTCTAAAATTCTGCCTTCAAATTTTGTAGGTAGATATAACAAAAAAATGCCTACTATAAAGTAAAAATTATATTCAATTGAATGAAGATCCTCTAGGATCAAATGAACCTGGCGAATAAGGCCAATATGTCGGTGGTGCAAATAAACCTGGTTGGGAATGTTGGGTGGTCGGTGGAAGAATGCTGGGCAATCGTGAATTAGTGGAATGTCCCGTTGGATATAAAGCCGCACCAAGATCACTTTGATGTGGTTGATATTTGTGGTAATTTGGAACCATATCACCTTGACCCTGAGCTTGAGCTTGACATGCCGCCATTAATCCATGAAAATCAAATTTGTATGCATACCTCTTTCCGTGGACCTTTGACATAATATTTTTGTCATAGTAGTACCTGGAAAATAAATATTAATTTATTTTATTTCTTACTGAACAAATACAGTTGAATATTGTCTTAGTTACAGTAGATAACTATAAACATATTCATAATTCCCTTGGGAATTATGAATCCTTAATTTAATGGTATCTAAAGATTTACAATATACGAACGCGGGTTTCAAGTTCCTAATTTTCATGTGTAGATCAGGAATCTGAGATCATTTTGCGTGGGACTCTTCCATTTCTAAATATGACGTATGACTGTTTAAAGTTGTGATATGTTTACCATTAATTTTTGACGTTTTATTTATGGTTGTCATCTAATTTAATAGTAGTTCAATAAACAAGAGTGTTAATAAGAGCGATTAATAATCGAAACGTTAATGAGTCGAGATTATTAATCGCCGATTAACACTCATATTGATTACAATATTTTTTCGTCGATCGCTCTTTATTAGAATTAAAATAATCTAATTTTGTTCCATGGCAAAATCCAAATTCTGACATAATATGCAATAAGTCAAAATACCACTGACATAATTAATTAATTTCGGCAGCTGTCAGTCCCAAATGCATGTTTCAATAATATAATATATTGTTGGTTACCTAGCAAATCTCAACAATGTTTTTAATGTGCTTGTATGCATTAAACTGAGTTATTAATACACTCCTTTTATTATATTAACTAGATCTTTAATAAACGATCGACAAAAATAGTAATTTGTATTACTCGCCTTGAAACTAGAGTTTTGCGAGTGCGAGTAGGGTTTGCGAGCAGAGGCCGTAGGCCGAGGCCCGCAACTACGAGTACCCGCAAAACAGTTTCTAGGCGTGTAATACACACTATTTTTTGTGCCGAAGTTTATTTAAATAAATAAAATTTACAAAATATTTGTTTAAATATTTGGTATTAGGGATTTTTTTTATGTTGGTAACACGCGATACTTAAAATTGACGCTGACAGTAGTAGCCGAATGACAGAAATAATAATCCGTTTCTATGGAAAATACAAATTTTCTTTATAATTTCAATGATGCCAATCGATAAACTAAAAATTCCTAGTTTTTGCCGGTCTAGCCCGGCAAAACATGAGTTTCCAGCCGATTTATACGATTGCAAAATGACTTATGCCAACCTGAGCACAAAAAATATCTTATGTGTCCAGCATATGATTTTCTTATACAATGACATGATACAGTTTTAATCTTTGGAAAATATTGAACGGGTAGCCAATAAACACATGCTGATGTCGACATTCAATACGTTATTATAATAAAAGCACATTTATTCATTACTTATTGTTATCGGTAAGTACCATAGAATAGAAGCCAGTAAAATACAAAAACAAAGTTCCTTCTGGGATTCGAACTCGGGACCTTCAGTTTCGGAACCAAGTCCATGTCAATAGTCTATCTAAACCGTCTGATTCAACGCGCACAATGAGAAATACAGGGTAATTATAAGAGAATCTAGCATCGCAGGTGGCTGTGCATTTTTAATGTATTAGGATTTGACACATTTCACAATCACTAGTGAATCAATAGTTATTTATTATACAAGACGATAACATTGTACTTTATCTTAGAGAGCGATTTTAGCGTCGAGGCGTCGGCCGAGACGCTAATAAGTTCGAGAAGATAATGAAATGTTATCGTCGTGTATAATACAAAATTAAATTATTATTAATGACAATTTAAATTGTCAGTAAATATTATGAGTTGTCACTATGGTGTCAAAATCAACAGTAATACGTTTTAATTCATTCATTTCGAAAAAGTCAAATTTTTTTATCTACCCTTGCGGATAAAGTGCTACTTTATCTACCCTTGCGGTTAAAGTGCTACTTTATCTACTATTTTGAGTTGATAAAAGCACACTTTAACATTTGCTATAGGAAAATGAATATCATTTAAATATCACTAGTATCCATTGGTCAGATCGCCATTTACATAAAACCTTTTCTCTCCACAGAGAAAAATTATTGTTTAAAACCAAGAAATGTATTTACTTAAAAAGAAATTTATTGATTCAAATAATTTTTTTTTAAACAATTACTGATATTTTGCATGAAATAAACACGTTTGTTGGAATAAGTTACTAAGATTATTTGAACATACTAAATCGAATTAATTTACGGAAAAGAAATATTTTTTTTTATCAAAGAAATTAAATTGTTTATATTTGTTAATGCGGTTTATTTGAAACAATGCACACTTTATTGCATTAAAATTAGAAAATTTCTTTTAAAAAACAAAAATTCAATTATTGAATTTTTGCTCAATACAAAAATTATCGAAAACAATTTGAAAGTAAAAAAATTTCAAATATTGAATTTTTGCTCAATACAAAAATTATCGAATAAAATTTACAGGAACCAAAATTCAAATATTGGACATAAGTAAAATTATCTAAAAACAATTTTTATGGTATACAAAATTTCACATATTAAATTTTTGCATTACCAAAATTATCGAAAATAATTTTTATTTTCAAACGGCGTATAGCATGGTGTTATAAGACTGAGTAGGCAAGGTATAAGTTTCATTTCTATGACACCACTTTTGAGCGGCGTATAAGTAGGACTTATACTCCGGCGGAGTATAAGTTATATCATTATCTGCAAAAATGTATGACAGTTGCAAAATTATTTATTAAATTGATTGTCATTACGATTAGAATGATTCCATTTGAAAATCAAATATTGTATTTTATTCGGAGTATAAGCACTTTTATGTGACTCCGTATGGAGTTAATTCTCCTCGCTCCGCTCGGCGCTTAAACCTCCATACTTCGTCACATAAAAGTTTCGCTTATACTCCTAATAAAATAAATATCTATTATATTAACAAAATTTCAAATATTGAATTTTTGCACAATACAAAAATTACTAAAACAATTTTTACGTGGTAACAAAATTTCAAATATTGAATTTTTCCACATACAAAAATTACCTACCTAAAACAATTTTTATGTGGTAACAAAATTTAAAATATTAAAATTTTTCAACTACAAAAATTGTCTAAAACAATTTTTATGGTAACAAAATTTCAAATATTGAACTTTTACATCGACGTAAATTATCTAAAATATTTTTTTATGATAACAAAATTTTAAATATTGAATTTTTTTGTACACAAAGATTATCTAAAACAATTTTTATGGTATACAAAATTTAAAATATTGAATTTTTGCACAATTTTAATAAAATCCAAATTTTAATAACTATTGCATTTTTATATACAGAAAAATAAAAATTTATGGTAAACAAAATTTTAAACATTGAATTTATGTAATACAAAAGTTCTACTGTGTTCTTCAACCATAGATATTTATTTTATTAGGCGTATAAGCGAAACTTTTATGTGACGAAATATGGAGGTGTAAGCGCCGAGCGGAGCGAGGAGAATTAACTCCATACGGAGTCACATAAAAGTGCTTATACTCGGAATAAAATACAATATTTTATTTTCAAATGGAATCATTCTAATCGTAATATGACAATCAATTTAATAAGTAATTTTGCAACTGTCATACATTTTTGCAGATAATGATATAACTTATACTCCGCCGGAGTATAAGTCCTACTTATACGCCGCTCAAGAGTGGTGTCATAGAAATGAAACTTATACCTTGCCTACTCAGTCTTATAACACCATGTTATATGCCGTTTGAAAATAAACTAATTTATTTAGTATTAAAATTGTTTTTGTAGCTATTATTATAAAACGGGTCAAAAATTAAAATAAGTCAATTTTTTATACTTGTTGTTGAATCATGTTAGAATGTTGAATTTGTATAATTTGTTTTCTTAAATTTTAAGGTTAATTTAATTCAAAACACTAAAAATGACTTCATGATAATAAAGTACTGACCAAATTTTAGGAGTATCATATTTGCAATATTTAAAAAATGAATGTCTACTAAAAATGTTTAAACAATTTAAATTATTACGATAAACAGTTTTTG
Organism: Pediacus dermestoides; assembly: GCA_963942485.1. NCBI lineage: Eukaryota > Metazoa > Arthropoda > Insecta > Coleoptera > Cucujidae > Pediacus > Pediacus dermestoides. Next base: position 20,346,786 of record OZ012626.1, on the reverse strand, counting down.
CATTAAATGGTAAAACGGCGTTCCATATGTCTGCCTGTCTGTGTGTGTGTGTGTGTGTGTGTGTGTGTGTGTGTGTGTGTGTGTGTGTGTGTGTGTGTGTGTCTGTCCGAGATTTTGATGGATTTACACGTTTTGAGGGCCCCTGAATCCATTTTGACCATTTTCGCCATGATGTCTGTCTGTGTGTCTGTGTGTCTGTGTGTCTGTCTGTATCCACGATAACTCAAAAACGACTTTTCGGATTTGATTCAAATTTCATATTTAAGAGTTTGAACAAAATTGTGGGTGCCACATTAAATCTTTTTCGTCTAGCGCCAACACAAGTGGTACTTACCTAAAGACATTTTTAGGTTTTTTAGGAATATCTTGAAAAATAAACAATTTACGACATTTTTTTATTCTTAGACATTGATTTAGAATTAAATTTGGAACAAATTTTGTTTGAAACTTTTTTTTGAAATTCCGTCAAAATTTTTTAAATTATTTATTCATATAGTAGCGCCATCTATCTCTCAGTTACAAAAGTACATGTTTAAATTACAGAAATTTATACCGTTGAGGAAATCGATTGTATCAGTATTATTTGAAAAGATCGACGGCTACGGCAGCATTCTGGTGGCGAAACTACCAGCGGTTGTTACACGGTCGTTGATTTGTGTTTTTTGTGTCATATTATGTACAGTTAATTTCACAGAAATTAGGTTATTTTTTATCATGAGTCGTTCAGTAAGTTTTGGCATTTTGATTTTTGGTGACGGATGCAAATAAGTACTTAATTTGTCAATTTGACAGTAAACGTCAATCAAACAAAGGCATTGTTACACAGGGAATCAGGGAAATATTAGGTGTAGTCGATTTCTGTGAAATTAACTGTACCTATAATTATTATTGAAAAAATCGACGGCAATGGCAGCATCGTGGTGGCGTGTTTTTTGTGTAATATTGATATATTGTAATACAATTAAATATTATTGAAAAAACGGAGCAAGACAGAAAACTATCGTGGGGCGAAGACCGCGGGGGACAGCTAGTAAGAATTAATTGTGATTTTATATTAATAACGTGTTGAATGTCAACAGCATGTGATTATTGGCTACCCCTTCAGTATTTTCCAAAAATTAAAACTGTATCATGGCAATGTATAAGAAAGTCATGTGTTGGGCACATCAGATATTTTTATTTTAAGTATATGGGTTATTTATTCAAAGACATTATAAATATATGGTGTTATTCTGTATCGAAAATGTTAGATAACATTCTGTTAAATCTATGTTATTTGACGTTTGAACAATATAAAACATTGTTGAAATGTCAAATAACATAGATTTAACAGAATGTTATCTAATATTTTCGATACAGAATAACACCAATAATAATATATACATAATATTATAGTATACATACTCACATTTATTTTACTATTTTGTTAATAAATTTCGAATAAAGTTCTTCAGTAAAATTTATAACATTTTTATTGATTTTTTTTTAATTAACATTTTGCAACCAATAGGTAAAGTATAAAGAAAATCATCTAATTGGATTTCGATCGGTTAGAAAGTTCTAGCTCAGATGCTGTTACAGTGCATCTACTCGTAGCACAGGTGCTCTTACTGGTCTAAACTTCGGTTTGCCCGATTCGCGTAGCACGGGTGCTGTTACTGTATATGCATCCCGGTCACCATCATCTCACTCAGCTCAGTACAATTTTACTGAAACGGCAGCATGCCAACATTGGACACTGATCGTACGTGGTGCATTTCAACTTTCAACCTATCTATCTTATCTAGCCGCGCTGGATAGCGTCACGCATCGTGTCATTTTTATGCTGAACCTGAAACGATAAGTGTTTTCAACACTAAAATTTAAAAAACTGTTGCATTCGGCCAAAAAATGGTGTATTTAAATCAAAGAAATCTGACTATGTGCACATGTGCTAATTGTTGATCGACGACCGGCGTGCTGCGACGCATACAAGTCCGTACGTGCTTGATTCGTATGATTTTCGATTTTTGTTGTGTGTTGTGATGAAAATGGAAGAAACAACTGATCTTCTGGTGAAATATAAATTGGAAAACTTAATAGATGTTTTCAAAGGTACGTTTCGGAGTAATTAGTTTAATAAATTACGAGAGGATAGCTAATAAGTTATTCCAGAACAAAATATAACCATCGACGTGCTACCGGACCTGTCCACTTAAGATATTAGTACGTCGGTACCAACACTTGGGGATCAAATAAGACTCAAACGTGCTATAATCGATAATTTCCCCAAAAACGTAAAAAAAAGTGTTGTAATTAATGAATGAATTAGGTGGGTAATTTAAGCATAATTTATTATAGTCAGATGCCGATGAAAATCTCAAAAGGGCACATAGCAATACCGCTGAGGAATTATAAGTTACAAATACATACGAAATTACATAAATTATCACACAAGGAGGTAGTGATGCTGATGCACCCGTCTATCTGGTTGTCAGTAATGAGGAGAGTTAAAGGGTTCTGAAGGAACCTCCTTAATATAAACCGTTACTGATTTAGGAAATAGTGATTGCGGATTGAACTCGTCGTTCCTCAGTACAATTAGCAAGTTTGAAGATAATATTGAGTTGGATGATCAGTTTCAAAGAAATATATTGGGACGAGCCATTTTACAGAAATCAGGAGATAAAGTACCACTGAACAACAAAGACCGTTCAAACATATGTGAAATAATCATTTCACACTTCTTAAATCAGGGCAAGAAACTCGATAATCGATCCATATCAGCAATTGCAGATGAACTTGTGAAATTATTATAGTCTAAGATCCGAAGTCAGGTCGTCCTTCACCCATCTGTTTACCGGATGAAACTGATTTTATATCAAAGGTAATGTTTAAAGAAATATATCGCACATAGGTTGCCTAATGAAATATGGTCATGGCTATCTTTAATTTCATAAAATGTCATAATTTTTTTTTTATTATTTCACTTTCTTGCTTACCGATATAATTTAATACCAATCGAAAGAATAAAGTATAAGGAACATAAAAAAAATATTTACAAAAATTTATTATAAAACGGTTGAAATACAAAAAAAATGAAAATTTTTAAATAACTGAACTTTAATCAAGCACGTGTTTTCGAAAATTGAGGAATGTAGATGGCCACCCGTTCCAACACGATTCTTGACAGTATAGTAGTGTTATCCTTTTCAATCGCGAAAAAACAGCATTCTCTTTCATCTTTCAAGACAATGAACAGTTAAAAAAGAAAAACTTTTTACTCAAACACTATACCACCGTGCTGGACATCACTAATTCAAAAAAATTTGCGTACTATTTATGTCAATTTCATGTGGCTTAATGCAACTGATGCTGATTGTGTAAAAATGAGATATTCTTAAAACACTTATATTTATCATAGTGCGCGTTGAATCCGACTAGTAGATAGACGAGTGAGTTTGGGACTTGGCTGTCAAACGGGAGGTCGCCGGTTAGAATCCCAGAGGGACCATTATTTTTTATTTTTTTGTATTTTACTGGTTTCTATGGTACCGAAAACAATAATAATAAATAAATAAATATGATTTTATATTAATAACGTATTGAATGTCGACTGGATGGCTACCCGTTCAGTATTTTTTTAAGTGAGTAATAGGTCAAAAATCTAAAATAAAACACATTTTTGTCGTAACATTCGGTTATAATGAGTGGGACAAGGACAGATTTATGCGTATTGCAATAAGTGCGACAGAGACTATTTGAAAATTGCTGGAAATCTTCAAAATTTTTACAAGAAATTTAACTTGATTATTGTGATACTAACCGTAAGTATAAGAAAGTCATGTGTTGGGCACATCAGATATTTTTGAAAAAGTAATCCAGAGCATTTTTATCGAGGCCGAAATTCCGCACATTTTTTGTTTATTACATTTTTTCATATCTCTTATTGTTTAAATAATATAGCTGCGTTCTTTTTTGCATTTTACGCTGCTATATTATTTAAACAATAAGAGATATGAAAAATGTAATCAACAAAAAATGTGCGGAATTTCGTCGTCTATAAAAATGCTCTCGATCACTTTTTCAAAAAAAGTGACGAGTTCTGAGTTATCGTCAAAAGTCAAACTCACTCTTCTTTTCAAGATGACGGAAAGTGAGACGGGGATGGCTTGTCCAAAAGTGGTTTTTTACACTCAGGGTCGACCCTCCCTTCGATCGCAAAAAGTTTGAAAGACCCAAAAATTTTATCACAGATTGCCTTATATTTGATCTAATGTTCCTGTACTAGTAATAGATAACTTAACAGAGGTAATTAAATCGATTTCTCACCAAGTAGATTGCACAATGAAAAACTTTAATTTAGAGCTGGTTCAAAAAAAAATCAATTTTGGACATTTTTATCAATAGTAATATAATAAGTGCTTTGGATTTTCCGGTTAAATTACGAAAACTTGTTGCACAGCAACAAAGAGTGTCAGTTTGACAGTTTAAAAATACCGAGTGCGAAGCACGAGGTATTTTCTGTCAAACTGACAATATTTGTACATAAAAAAACTATTATAAATTGACCGTAATTCAAATATATTATTGCCGCCCGAAAACGCTTTGAGATCGGAGAGTCCTGTGTGACGTCACGAATCTAGTTGACATTGCCATGTCTAAATATTTTTTACGCGTTTGACATTTTTCTAAATAGTCACAATGCGGTGTACTGCACTGTGGAACTAGATTCGTGACGTCAGCAGTCTTTTGGGCCGATTCGGGCGTTTCCGGGCAATGCGTGGAAATTTCAAATTTTACAATACTTTTTATTTATTTACTCCGAAAGTACGAACCAAAAAATTTTTTCAAAAATATTGGTATTGATAATTTGGTATCAGCTATTCAAAAAAAAATATTTTGAAAATCATGCAAAGTCCCTATTAATTTTATCGAAATTTTATCGCTGAAAAACCATGTAGGTTGGTCCAATACTGCATTATGATTGGTCGAAATTACTATGAATAAAATTATCAACTTAATTTTTTTTTTCTATTGAGTACCGAATATTTGCGATTTAAGTATTTTTTGCACGATCCGTTAAATTCGCGTATTTACTGGTTTAATTAAAAGAATAGTAGGTTTTGTTTACAAATTACTGATCGGTAAGTAATTTACCGATCAGATTCTCGCCTTCTGATCGGTAAGTAATGACATATGAAAGTTTTGTCACTTTATTTTAGATAATTTTATAGTTGTCACTTTGACATGAACAAATTTTAATTTGGTTACTATTCTTTAATTAAACCCATTAATACGTGAATTTGACGGATCGTGCAAAAAATGTTATAAGCATGTCGAACGTTAAGGGTTACCGTTCTCAGACAATAATTGGAGTCGTCGCTTCGCTCCTCCTCCAAACAATTGTCTTTGATCGGTAAAAATCCCCTACCGTTCTCTATACTTAATTTACTATTAAGGGTTTAAAATTATATATGCCACCGCAATCTATTACATTTTGCGAATATCCCTGTTTTGAAATAAACAATAATATATCAGCATCTACTATGACGTTCAAAAAAAGTGCTGGTCAAATAATACCTTTAAGAACAATTTTCAAACTTTTTTTAGAACTGCCTAATGTTTATGATACAATTATGTCATATATGAAACATGAGTCTCCCACGACCAATGGAATAGTAACTAGCTTTTTAACGGGAGAGTTGTGGCAAGAAACAAAGTCGAAACTCGATCAAGATAAAATATTTTTACCAATAATAATGTATTATAACGATTTTGAATCTTGCAACCCTTTAAGCAGCAAAGCGGGCATTTACAAAATTGGAGCCGTATATGTTTAGCTCGCCTGCATCCCATCACAGTATATGTCGTTGTTGGACAATATTTTCTTGGCACAACTTTTCTATTCATCGGATCGTGATCTTTATGGAAATCAGAAAATTTTTGAGAAATTAATTGAAGAATTTCTTTTCTTAGAAACTGTAGGCATATCAGTGAAAAATCTACATACAAAAATCTATTTCAAGTTGGTATTCATTCTGGGAGATAATCTTGGATTAAATTCACTTCTTGGTTTTGATGAAAGCTTCAATTCAAATAATTTTTGTCGTAGATGTCGAACTTCAAAAAATGAAACAAAATCACAATGTCTAAAAAACCCTTTAACATTTCGTACAGAACAAAACTATGTTGAAGACTCAAAAACACATGCATATGGTATAAAAAAAAATTGTATTTTTCACAAAATTCCGCATTTTAATGTTTCTAATAATTTCTGTTGTGATCTTATGCACGATATGTTGGAAGGAATATGCCGTTATGAAATTGCTTTAATTCTTGATCATTTAATAAACAAAACAAAAGTTTTTCACTTTGGATCGTCTGAAACACAGAATCACATTTTTTAAATTTACCGAAGATGACGTGGGCAATCCCATAGCCGACGAGTCGTAAAACCATATTGCTTACTTTGGCAAAAAAGCAGCAACTCAATTTTTCTTAGCGATGTGTGAGTAAGAAGGGATTCACGAACTATATAGATCTGAGCCCTTCTTGGGATAAACTAATTACTTTACCGGATTATGAAATTATTAAAATGTTGTTAATTGAAAAAGAACAATGAGATCGAAGGTATCAAAAATTATCATAATGTATCATGGGCAAAACATAATAATATAGTCTATAAAGTGGGTTTTGTCTTACAAATCTCTGAAGAAGAGGATCCGCCCAAATTTTTCATGATCAAGTATACAGGGTTGGGCGTATGTGTGGGAACACCTGATTTCTGGCTAAACTTTTGTATTATCATTACTGGTCTTAAAAGAAATATTTGTAGCTTTTTTTACTATATTCAGTGACGTATTTTGTTTTCCAGCAGCTACTCGATTTCTCGAGTTATTAAGTGATCGGCACTTTTTTTTAATGGATCACTCTGTATATTTTTAAGTTTTCAAATAGACAATATTTCAACAATTACAATGATATAAGGTTTGGTGGGTGTGCGACTTGTGGTTTTTAAATATTAAAGAAAATAATTCAATAATAAAATAAAGAGTATTAAATAATAATTAATTTATATAATTAAATAAAAAATACATTTAGACTATCACATTCGCCACCCACCCCATTAAACTTCTGAACTATTCTCGATAGTGGAGAATTACAAAACCTATTTGTGTGTGGAGTAGCAAATGTGATTAAGCAAGTATTATGACGCGTTCTTTTGTCCGGAACTTTGACACAAACACTTCCCACTTCACTTGATTCGATAAATCCATTTAAAACCATATATGGGAACATTACTTAATTAATATCTCTTCTTACACACAAAGTCTGATAATGAGCATCCGCAACAGCACAACTACTGGAAGAAGGATAAAAACCACTACTTTTAAAAAACAGAAATCTCAGAAATTTTCTCTGGCACTCCAGTAGTGTGTCATATCTATCACAATATGGATTCCACAACACTGAACAGTACTCCAGCTTAGTCCTCACATAAGAATTATATAAAACCTTCATTGCAGTCTGATTACTTAAACATCTACAGCTTCGCATAACAAACCCCAACATACAAGAGACTTGTTTACTACATTGTTTATGTGAACAGAAAAACTTAGTTTCTTGTCAAAGGTAACACCCAAATCAACAAATTCTGAGACCTCTTTCAATGGACTACCATTCAACATATATGCACAGCTTACTTCAGTGAATCTCCATGAATAAACCATAAAAAAACATTTACCCACATTAAAAGGAAAATCATTATCCAAGGACCACTTGTACAAATTGACAAAATCAGACTGCAATTGTTGACAATGATCAAAGTCTTTTACTTGTTTAAATATTTTCAGATCATCCGCAAACAATAAAATTCTAGAGTTACGAATCACACTAACAATATCAACTATGAATATCAAAAAGAGCAGAGGGCCCAGATTGGAACCCTGTAGAACTCCAGATGGTGCCTTATATGCAGTCGATATAAAATTATTGTGAACAACATATTGCTTACGATCAACCATATATGATCTGATTAGCCCGACTACATTGGCATTGAAATCAAAATTTTTCAATTTACCTATAATTAAGTTATGGTTTACTCTATCAAAGGCCTTAGCAAAATCTGTATAAATAACATGAACCGCAGAGTTAGCTTCCAAAGCTCCAGAAACATACTGAGTGAAATCCACTAAATTAGCTACAGTCGACCTTTTTGGCATAAAACCAAACTGAAAAGGCGACAAACAGTTATGTACACAGGAAGAAATATAATTATACAATATCAACTCAAACACCTTAGATACATTGGACATCAAGCTAATTGGTCTATTAATTAGCAACATTCACTTTATCACCATTTTTATGCACTGGACCGATTTTGACATTTTGCACCTTTGAGGATATACAGTTTATATCGTCAGGATTTCACCAGTCGATAGTTTAGCGAAAATTAAAGGTGGTTTGATTAATAAACTATGGTCGAATGTTGCTTCATTTTTGACGTACAGGCCCTTAAAGAAAATAAATTATTTTAAATAATTTGCTATAAATCAATAGCAAAAAAAGTTAACCTTATGAAATTTTGCATAGATCTTTTCTTTGTATTCTCTTATTAATAGTGGTTGCAATTATTTTATTTAGAACACAGAGGCGTGCGTACGGGTTTCTTCAAAAACATTTTATTGAATAAAATGTACTGGTTTTTTTGCAGCACCAATATGCAGAGAGTATTTTCCATTCAATTTAGAAACTTTTTCGTATCTTATAATTTTTTGATAACTTAACTCAAAATAACCTAATAGTACAGTAAATAATGGAGAAAAAAAGACTTCAAATAGACTTTTTTTACACTACTGCCAATTTTTGTAGAATCTTCTAGAGGATCACCCTGAAAGTTTAAAACTGAGTTTGCGTATTCGTTAAGACAAAATATGTTTAAAATTGAATTCTAAATTAATGTCCAAGAATAGAAAAATTTCGTAAATTGTTTCCTTTTCCAGATAGTCTTAAAAAACCTAAAAATGTCTTCAAGTAAGTATCTAGCGCTGGTGTAAGATGAAAAATATTTAATGTGGTACCCACAATTTTGTTCAAACTCTTAACTATAAAATTTGAATGAATTCCGATATAAGTTGTTTTTGAGTTATCGTGGATACAGACACATCATGTCGAAAATGACCAAATATATTCAAGGGCCCCCAAAACGTGTAAATCCATCAAAATTTCGAAGTCGAAAAAATTCACGATTCTTATTACTTATTTCGAATAAGAAAGTAAAGACAGCAAAATTCAATAGTACTATAAAATATAACTCTTTACTCTTGTAAGAAATAAAGTTATCTATGTATTACGTGAATTATTGTACCGGGAGATCAAATATTATCTTGGTCAAAGGCGGTCATGGATTTTAAAATTATTTTCGGAGTTAGTACCGTGCATTTATGTCAACCATCTTTTGAGTGTCAAAATTTGTTCTTGCTCTTGTAATCTTAAGCAGCTTTTGAATATGTAGTGTTATTCTGTATCGAAAATGTTAGATAACATTCTGTTAAATCTATGTTATTTGACGTTTGAACAATATAAAACATTGTTGAAATGTCAAATAACATAGATTTAACAGAATGTTATCTAACATTTTCGATAGAGAATAGCCCCAATGGTTTACAGAGCATAAAATTTACATGATTGAAGCCTATTGTCGAACTGGTATGCTAGTTAATGGAATTTTATTATTATCGTATTGTGGCACAAAACTTGACAAACTTCAAAAGGATGATATAAGCTAAGACCGTCGTTTTCCATTTCATTATCACCTTTGACCAAGATAAATAAATAAATCATTTAATCAAAACATAACAATATTCATAATTTTTGATCTCTCGGTATAAACCTCGGGCAACTTATTATACTATCCTCTGGATTGTAACCCCGTTGCCTTCGGTCATTAACATCCTCATAATTCCCTTGATACATAAATAACTATAAAAGTTTCAGTTAATAGATAGTTAATATGATATGTACCGGGTGTCCAAATAAGAAACGACGCCGCCTGTATCTCAGAAACTATTTATCGTACAGCCTTCGGAAAAAAATATTTATAGTAAAAGTGGCCAAGAGAAATTGTTGGAAATAACTTTTAGGTTTCTAACTCGACCGCTATCACTAACTACAAAATAGAAAATACGGTTTTTCTCAAAAATATTCCGAGTTAACATATTCCAAAAACAGTTATATTGTAATTTATTGAAAATTGGAATACTTTTTTGTTTGGAGTACTTTTCTATATTTTGTCAAATAAAGGGATGAGGAAGGGACGAATGTTTGTTTGAAAAAATTTCAATAACTTTTTTTTGGCTTAACAGTTTTTGATAAAATTGGTCTCGTTTGAAAGAGCGTTAATTAGGGTTTCGGATAATAAATTGACATCATAATTTAATTTTTCCCTGGTCACCAGAGGGCTCTTTGTGACAAAGTCGCGATTTTGGTAATTCTCTTAAAAATGTTAAATGCAATTGTATTATTATTATTAGCGAAGATGAAAGAGCATAAAAAACGAAGAAACGGGTGAAAACCACAAGTCTTTTCTATACAGGCTGTTTCAAATTCGCTTCTCACTACAGGGATCTCAGAAACGGTAAGAGATACAGCTTTGGTTAAATTCTGTCAAAATTGCGTTATAAGGCGACCAATAATAAGTCGTTAAGAAATCGAAAATATCTATTGTAGTTTTGGAGATTATTTGATAAAACCAAATTTGTGACTGTTAGTCCAGTCAAACGAGTCATTTTAAATTGCGTTAAATCGGAGTCCAATGAAATGAGGGTTAGTAGTGAGTGCCAACGGAACACTCCAACTCGTTTTTCACAATTCCATAAGGCGTGGCCGCCGTCTTGAATTTTAGGGGTGAGTTCGACTATCTCGGAAAATGCATTTTATCTACTACCAATTTTTAATAGCCTTGATTTGACATTAATTTGAGTAACGTAAGTCAGATTATTACGCAACATATGATTTAAAGAAATCATTACCACACTGAAATTTCAACAAGAAAATTCTTTCTTACAAGTATTTACAACTCAATTTTTACAATTTAGTATCATTATAGGAAAGTTTATATTTGTAAATGTCTAATTTTAATATAATATAAATTGTTTAATTATTTAAAATTTGTTATTAACACTGAGTAATGACACTTCATACTCTTAAGTTTGATTTTTTGAAACCTGGAGAATTTAATAATAGCGTATCTACCTAGAAAAAACCTAACTTCACGTAAGATAACTGAAAAAATTTGTAGTTTTATTTTATAAAAAATTAGTTTTATATTTTAATAATAAACATAACACAGTCCACGTCCCCGAGTTTTTTTGTCTATAAATTGTTTAATTATTTCAAAATTTATAATTCAAATTAACTGTAGTGTAGCGCTGGCTAGTTTTTACATAACTTAGGTTAGGTTAATCCAGTACGACAACTTGACAACAACTACTGAGCAATGTCGCTGGAAATAAATTCAAAATTCATTTTTAATTATTTGGACGGTAGTAGATAAAATCTTGTATACTACACGTGGGATATACACACTTTAACATATTCGTCTGATTACAGAACTCGTCTACGACTCGTTCTGCAATTTTCAGACTCTTATGTTAATGATGTTCATATCCCACTTATAATATAAATAACTATTACGGTAAAAATGTATATTATAGCAAAATTTACGAGAACTTGCGTGCACGTCACAAATATTTAATGACGTTACATTCTACTACGTTTACATTACTCATCTTTTTATTTGTTTTAAAACAAACCCGAACAAAAACAGCACCTTACCGATCGTCGATCATCGTTTTAAAAGTATGAATAATGTAAATAAATAAAAAATAAATAAATAAAAATAATAAATGACGTGCGCGCAAATTCTGGTAAATTTTGCTATACCAGTATTGTTAAGGAACGAATTCCCAACAACCTTTGTTTGAAACTTTTTTTCATATTATTAATATTTAGAAAGTTGTAAAATTCAAAAAATGATCTGATGATGATTACACAAGAACGAAACGTGGCATGAACAAAATGTAAACACCATTTTCTAAAACATAATAAATGCTACTTAAAAAGGTGATAATAAATCCAGAGCCGTATTTAAAAAAACTGACTTGATAACGTCAGCGCAAAAACGAAACGTCGCTTGAAGAAAATTTTAACGTCATTTTGTAAAGCATTTGTGATTTTAATTTTTCGATATCTTGAAAAATAAAAGCAGAAAAAAATAAAAACCAGTAGTGAAGAATGTTGTTTTTTCAAAAAATCTCCAAAACTACAATAGATATTTTCGATTTCTTAACGGTTTATTATTGACCACCACAATTTACCCAAAGCTGTGTAACGGGTTAAATTTCCACTAGCAACATCTAGCTTAAAAGTATGGATAACACTGGTCAATCTTCCATCTAACTTCCTATTATCTCAAATTTGTATAATTAATTGAAAACTTAGTTCCCTCATCTCGTTAAATAAAACCCTATCACAGGATTACTACCTATTCCCGATTAGTGACCATTAGATGGCGATACTTGTTTCTTTTCATCTTATTTTTCCTTGGCCTTTGGAAAAATTCTAGGAATTTATTTTGCGTCCTTTTCAACGAAAATTCTTGTGTGAAAATCATTCGCAATTCGTACTTTCGTCTGCACACTTGGTAGCACATTTATTATCAGATATTTTCTGGATCATCTGCCACGTGCTGCAAATTTAATTGATGCCAAGTTTTGAGATTACCGTTGTTCTATTTATGATAGACATTTTCGTTTGATTGGCGTTAAAAAACTCTACGGAGGATTAAGCACGAAACTACATGATTGATTTTCACACGAGGCCACACTACACCTAAGGTAATTAATTACGACGCAAATTCCTGGTTTTCCAATAAGCTAATTTACGTTCTCTTTTAGGCCTCCTCTCTCTTCCCTCCTCCTCTCTTTCTCTTCTCTCTCTCCTCTCTTCCCTTCTGTTCTCTTTTCTTCGCCTATTTCGCACAATCGCTTTGGTTTTGCCGTTCGGAAACTGAGATTATCCAGCCTGACTTCCTGGACTTTCCTTGGACATTTGGACAGGTCTTTTTTGGGCAACACAGACTCCAAAATTAAGGTCAGACTTTTCCAATATTTATTATCTCGCCGTGGGATCAAGGCCATCGACTTTGCATAATTTTCTCACATATTACTTGGACTAGTTTTAATTTACACTCATGTTATTTTGAATATACAGTGCCACCAAGCTTACAAAAGCCCCGGAAAATATGTGAACTACTTTTATTATTTCTAGGCGAGAAAAGTTCCGACCAATTGAAGACCATATCTAGTACTCCGTACACTCGTTTCAAAAAGTCAAAACTGTCAGAATTTAAACTCAAATATTTATTAAATTAGCTAAATAAGTAATTTGCGTTTTGTGGTTGGATTTTTGGTTCTATTGCTGTTGTTGTTACTTGTTCCTGTTGGCGTTATTTCGCTTGTGTCCAAATACGAGCATTTTCGGTTGCTCTATAATTAAGTAATTTGCGTTTTATGGTTGGATTTTTGGTTCTATTGTTGTTGTTAGTTGTTCCTGTTTGCGTTATTTCGTTTGTGTCCAAATACGAGCATTTTCGGTTCTGGTAAGTTAAGACAGAGTCGGTGAAAATGAACGGTAAATGCAAAGCACGAAAAATTATTCATTCCGAAGCAAGGAATGTTATCGACTTTTTTGATAGACAAAAACAAGCTGATGAATGGAATGGACATACCCGTTACAAAAAGCCACTGAATTAGCTGCGACAGCTACAGGAAAATATTTAAATTGAATAAGCATTTCTTCATTACTAGAGGTTGTTTTAATCCTCTAGGCAAAAATGCTTGACAGTTGCCATTTCATTTCACTGTCATTCAAATTTACCGGCACATCATTTTACTTTTGAATGTACCAGTAAAACGACTGCAGCTCTGTACACGCCCATTTTTGATTTTGTAAGCCTGGTCCGACTTTACTATTCACAATCTTATATTGAAGGAGTTCATTTTTGTCCGCCGGCAGTTTTGTCGCTATTTTTGTACGGCGGAGCTGAAATCTCAAAAAAATATTCTAATTAAAAGCTTTAAAAAAATATCTGATATGCCCAACACATGACTTTCTTATACGGATAGTATCACAATAATTACTTTTCCTAAAGTTAAATTTCTTGTAAAAATTTTGAGGGTTTCCAGCAATTTTCAAATAGTCTCTGTCGCACTTATTGCAATACGCATAAATCTGTCCTTGTCCCACTCATTATAACCGAATTTTACGACAAAAATGTTTTATTTTAGATTTTTGACCTATTACTCACTTAAAAATATCTCCCGGTATCAAAATTACATTTATTTATTCATTATTATTGTTTTCGGTACCATAGAAACCAGTAAAATAAAAAAAACTAATGGTCCGTCCTTCTGGGATTCGAACCCGGGACCTTCCGTTTGGCAGCCATATAATGAGACAGACACATGTCTACCATCTCGACCGTCGGATTCAACTATCAACGCGCGCTATGGGAAATATAAAGTGTTTTAAGAATATCTAGTCTTTTTGAAATTTTTTTGACGGAATTTAAAAAAAAGTTCAAACAAAATTTGTTCCAAATTCAATTCTAAATCAATGTTAAAGAATAAAAAAATCTCATAAATTGTTTATTTTTCAAGATATTCCTAAAAAACCTTAAAATGTCTTCAGGTAAGTGTCACTTGTTTTGGTGCTAGATGAAAATGATTTAATGTGGCACCCACAAATTTGTTCAAACTCTTAAATATGAAATTTGAATCAAATCCAATACGTCATTTTTGAGTTATGGTGGATACAGACAGACATCATGGCGAAAATGGTCAGGATGGATTCAGGGGCCCTCAAAACGTGTAAATCCATCAAAATCTCGAAGTCGAAAAAAATCACGATTGCTATACTTCCTTATACTTCGTATAAGAAAGTAAAAATAGTATACATATAATACACGGCGGCGAAAGCCTACTAATTGCCTCGCATACATTCTACTGCCTCGGCTAGCGCCTCTGCAGTGAAATGTATGCTCGGCTATAATATGAGCTTTCTCCGCCTGGTTTATAATATACTATTCTTAGAAAAAAATATCCTAATAGAAAGAGTCACTTTTGATAAATTGAGTTTTAAAGGGAGGCCACACCATCTAAAAGACTATATCTAAACATATAAAATAAACTGCTGGCCAATTGAAACGTACCAAACGAATTTTTAGGTTGAATTTAAAGTCAAATATTTTGAAACGGAGAAAAGATATCAACATGAGGTTTTCAGGATTCAAGAGATAATTTTATTGTGAAAGCAATAGTGTGACCCGATTTTTTTACTTTGAAGTACGTTACTCCCTACAGGGTATGAAACAAAGTCGTCTTTTTTTTCTCAAACTTTATACCTACCGGAATTCCACAAAAAAAATTTTATATTTTTTTGGTGTCGATTTTTTCAGTCCCTGGTTAATGAGGAAAAAACCAATTTCTCAAAATTTTTATATCCCTCTTATTTTATAAGATACCGAATTTTTTATTAAATTTAATATTGTTGAACAGGTTTTTGCAATAATAATTATGCTGCCATTTTGAAAGCAAATGTCATCATGTCATATGTCGATAAAAAGATAATTTTAAGTAGAATCTAATTCTTACGGAAAAAAATATAGTGTCATCAGATTGTATTATACGTCAAAATGATTATTCCTTTCAACAATCGAACCATGCCAAATTTCAAATTAATACAGTTAAATGTAACAAAATGGTGGGGGTTGTAAAACGATTTCGTAGCCACCCGGTATACACGAATATGAGCAAATTTTTGAAAAAGTGAAAAACCCGTTTCGAGGATATAAGTCATTTAAACCAATGGTCAACATAAACTAACTAAATTCCATTCTATTCCATTAAGAAAATAGCCTCAAAAAATAAATTAAAAAATTTACAAATTAGCGAACGTGTACCGATTTTTGATAAGCCACTGGTTACCAATAAATTAATGAAAGTACAAAAAGTGTACTTTTTATAAGAAAGCCATTCATAAGGTATTATAATCAACTACAGAGATTGGTTCTTACAAAACACAATACGGCTGAACGACAAAAAACAAAGAAAAAATCAAATTTTCAAAAAAAAATTCAGTATCTTATAAAATAACAGGGATATCAAAATTTTGAGAAACCGGTTGTTTTCCCATTAAGTAAGGACTAAAAAAATCTACATCAAAAAAATATAAAAAAATTTTGGTGGATCCACGGTAGTTATAAAATCTGACAAAAAAAAGAAAACTTTCTTTCATACCCTGTAGATAGTAATGTACTTCAAAGTAAAAAAATCGGGTAAAACTATCGTTTGCTCAATTAAATTATCTCTGAAATCCTGAAAACCGCATGTTGATATCTTTTCTATTTTTCAAAATATTTGACTTAAAATTCAACCTAAAAATTCGCTTGGTACGTTTCAATTGGCCAGCAGTTTATATGGGTATACCGGGATATTTTTTTAACTCTGAACATATTCCCTATGTTCAATTTTAAAAAGCACAGAGTATTTGCTATGCAACCAATTATACCACACACCTGATTTATACAATTTTTAATAACCGGGATAAGTGACTGAAAAAACGTCTTATACTGATTGGCATGGTATAATATGTGTATTTTTTCTTCAGTTAAATACATATTTTTGATTTATTTACACATCAGATTTTTACTTTCTTATACGAAGTATAAGGAAGTATTGTAATCGTGATTTTTTTCGACTCCGAGATTTTGATGGATGTGTGTGTGTGTGTCTGTATCCACGATAACTCAAAAACGAGTTAGAGTTATCGGATTTGATTCAAATTTCATATTTAAGAGTTTGAACAAAATTGTGGGTGCCACATTAAATCTTTTTCGTCTAGCGCCAACACAAGTGGTACTTACCTGAGAACATTTTTAGGTTTTTTAGGAATATCTTGAAAAATAAACAATTTACGACATTATTTTATTCTTAGACATTGATTTAGAATTAAATTTTCAGCAAATTTTGTTTGAACTTTTTTTTGAAATTCCGTCAAATTTTTTTTTATTATTTATTCATATAGTAGCGCCATCTATCTCTCATTTACAAAAGTATATGTTTAAATTACAGAAATCTATACCGTTGAGGAAATCGATTGTAGCAGTATTATTTGAAAAGATCGACGGCTACGGCAGCATTGTGGTGGCGAAACTACCATGTTATATTATATACACGAAAAAATCCTAATGAATTAGTATTACTGCACGGTCACAAGCAGCGCTAGCGTCGTAATTTTTCTGTCAGAAGTAATACCGCAACCTACTTTACCTACAACTGTCAACTATTTCGTTTTTATTATGGGTGATGTATGGGTGCTAGCATATGTTGCGTACTGAATTGTACAAAGTTGGGAGGAAAACAACATAAATTACCGACCGATAACGAGGTAAATATAAATTTTTCTAAAATACCAATATGTAGTTATTTATAATACACCAAGAGAGTTAAGAGAATGTTCATTCACAAGAAGAAAGTTTAGGTTAAATACAAGGGCACGTGGAATAAACTTTCTTCTCCTTCTTCAAGTGGTGTTGGTATATAATTATTTAATTATACTAATTATAAAAAGTTTAGAACGATCTTATTTCCCTGCATAATTGAACTTGATCGAGTGGCTTATTGGTAATAAAATGAAAACCCCAAAGCAACAGGATAATGCCTAATCATGTGTTATTGTTATGAATACGCCACAAGTTTCGTTTTATATAATATGTACCAATTTTAGAAAATTCGACCTACTTTGTAAAAAATCGTTCTGAATTTATCGGCCGCAACTGTACTTATCTTATACACTAAACTTTGTGATTTTCTTTAGAGGTTTCAAACTTGGTACAAGCTTATTGGAAGAGAAGATCTGCTGTTAATGTTGTTAATGAAATTACTTATAGTCAATTTATAATTAACATTATACTGTATTATATTTCGATAAATGTGTTTATCCTCAATTATATATGTAAAATATTACAATCTTGTTTTATTAAAAAAATAATCATTTAACTAAGTAATACAATTTGTGTTTTTTAAGCTGCAGTTTCAAACCAGTCAGAACCAATATCAATTTGCAAGAAAATAGTCCATTACTATTTTTTTGCAATTTGATTGTTTCTGACTGGTTTGAAACTACTGTTGGAAAACCTAATAAAATATTAAAAATTCAAAAAAGGCGCGCTGTCGACATCAGCGCTTTTGTGACCTTACAACTTCTATCATTGGTCATTCCTATCTATAGTTATATATTATATCTATGGAAACTACCACCGGTTGTTACGCGGTCGTTGATTTGTGTTTTTTGTGTCATATTGTAATATGTACAGTTAATTTCACAGAAATTAGGTTATTTTTTATCATGAGTCGTTCAGTAAGTTTTGGCATTTTGATTTTTGGCGACGGATGCAAATAAGTACTTAATTTGTCAATTTGACAGTAAACGTCAATCAAACAAAGGCATTGTAACACAGGGAATCAGGGAAATATTAGGTGTAGTCGATTTCTGTGAAATTAACTGTACCTATAATTATTATTGAAAAAATCGACGGCAATGGCAGCATCGTGGTGGCGTGTTTTTTGTGTAATATTGATATATTGTAATACAATTAAATATTATTGAAAAAACGGAGCAAGGCAGAAAACTATCGTGGGGCGAAGCCCGCGGAGGACAGCTAGTAATAAATAAATGGGATTTTATATTAATAACGTGTTGAATGTCGACAGCATGTGATTATTGGCTACCCCTTCAGTATTTTCCAAAGATTAAAACTGTATCATGGCAATGTATAAGAAAGTCATGTGTTGGGCACATCAGATATTTTTCTTTAAATAATAGAGCATAAATCGGTACTAAATAATATTAACAAATTTAAAATTTTTCTGATTTTTTCATACAAAATTGTTTTAGTAAAAGACGTTAATTAAACATTTGGAGTTATTCTCTATTGAAAATGTTAGATAACATTCTGTTAAATCTCTGTAATTTGACATTTCAACAATGTTTTATATTGTTCAAACGTCAAATAACATAGATTTAACAGAATGTTATTTAACATTTTCGATACAGAATAACACCAATTATCTACCATAGAAACCAATACAAACTACAAAATTAATACATCATTTCTCTTATCGAATTTTCGTAACCATGACAACCATAAATAAACCGTCAAAGATAATGCTAAAAATGTCACAACTTTAAACAGTTATATCTCGAAAAGTAAAAGAGAGCGACACAAAATAATTTCAGATTCGTGATCTACGCATAGAAATTAGTGATATATGTGAAAATTATGAAAATTTGAGTGTGCGTCCGTATTCTTTACCTTTACCTTAGTATTACCTACTTATATTGGTAAATTTGAGAGATGCGTACTGGAGCGATTTTGGAAGAATTTTGAAATTACCTTGTTAATTTTAGGATCTCCTGATTATGAAAATACCAAAAATAAGCGGCAGTCTCCATAATTTCCAAAGTTATAGCAGTTTGAAAACTTGAAACATCCAATGTTTGGATGTGTAAATTAAGCACTTGCATTGCACGGCGTCTATATTTCAATTCCTGTAACGATGACATGGGTTTTTTCAGACTCCAATTGTGATACTCGCATATGAATTTATAAATAAATGTTTCGGAAGTGCAAAAAACAGCCTAGGTATATGTATACCATTAAACATTAGATTGAGGTACAGGTATCGTTTAATACAGCGTGATCAAGAATGACTGAATCTGTTGGTATTGAAAAAATAACTATTGACGCAAACTGCCGCAAGGGCGTTGGCAGGCAAATCTTACTGTCAATTTTTGACCATCTTGACAATATCAACATAACAATACTTCACCATAATATAACCTTAGATTTTGTAAACTGACATTTTTAATAGTGACAATCAGGTTTGCAAATCATACCATAAAAAAATTCCTTATGGCTGAATTGTTTTAATACCAACAGATTCAGTCATTCCTGATCACGCTATACTTCGGGTGAATAAATAAAAGAAAATTCACCCTCAGGGATTAAATGATGCACCTCAATTCCTCAATATACCTTGTTATATAGGTAGGTACCAATACTTATAATATACTATCAAGCGATCAAATGATGATATTTTACAATATGTCCATAAGGACAATAAATAAAAGTATTGTAAATATAAAATATACACACACACACATCATGGCGAAAATGGTCAGAATGTATTCACGGGCCCTCAAAACGTGTTAATCCATCAGAATCTCGAAGTCGAAAAAAATCACGATTACTAGGTATACTTTCTTATTACTTCGTATAAGAAAGTAAAAATAGTATAGATATATTTCACATAAAAATAACGTTTTTCTTCATGAGGTAAGAATTTGTACACGAGCTGCGTAGCAGCGAGTGAGGCAATTTCACGAACGAAAAAAAAAACGTATTTCTTGTCGAGAACCTAGTAAATACTATTTTTTCTACGATACATGTAATTTATATAAATTGAATAAGAAACAACAATTTTTTTTTAAATTATTTAAGATGGCAGTTTTCAAGTGAAACGTTATAATTATATTTTAGTTTTTATTTTAACTATGTATTTTAAGCTTTGTATTGTAGTAACCCGATTTAAATTTAAAATTCCCACACAATTTTTATTCTACTGTAATATTGGCTGCCTATTTAGGTACCTACCTACTTTTTATCAGTTGGTATTTACGATTCGAAGTTGGTAGGACTGGAAAGCAAACCAGAATGGTGACGATCGTCTAAATCACGAGAGGCTAATCGCAGCAAAGTATTCCATCAAATTCAAGGTCACGTGCAAGGGCAAGGGTTATTCCGGCATCATCTTATGGTACCGATTTATGCTATTATTTAAAGGAAAAAAAACCTATACAAAACAACCTAACCTGGTCCGTGACTTATAATCGCTCCGAATAAATAAAGCATTTAATTAAAATAAAAAAAAGAAGGGAAATCTACGGAATCGAACCAGCACCGCGCGGATTACTAGGCAGATTCTCTACCCACTGCGCCACGGAGGCTTGTGCTAGAAGTGGTATTTGTTATGGATAAGAAGAGTACAAGGAATACTTTGCTGCTATTAGCTACTCCTTCTAAATCACCCAGGTCGATCCGCTCACTGCGCATACGCAACAGGGCAAGGGTAATCTCGGCAACCAGAATCATATTTATAGTACCGATTTATGCTATTTATTATTTTAAAGGAAAAAAAAGCCTATACATAACAACCTAACCTGGTCTGTGACTTATAACCACTCCGAATAAATAACGCATATACTTAATTAAAAAATATCTGATGTGCCCAACACATGACTTTCTTATATGGATAGTATCACAATAATTACGTTTCCTAAAGAAATTAAATTTCTTGTAAAAATGTTGAGGGTTTCCAGCAATTTTCAAATAGTCTCTGTCGCACTTATTGCAATACGCATAAATCTGTCCTTGTCCCACTCATTATAACCGAATTTTACGACAAAAATGTGTTTTATTTTAGATTTTTGACCTATTACTCGCTTGAAAAAATCTCTCGGTATGAAATTACATTTATTTATTTATTATTATTGTTTTCGGTACCATAGAAATCAGTAAAATAAAAAAAAAACTAATGGTCCGGTCCTTCTGGGATTCGAACCCGGGACCTTCCGTTTGGCAGCCATATAATGAGACACATGGTCTACCTCGACCATCGGATTCAATTGTCAAAGCGCGCTATGAGAAATATAAAGTGTTTCAAGAATATCTAGTTTTTTTTTAATTTTTTGACGGAATTTAAAAAAAAAGTTCAAACAAAATTTGTTCGAAATTCAATTCTAAATCAATGTTAAAGAATAAAA
Organism: Pediacus dermestoides; assembly: GCA_963942485.1. Lineage (NCBI taxonomy): Eukaryota > Metazoa > Arthropoda > Insecta > Coleoptera > Cucujidae > Pediacus > Pediacus dermestoides. Next base: position 20,324,859 of record OZ012626.1, on the reverse strand, counting down.
AAATCTCATAAATTGTTTATTTTTCAAGATATTCCTAAAAAACCTAAAAATGTCTTCAGGTAAGTGTCACTTGTTTTGGTGCTAGATGAAAAACATTGAATGTGGCACCCACAAATTTGTTCAAACTCTTAAATATGAAAATTGAATCAAATCCGATAATTGGTTTTTGAGTTATGGTGGATACAGACAGACACACACACACAGACAGACATCATGGCGAAAATGGTCAGAATGGATTCAGGGGCCCTCAAAACGTGTAAATCCATCAAAATCTCGAAGTCGAAAAAAATCACGATTACTATACTTCCTTATACTTCGTATAAGAAACTAAAAAGAGACTAATAAATAACAGGAAAATTGATTTACTTTTGTTTGTCCCCCGCGACCTTTGCCCCTCGATAGTTTTTTATTTTGCGCCATTTTTTCAATGCTACAATCGATAATTCTATATTCTCAAGTTTGTCCAGCCAAAATGAGAATTAGAACACCGAACGCTATAAAATCTGCCTGACGACGCCACCGGATGGTGTCAATAAAATTTGCCGGAGATACCACGAGAAACCTAACCAAAAATTTTTACTTTCTTATACGTAGTATAAGGAAGTATAGTAATCGTGATTTTTTTCGACTTCGAGATTTTGATGGATTTACACGTTTTGAGGGCCCTTGAATCCATTTTGACCATTTTCGCCATGGTGTCTGTCTGTCTGTGTGTGTGTCTGTCTGTCTGTCTGTCTGTCTGTCTGTCTGTCTGTCTGTCTGTCTGTCTGTCTGTCTGTCTGTCTGTCTGTCTGTCTGTCTGTCTGTCTGTCTGTCTGTCTGTCTGTCTGTCTGTCTGTCTGTCTGTCTGTCTGTCTGTCTGTCTGTCTGTCTGTCTGTCTGTCTGTCTGTCTGTCTGTCTGTCTGTCTGTCTGTCTGTCTGTCTGTCTGTCTGTCTGTCTGTCTGTCTGTATCCACCATAACTCAAAAACGACTTATCGGATTTGATTCAAATTTCATATTTAAGAGTTTGAACAAATTTGTGGGTGCCACATTCAATGTTTTTCATCTAGCACAAAAACAAGTGACAGTTACCTGAAGACATTTTTAGGTTTTTTAAGAATATCTTGAAAAATAAACAATTTATGAGATTTTTTTATTCTTTAACATTGATTTAGAATTGAATTTTGAACTAATTTTGTTTGAACTTTTTTTTGAAATTGTCAAAAAAATTTCAAAAAAAATAAAACATGGTTTTTTGTCGTAAAATTCGATTATAATGAGTGGGACAAGGACAGATTTATGCGTATTGCAATAAGTGCGAGAGATACTTCCGAAATTTATTTGAATATTGCTAGAAACGCTCAAAATTGAAACACGATTTTTACAAGAAATTTAACTTAATTTCTTTAGGAAAAGTAATTGTGGTACTATCCGTATAAGAAAGTCATGTGTTGGGCACATCAGATATTTATTTACAAAACGTCGAAAAAACACGGGTTTATAATAGTTTTTGATACTTTATCTATTTTAGTATTTAATATTATTTATTTTTATATAGCTAAGTTTATTATTTTAGTAATTCAATGTAAAAAAAAAGCATTTATCGTAGTCTTGCTCATGCTTTCAACTTTTCGAACTGTCCCGCTCAAATCGAGTATACTACTACTACTATAGGTACTATGCGCAGTTTCAATTTGCTTCACATTTCGTTAATGGGAATGCTTATCCAGTAATACATATCCGTGGAACCCACAGAGTGTGTATGCAGGAATTATCACTACAGCACCCGCGCAAACGCGATTTTGTGATTTAAAATTATGATATGAGTAGCCAGAGTCCTTGTCCTTTTTTTATAAATTAGGGTCGCACTGGAAACTGTCAACTAATACTAAACTTTAGTTTTGCGTTAAAAGAGCGCTTGCGTCGTCGGGTGCGGTAGTGAGAATTCCTGTGTCCTCACAAAGTGAGACTGATGTGCTGTGGTGGTTTGGAGACTAGCGGCTATCCCCCGCCGGTCACAATATTCCCAACACTATTGCGCTGCCTTGTGTGCAAGGGCAAGGGTTATTCTATCTTATGGTACCGATTTATGCTATTATTTAAAGGAAAAAAACCTATACAAAACAACCTAACCTGGTCCGTGACTTATAATCGCTCCGAATAAATAAAGCATTTACTTAAAATAAAAAAAAAAGAAGAGAAATGTACGGAATCGAACCAGCACCACCTGGATTACTAGGCAGATCCTCTACCCACTGCGCCACGCCGGCTTGTACCAGAATTGGTATTCGTTCTGGACAAGAAGAGTACACTAATGGAAAAGCATGCGCAGTGGGCTGCAATAGTGTTTGGAATATTGTGACCGGCGGGGTCTAGCCGCTAATGTTTGGAGAAGATTTCCGGGAAGATGAGGGGAATGAGGGGATTATTAGAAGAGCATCGAAGCGAGTAGACGGACTTTTTCTCCGTACAATTAGCAGCCATTATGTTCAAAAATTCATTGAGTACAAAAACTGTTTACTTAGTTATTGTAAAAGATTATTGTACGAGGTTAGTTTACTTTTATTTATTTTATGAAAACCAATTTATTTTATTCATACATTTTAATTAATAACAATTTCATTTGGTACGACATATTTTATTTTTATGCTTAACTAACAAAGAGCATTAACGTAATAATTTTTAGTGTTGAAAACACTAATGGGATGCAGAATTCCCGATCTGACTGACACGCTCAAGCGTCACGCAGCGCAGTTAGATGAGATAGATAGATTGAAAAGCACCACGTACGATCAGTGTCCAATGTTGGAATGTTGCCGTTTCAGTAAAATTGTACTGATCAGAGTGATGATGATGATGAGATGATGGTGACCTAAATGGGTGATTATTGTCTAAATCACCCAGGCCGATCCGTGCGTACTACACTACTGCACATATGCCAATTCTCACTACTACTATTCAGAACAAATACTGTGTTTAACATAAGCCGCTGTGGTGTAGTGGTTAGAGAATCCGCCTAGTAATCGAGGTGGTGCTAGTTCGATTCTGCAGATTTTCCGTCTTTTTTTTTAATTTAAGTATATGCGTTATTTATTCGGAGTGATTATAAGTCACGGACCAGGTTAGGTTGTTGTGTATAGGCTTTTTTTTCCTTTAAAATAATAAATAGCATAAATCGGTACTATAAATATGATTCCGGTTGCCGAGATTACCCTTGCCCTGTTGCGTATGCGCAGTGAACGGAGCGACCTGGGTGATTTAGCTTCTCGTGATGGGTGGGATGTTCCTGTATCGTTGTAATATTAAAAGGCTGGATCGGCCGGGTTATTTAAATAAATGAAAAAATTTAAAAATATTATTTTTGAATTATCATAGCGTATAATCTATTAATCTAAATTCCAAAGCTGAAAATCACTAAATTTGAGTAGGTAACTACGATTTTACTTAATAAACATTTCTAGATGTTATTTAAATAATTATTTAAAAAAAACTTAAAATTTAATAACAGTAGAATTTTCTCGCTTTAACATGAAAGGGTTAAATGCAACAAACTAGACCAGGTAGTTCTTAATTTGTTGAAAACATGTAGAAAACAACAAACACGTTTATACTATTACTATTATACAAGGTGGTCCGAATTTTACCGTCGATAATTTGGGAATCAATAGAAAACCTTAAAAAAACATCAATTTTTGTTAATAAACTTATATCGAAAACTCAACCGTTTCAGAAATACTGGGTGTTGAAGTTGCATATTACTTTTTAAATAAATTTAATATCTCCTGAACCAAAGGGAATATTTTATTGAAATTTGGTGGATATTATTTTCTTAATAAGTACCATATTATTCATCATAATGTAATGTACCACTACCTCTATGCCCTTATTTCTGTTGTTTTTACTTGTTACATTCATTTTAAGTATTTTAACACATGCCAATATCTTAATGTGTGGCCTATGGCGTCAGTTTGACGACCCCCCATTGCTAGAGGTCCACTTTTGATACACGAATTTTAAACTTCTAATATGTAACTTGTAAGTAATATGTATATGTTTGGTCAAGACCAGTTGACAGATTTATCACCTACGGTTGGGACGAAAACCATGCACCCCGCCTTTTCAGGGGGTGACTTTCAGGTCAACGAAAGTTATCCTATTTTAAAAACAGTATATTTCCATCTTTCATACTCATTAGTTCAATTTTCATTTAACACATAATATTAACTTAACATACGTATTAAAAAGTACATTTTTGGACCAGTACAAAACTGATAAACCTGGTCTTGACTAAAACCTTAACGGTTATTATTTGTAGTGTTTTTTAGTGTTTGTTATATCAATAAATAAATTGAAAGTCTCTGTTGGTTTCTTTCGACAAGTTCAATAATATCACCCAAAAGGAACTACGAGGAATAAACATTAAAACCATCCTAATTTCAATCAAATAAATTCTACACAATCACAAAGTAAAATCAATTAAACAAGAAAACACTACAAAAAAGTGGCGCAGTCGGTAGGATTCGACAGAATCCATTTCGCTGTAGAATTTATCTTGACATCGAGTGTGATCAAAAATTTTGACAAACAACAAAACAGTGACAGTGCTTTCGACAACATCCGGAGACCGTCTTCATAAAGTTTAATTTTCAACGACCAACAACCCCTACGAGAAGATCACCAGCATATCATCCCCAATAATATTGTACTAATTTATCTGCTACCGATTACCCTGCAATAATCACCATCATTGGAAACTTCTGCTGCAAATTTACATCATTATCCACAATCAACAATCGACAACCAGCAACCAAACAACTGAGGAGGAAAGACAATTCGTACATTTAATTCTCAATATAGCAAATCTGTAAGTGAAAAAATTTTCTTTTAGTTTCAATATTCTCTTCATATTAATCAAGTTTATTTTCCTATAATTTTTTATTATTTCTTATATTTGTAAATCAGATTTATTAAAAAACGAAAATGCCAAGAAATAATTCAAACGACAACGATGCCTCAGGCAATAATTTTGAACTTTTAACTTTTGTAATAAATGCTCTCACTAACGTCTTTTTTGACGGTACAAAAATTAATAGTAATTTAGAAAATTTTATTGGAAGTTGGAACCACGCGTTCGAATTGATTCCCGCAGTAGATCACCCTAAGTTATTAGCAGTGGTAAAAATCAAACTTTCTGGTGAGGCGCAAAATCGCATTAAAGACAAAGTACTACCTACTTGGAATGCATTAAAAACATTTTTAAGATCTGAATTCTCCACTAAATCGAATTTCCTACAAGCTCAGATTGAACTGAATTCGTGCAGACAAGATCGCGGTGAAAATCTAGAATCCTATATAAATAAGGTAGAAAAATGTTACAAAAATTTATTGTCTTGTTTGGACCACAACCTCAGTGCAGCGGAAAGGGAAGCAAATACGAGACTAATTAATACTCAAGCAAAGTGTAGTTTTATAATGGGAGTGGATAAAGAACTTAGTATAATAATAAGAGCACGCAATCCTGAGAGTTTAGAAGGCGCTATTCAAATCGCGAAATCAGAAAGCCAAATCTCTGAAGCATATTCAAATAACTGTACATCTTATTCTTCTTCAAATCAATACTGTCATATTTGCAAAAAAAAACAATCATACCACTGACAACTGTCGTTTTAACTCTAAGAGAAAACCTCAATCGAATTTACGTACACCAGTACAATGTAGCTTTTGCAAAAATTTAGGACATACGATCCAGGAATGCCGAAAGAAATCAAATCAAAATCGAAATCATTATTATCAAAATGGCTCTAACAATTTTAATTATCAACATAATAGGCGCGAAGGTAATTCATGGAATAATGGAAATCGAACCAATGTCTCATATCCAAATACCGAAGCCTACAGAAACCCTAACTACCCGAACCAAACCCGAAATTATCAAAATCAATCAAACCGCGTAAACACAATTAACGAATCGTCTTTAAACTCCAATGGCCCCGAGAGCCAAGCCGAACCTCGGGAAGCCACACAAGTTCAGGCATCTATACAATAAATGTAATAGGTGCAACGGCACACGTTAAGTTAGAAGTATCTGACTTAATCAGTACTTCTTCGTTTTTATTAGATACGGGATCCGAAATTTCACTAATTAAATTATCCAAATTAAAACCTCATACTCTTTGTTTTGAACATAATCCTATTTACCTTAGGGGGATAGGCAATGTTCTAAATCTTATTAAAACTATCGGTTATTGCTATTTAAATTTTACATTCGGGTCCGATACAATTACTCACATTTTTCATATTGTTCACGATTCTTTTCCCATCGAACACGATGGTATAATAGGCAACGACTTTCTAAAAAATCACGATGCTATAATAAACTACGAAAATCGACACTTATTAATAAAAAATGCCATAATTAAACTAAATTCTTACGAAGATAGTAGCTCAGACGATAATCCTGACACTAATCATTCTAATCATCAAGTCGATAATACTAGTTCTACACTCAGTGCCAGTGTAACAAATAACACTCCAAGAAATCCAGTTCCAAAATCCAAAGTTACAAAACGCGACTCTCTTGCAGACTCGACAAGGAATCATTTTAGACCTAGGTCAACTTCCAGTTCGAGAATCAACGCGACTTGCGATTTTGTACCGGATCAAATTATTAAAGCACGCACCGAAACGGTAGCCCAAATCAGAATTTCAAACCCGGAGATTATTGAAGACATAACACCAAATATAAGCATAAGCGAAAACGTCTATCTCGGAAATAGTTTAGTAAAAGTCAAAACAAATAAAAACGCAGATGCTTTAAGCAGAATAGCACAAGTAAATGCATTAACTTCTAAGTCACCTCGCGAAACATACGATAATTTTTTACAAACCTTAGGAACTTCCGTCATAACATATAGCAAAATCAACGATCTTAACGACGACATAGTAACCGCACGCGATAATATTGCAGTTTAATCCCATTAGATCTAAATATAACAGATAATAATTTAAAAAATATTTTCAAAAAATTTAATCACTCGGATCATCTATCAAAAATAAATTCTAACCAATATGAAATTCATAATTTCAAGGAAAAAACTAAATTTGTAATTTACGGATTTTATAAAATAAATCACTATGATTCCGCAACATATCAAGATTATTTCGAAACATTATTAAATTTACGTAGCTTTTTATTAGAAGAAAACATTGAAACAATTAGTATACCTCGTTTTACCGATGTTTATGATAAAACACAGTGGAACAAATTAAGATCAATGATTAGATACATTTTTAAACACACCGATATTACAATTAACATATTTCACAATATTTTAATAACACCCCAACGCGCAGACTTGATTACAATTTTGAAAGAAAATCACGATATTCCCAGTTCCGGCCATTTAGGTGTACACAAAACGTACCACAGAATAAAACAGGTTTATAAATGGAAGAATATGAAAAAAGATATTAGTAAATATGTGAAAGAGTGTAAATCATGCCAAAAGAACAAATTAATTAGGCGCAAAAACCGTATGCCTATGGAACTGACAACTACCTCTAAAAAGCCATTAGAAAAAGTGTTCTTAGACATTGTTGGCCCCTTGCCATTAACTGAAAGTGGTAATAGATTCATCTTGACATTACAAGACGATCTTACAAAATTTTCACAAGCATTCGCGATCTCGAACCACGAAGCCCTAACGGTAGCCCGAACATTCGTCAATAACTTTATATGCAAATTCGGGATACCTACTTGTATTCTAACTGATCAAGGAAGAGAGTTTAACTCTAATTTAATAAAACACATCTGCAAACTTTTCAAAATTAAACACGTCACCACCACCGCATATCGACCGCAATCAAACGGTGCTTTAGAAAGAAGTCATCTAACGTTAGCAGACTATCTTAAACACTACGTTAATGATCAAGCAGATTGGGAAAATTATCTAGATTTCGCCATGTTTTCGTATAATACTTCGGTGCATGCCACTACTAAATTCACTCCATATGAACTCCTGTATGGCTACAAACCTGAACTACCATCAAGTATAAAAAACACACCTGAAATAAAATATTCTTACGACGACTATACAGAAGAACTGAAATATCGGCTAAGTAAAAGTCACGAAATCGCACATAAGCATTCGATTCAATAAAAAATTGTCAATAAGTCATACTATGATAAAAAAGCAAAGCCGATCACGATAAAATCTGGTGACATGGTTTATTTGCTCGACGAACAGTCCAAACCAGGTACATCGAAAAAATTAAATGCCCGTTACAAAGGACCTTACCAAGTTCAGTCGATAGATTCTAATGTAAACTGCACAATAAAGATTAAAAACAAGAATGTGAGAGTACACTTCGATAAACTAAAGTCAGTCATAGCATAGAAATAGAACCGATTATTTTAACTATAAACATCCCATGTAACTCAGAAATTCGATTTATTAGCATATGGAGACGCCTACAAAAAATGTTTTTCTATGATATTGCGGAAAGAAATACGTAACAAGTGGAGTTGTAAAACATAAAAAAAAAGTATCAGTTTTTCTCGTCTAGTATTGGCCGTCAAAAGTTTGACGAAGTGAGAGATTAATTAACAAAATTGGCATTAAAAGGAAAAATAATAAGATGAATATTGCAAAACTAAAATAAAATATGTTTCATTCATTTCATTCATGTTAATGTAGATATAGATATAGAATAGTTACACTTAAATCAACTGTGAAGTGCATCCCAGGTTAAAATCCGACGAAGAAGACAAGTTAGTGAAAAACGCAAATCGGTTACCTGAATGTGTTAATTCAGAATGTGTAGTGAAACAAAAAAAAAAACTTTAAATAGTACCTAAATAAATAAAATTTTGTGAATGTGCAGTGAAAAAAAAAATGACAAACAAAACTTAATAATACATTAGTTTAATAAAATTATTGATGAATGACTTTGCTGTACCTTTGTTCAACTAAAACATTTTTTATATTTAAAATACAATTTATTTTATATGTACTCTGAGTTGTTGTAGACATCGATGTTTAATTTTAGGAAATGTAAAAAAAAAAAAATTAAGGAAAGTGATTATTGTTTCAAATTGATAGATATAATATTATGTACTTACCATTCAGTACCTAAAAACAAATTATAAAAATTTTGAATTAACAAAATTTTCATCTTTTAAGGGGGGGGGAGTGTAATGTACCACTACCTCTATGCCCTTATTTCTGTTGTTTTTACTTGTTACATTCATTTTAAGTATTTTAACACATGCCAATATCTTAATGTGTGGCCTATGGCGTCAGTTTGACGACCCCCCATTGCTAGAGGTCCACTTTTGATACACGAATTTTAAACTTCTAATATGTAACTTGTAAGTAATATGTATATGTTTGGTCAAGACCAGTTGACAGATTTATCACCTACGGTTGGGACGAAAACCATGCACCCCGCCTATTCAGGAGGTGACTTTCAGGTCAACGAAAGTTATCCTATTTTAAAAACAGTATATTTCCATCTTTCATACTCATTAGTTCAATTTTCATTTAACACATAATATTAACTTAACATACGTATTAAAAAGTACATTTTTGGACCAGTACAAAACTGATAAACCTGGTCTTGACTAAAACCTTAACGGTTATTATTTGTAGTGTTTTTTAGTGTTTGTTATATCAATAAATAAATTGAAAGTCTCTGTTGGTTTCTTTCGACAAGTTCAATAATATCACCCAAAAGGAACTACGAGGAATAAACATTAAAACCATCCTAATTTCAATCAAATAAATTCTACACAATCACAAAGTAAAATCAATTAAACAAGAAAACACTACAATAATTTGTTTTCCTATTTCAAGCAGTGGCGTAATCATGGGGGTGAAATTATTTCTTTTTAGAAAAAAAAAGTGGTACGCCAAAGATATAATACATTTTTTCTACATTTCTCAAATCAGCAGTCGATTTACGAAAAAAAAGTTTTCTTGTAGTTTTTTTGTAAAACAAATCGTTATACAGTAAAATTTTAATTATTGTAGGTAATTTATTGCAATAAGACAAGTACCAAGTATACAGGGTGGTCCGAATTGAACCTTCGATAATTTGGGAATCAATTAAAAATGTTAAAATAATATACATTTTCTTAATAAACATATAGCTAAATCTCATCCGTTTCAGAAATACAGGGTGTTTAAATTACATATATTTTTTTTATAAATTTAATATCTCCTGAACTTTTTTTTATTTTGAACAGTTCCTCCAATGATTTAAGTTTCTGTTGTAAAATAAATATATTTTTTTTTATTTTTTATTTATTTGTTTGAAATACATATGTACTTGTCTTGTTGCGATAAATTACCTACAATGAATTCTAATTAAAATTTTACTATAAAACGATACGTTTTGGGAAAAAATTACTAAAAGACTTTTTTTCGTAAATCGACTGCTAGTTTCAGAAATGTAGAAAAAAAATCCACAGATCTCGCAATTCTTGCAACCATCGGAGGGTGTTGAAAACAAACACAATATATAATAATGATAAAAATGTTCGCAATCCTTGCAACCATCGGAGACATTGGAAGTCATAACACCATATTTGAAACATGATTAACTGTTTATTATACAAGCAAGGTTATTATATACATAGAATTTTTTAGCATTTTATTTTTGAAAAACTTAAGTAGTACTTATTAATATAATACATCTTATACACATCTCAATTTACGAGTTAGGTAGTAAGAAATAATAAAAATCATTTTTAATTAACCAACTTTTCTACTCAGTGTCACTTTCTTTTCTTACATTAAAAGTGCGTCCAGTGTAATATACTATTTCTAAGCAGATAGCAACTACCGTCCGTTGTTTTTAATCATAAATGAGTATGTTTGTTTATATTAACAACATTAAAATTCAGTCCGCCTTGCACGTGTTTAACATAAACAACCCTGAACACTACCATACTGTTCTAAAACCACAGAATACCCTCTTTATCTAAAACTCACATACAAAACTATAACCAAAACCATTGACAACAAACCAGCATAATGTGGTCCAGATACACAATTTCATATTTAATTTAAAATACTATAGGTACTTTTCAAAACTTCCTTTTCAGCTAATTTCTAAAATTTAAGAATATAAAAAATTTTTCCTGCTATATGTACAGGGTGGTTCGAATTTTACCTTCAATAATTTGGGAATCAATAAGAAACCTTAAAAAAACATCAATTTTCTTAATAAACTATCGAAAACTCAACCGTTTCAGAAATACAGTGTGTTGAAGTTGGATATTTCTTTTTTAATAAATTCAATATCTCCTGAACCAAAGGGAATATTTTATTGAAATTTGCTGGGTATTATTTTATTAATAAGTACCATATTTAATCATCATAATTTGTTTTATTATTTCAAGCAGTGGCGTAACCACTGGGTGATATTATTTCTTTTCATAAAAAAAAGGTACGCCAATGATATAATTTTTTTCTACATTTCTGAAATTAGCAGTCGATTTACGAAAAAAAGTAGTTTTTTCCTAAAACGTATCGTTTTATAGTAAAATTTTAATTAGAATTCATTGTAGGTAATTTATCGCAACAAGACAAGTACCTATACAGGGTGTGTCACGATGAGTTGACAGTAGACATAACTCTGTTACTAAACACAATTTGATTCTAAAAATTGGTACACACCCATTATACAATGTGCTCTATTTAATGAAAATATTGCCACCTTTCTGGTACTTCCGGTTATACCCGAAGTAGACACAAACTTTGTTATTTTAACTGGAACACCCTGTATAATTTTGAATTTTTAGATACCACACTTCATTTTAGGCATAAAAGTATTAAGGTTGTATGATCCTAACATTAACGGTATTATAATTATTTATACTTTTTTTTTTTATAAAAACATAGATGTAAATAAAATTTCAAATCTTGACAATGACACGTTTTTTCCAAAATTTTTTTCTTGTGTTTGAGGTAGGAATATACAAGAAATAAGCTGATGTAGTTTTGGAAAACTTGCTTTATTCAGGGTGTTAATGGTTGTCCGTTCATTTTTAAAAACTTTAATCAATGATAACTTAATTTTTTTAAATGGAACACCTTATATATTTCTAGATTTTCGAATTCTACACTTAATTCGAGACATGTCTAGAATTAAGTGTAGAATTCGATAAATTTATTTAAAAAAAATATGCAACTTCAACACCCAGTATTTCTGAAACGGTTGAGTTTTCGATATAAGTTTATTAAGAAAACAGAAGTTTTTTTAAGGTTTTCTATTGATTCCCAAATTATCGAAGGTAAAATTCGGACCACCCTGTATAATAGTAATCGTCAATTTCAAATTAATATGAAAGTTATATTTATTATAACTACAACGATACAGGAACATCCCACCCATCCCGGTCACCATCATCTCACTCAGCTCAGTACAATTTTACTGAAACGGCAGCATGCCAACATTGGACACTGATCGTACGTGGTGCATTTCAACTTTCAACCTATCTATCTTATCTAGCCGCGCTGGATAGCGTCACGATCGTGTCATTTTTATGCTGAACCTGAAAGGATAAGTGTTTTCAACACTAAAATTATATCATTGGCGTACCTTTTTTTTATATAAAAATAAATAATCTCACCCTGTGGTTACGCCACTGCTTGAAATAGGAAAACAAATTATGATGATTAAATATGGTACTTATTAATAAAATAATACCCACCAAATTTCAATAAAATATTCCCTATGGTTCAGGAGATATTGAATTTATTAAAAAAAAATATGCAACTTCAACACCGTGTATTTCTGAAACGGTTGAGTTTTCGATATAAGTTTATTAAGAAAATTGATGTGGACTGGATTTTAATGTTGTTAATATAAACAAACATACTCATTTGTCATTAAAGACAACGGATGGTAGGTGCTATCTGCTTAGAAATAGTATATTACACTATAAGAGAAGAAAGTGACACTAAGTAGATAGCCGAGGGCTATAAATAAGTTGGTTAATTAAAAATGATTTTTATTATTTCTTACTACCTAACTCGTAAATTGAGATGTGTATTAGATGTATTATATTAATAAGTACTACTTAAGTTTTTCAAAAATAAAATGCTAAAAAATTCTGTTTATAATAACCTTGCGTGTATAATAAACAGTTAATTATGTTTCAAATATGGTGTTATGATTTCCAATGTCTCCGATGGTTGCAAGGATTGTGAACATTTTTTATCATGATTATATATTGTGTTTGTTTTCAACACCCTCCGATGGTTGCAAGAATTGCGAGATCTGTGGATTTTTTCTTCAAACATCATTTAAGTGTGACATTATCCTGCTGTACTGATTATGTTTAAGTGTCACTTTATTGCCGGCGACAGGTGAAGTTCCACTTTATCTGTGTCATAAGTCAAATTAATTGTCAAAATTTATTTATTAAAATTTCAATTAATAATTTTACAATTTAATGAATTGTTTGCGTTTCAAGAAAACATAGCATATTTTATTCGGAGCTTAAGTCGCTTTATGTGCTTCGGCTGCTTTTGTCTGACTCACTTCGTTCGTCAGTCAAACACCAGCCTCTGCACATAAAGCATCACTTAAGCTGCTCATAAAATAATATACTATACAGGGTGTCCCAAAATTAGCCTGCCAAAATGAACCAGCTGATTCTACGTTCAAAAAAAATGCAAAAAGTATTAATAAATATAGGTTGAAATATGCTTTCTAAGGGAGCTACAATCCCCCGAAAAGGGGGTCCCAAAGAGGAGTTTTCGGTAATATCTCTGCAATTGTTTGAGGTAGATTCATGAAATTTGGTGAGTTTGAAGCTTGTATAATTTTCCACATATTTCTTTTTCCAATTTTCAGAAATTTTGCCAGGGGCGTCACATACGGGGTGGGTGCTGGGTAAATTATGCCCCATATTTTTTGTGTGGATAATTTTTAAATTTTTTACATCAAATTATGAAACTTGGTTTATTTTTACACAAAAAAAGGTCGTCTCAGTCGACCTTTGAATCTTGAACCGTTTTCGAGTAAAATAATTTTGAAAAAGTCACGTAAAAACTACAATAATAAAAATAATCACAAATTTGAACAAAAATTTTTGATTTTAATATTTTGTTTTTATTATTAATATTTGACGAAGAAATGCTAAACGAAGTAATAAATACCTATAAATTTTCATATATTGTCTACTTTTGATACATTTTAGTTTTGTGATTATTTTTATTAGTGTATTTTTTATGGACGTGATTTTTTCAAAACGATTTTACTCGAAAACTGTTTAAGATACAAAGATCGACTGAGACTACCTTTTTTGTGTAAAAATAACCCGTTTCAAAATTTGATACAATGTATGTGACGCCCCTGGCAAAATTTCTGAAAATTGGAAAAAGAAATATCAATTCAATTCAAATCCATTTATTCACAAAAAACGATCTCATCCGGGCAAAGAACATGTCAATACAAAATATAATATACATTGAAATGACAACAAATTCAACATTACAATTTAAAATCAAAAAAGTTACACTTACAAACACTTTAAAATTCAATATAATAACAACATAAACAAATATAAATAGTAATAAACGCCAGAATAAATATATTAAAAAAAATAATTACATCAAGACACCGCTCATTGTTCTATCAAAAAACTCAGCTTGGGTATAAAAACAGTTTCTGAGCAAATAGTTTTTTAGGCAAAGTTTAAACCTTGAGGTACTTAAATTGTGCATTTCTTTGGAGATGTGATTGAAAATGTTTATTATTTCACTCTTCACACTTTTCTGGACCATAGTTAGATTTGTCTGATCAAGTAACAAGCGATATTTGTGTCTTGTTGGATATGTATGAAACATCCTATTATCCTCGAAAAATTCAGGATACCTTCTAAGGAACATAGCACATTCTAAAACATATATAGAAGTTATTGTTAGAATATTATATTTGATGGAGAAAGGTCTACATGAAGTCCCGTATGGTAAACCAAACATTTTCCTTATGCAACGCTTCTGCAATACTTTGATTCTCTGTACCTCAGTCGCATTTCCCCAGAATATGATGCCGTATTTAACTATAAAAAATATATATGCATGATATGCTCCAATGGTTGATTTTAGTGGTAAGTTATTTTTTAGTGTTCTTAGTTGGTAGCATAAAGAACTTAACTTCGGAGCCAGTAAATCAATATGCTTATTCCATGTAAATCTCGAGTCCAAGTTCACTCCAAGGAACTTGACGGTGTCAGGTGATTGAATCTTAGATCCTCCAACATTAAGTACAAACCCTGAACCGAGCGAGTATTCAGAGTGAAACTGATTTATTTCTGTCTTAGTGACATTTAAGGTAAGTGCATTTTGCTTAAACCATTGTCCCAGACTCCCAATGGCTTCCTCAGTTTTTTGTTTCAATTCTTCTTCATTATCGGCATTAACCACCACAGCCGTGTCATCGGCGTACGCCACCATATACCAGTTTATATTTTCTGGTAATTCATTTGTATATAGTACAAAGAGTAATGGTCCCAATATGGATCCCTGAGGCACTCCACGTTTTACGTATTCAGAGACGACATTGATATCAGATTCATTTCGTAGCTGAACACGTTGGGTCTCTTAAATAGATATGATTCTATTAGCGCATGTGCATTTCCTCTGATTCCCAATCTTAGTAATTTCCCTAAGAGGTGCTTATGACCGACTGCATCAAAAGCCTTTGACAAATCCAAGAAAAGGCCAATTGTTTTTTGCTTGCTATTTATTGAACTAATTAAATTGTCCACCAACTGATAAATAGCTCTCTCAGTTGACCTCCCAGTAATATAAGCATTCTGCCTGCTAGTAAATATTTTGTTTTTTGTCAGAAAAACAATTATTCTAGTAGCAATAAGTCTTTCAAATATTTTGGATACATTATTTAGGATGAATATTGGTCTGTAATTATCTAGTACATCTTTCTTGAGTTTTTTGTGTATAGGTATTAAAATTGTTTCCTTCAGTTTTGCTGGAAAAATACCCTGTACAATACTCAGATTCGCAATGTGCACCAAGGGAGCCGCTATGAACTGACTAACAATTTTCAAAAATTTTGTCGGAGTGCCATCAGTTCCTACCGATTTCGTATTTTTTAAGTTTCTCAATATATTTGTAATTTCTGTTTCATTAGTTAAACTTAAATATATTGACTGCATTACACTCCTAACATCCACCACTCCAAGTGTCCCACCATGATCATCCTTCAAAATGTTTATGAAATGCTTGTTTATTCTATTTACCACTTCCCTATCACTTTCGTTTGTGCCCTTTAAGTCCTTCAGCTGTGTGGATAATCCGATCATATTCTTGTTACTTATTTGTTTTATTAGTTGCCATGTCGCATGTGTCTTGTTTTGAGCATTTTCTAAATATTTTTCATTAAATATTAGTTTGGCTTTTCTAATAATTTGCTTCAGTATTTTACAGTAAGTATAATACATTTCTGCAGTAATAAAACCATTTTTATATTTGTAGTACATTTCCTTTTTGTTTTTACATGATGTTTTTATTCCAGCTGTTAGCCAGTGTTTCTTTGTTGTTTGTGTGGTATACAATGTTTTTACTGGAAAATACCTTTCAAGAAAGTACGTTAACACACTGATGAAGCTGTCACATGCCATATCTACATCTTCGATGACAGTAACCTGGTCCCAACAGTAATGTTTAATATCCTCGATACACTGCTCCATTGCTAGTTTAGAGAAACACCTTTTTTGGTAGGTGTTTTTTGATTTTGTTTGAGATGTAGTATTTTTAGTTACAACCCATTGCGCTAAATGATCAAACAAACAGTTATCAATCACCCCAGAAACACCCAGCTCTACGTTTGCACTTATTATGATATTATCAAGCAATGCACCCTGTCGGGTTGCATCTTTTACCGCCAAAGACATATTAAAGTTATTCAAGGTATCAATGAACTTTCTAGTATTTACACTACTTACTAACAAGTTAAAATTGAAATCACCACATACAAAGACTTTATATTTGTTTAATTTACTTGATATAGATTCAAAAATACAACTCAAGGTACGAAAGAAAACCTTGACAGAACCATTTGGGGGCCTATACGCAGACACGACTATAATTTTACATTCCCGCAAGCACACAGCAGAGCATTCAATGTTATACTCACAACTTTTCTGTTTTAGATCCTCCATCTCTGTGAAATCCACACCATTCTGAACAAAGATGCAAGTCCCACCATGAAGTCCAGTAGTTCTCACATAGCACGAGGCGTTTGCATATCCCTCCAGATGCATAGAATCAAATTCACCTACCCTGAGCCAATGTTCAGATAAAGCAATCACCTTATATTTTATCCTGTCCAGCTTTAGATAAGCCTCCAATTCCTGTGTTTTATTTCTCAAACTTTGTATATTCTGATGTAAAATATTAAAAGATGTTTCACTTGTAGGTATTGTTCTCAATGTTTTTGATTCATTACCCCCAGTATCAATAGTGTCAGTAGCTAGGGTCTCTTCTCTAAAAAAGTACTGTCTTCTCGCTGATATTTCGGATGTTTTTTAAAGTTAAAACGTTTTACTCCAACCCCCATAGGCCAGAAATCGGTTTGATACATTTCGTGTTTCTTGGACCAGGGCGCAGACACCACGAAGCACTTATTTTTATAATCATCCGTCGGCAGTTCTTTCACATTAACTTCCAAGTTGTTGTAGTTGTCTTTATTCTGTATAAACACCTTCACCATGTCTGTTGTTACATGTCTCCGCACTCTGTATATACAAGGTGTTTTTGAAATAGGTGGGCAAAATTTAGGAGGATGTAGAGCAAGTAAAATAATGAAGAAATCCTTTATAAAATTATTTTCTAAAGTGTTTCCTAAGGGAGCTACAGCCACGTAATTGTAGGCCCCTAAGAATGGTATTTATTAAATATCTCTGAAACCGTTTAAGATGTAATAATGAAATTTTGTACAGCCACTAGCTCTTTTATGCTTCACAATATGAAATTAGTATCATCTGAAAATTTTATTCAAGGGTGCGTCCAGTGGGGGGGCGGGGGGTAAATATGATCCCAACTATTTTGTATGTTGTATTTTTTTGTTTTTGACATGAAATTATTAAATTTAATAGTTTTTTACAAAAAAATGGTCCACTTGTTTAATTTCGATGCCATGCACCGTTTTTGTGTAAAATCGATTTGAAAATGTTTAACATACTCTGAACGTGAAGCGTTTTTTTTGAAATTTTTGAAATAAATATACAAAATTCAGGAGCATGTAGAGCAAGTCAAATGATGAAGAAAACCTTAATAAAGTTTTTCTCTAAAGTTTTTTAAACGATTTCGGGGATATTTAAATAAAAATCATTCTATTGTACCTCCCATAGGAAGCACTTTAGAAAATAATTTTATGAAGGTTTTCTTCATCATTTGACTTGCTCTACATTCTCCTAAATTTTTATATTCATTTCGAAAATTAAAAAAAAAAACGCTTCACGTTCAGAGAATGTTAAAAATTTTCTAATCGATTTTACTCAAAAACGGTGCATGGCATCGAAATTAAACAAGTAACTCATTTTTATGTAAAAAACTATTAAATTTAATAATTTCATGTCAAAAATAAAAAAACACAACATACAAAAAAGTTGGGATCATATTTACCACCGCCCCCCCCCCCACTTGACACACCCTTGAATTAAATTTTCAGATGATACTAATTTCATATTGTTAAGCATAAAAGAGCTAGTGAATGTACAAAATTTTATTATTATATCTTAAACGGTTTCGGAGATATTTAATAAATACCATTCGTAGGGGCCTACAATTACGGGGCTGTAGCTCCCTTTAGAAAGCACTTTAGAAAATAATTTTATAAAGGTTTTCTTCATCTTTTGACTTGCTCTATATGCTCCTAAATTTTGACCACCTATTTCAAAAACACCTTGTATATAGCCACACTTTCTTCTCTTGACCGATGAATTCCTGATCCTGTTCTACCATAGCTGTTCCAATATTTTTCTTATAGTTATTTCTTCTCGTTACAACCTGAAATCCCCCTTCTTTTTCTGCATTTTTATTTTCAGTTGTTTTCACTCTTAGTCCCACTGGTTTGCTCTTGTTTTCTTGATCCATCGACCTCGTAGACATTTTTCTGCTGCGCTCTTTTTGTGGTACTTGTGTTGTTTGTTCTTGAAATGTCCCCTCAGCTCTGGTTTCCGCGGCAGGAATAACACTACTGCTTGTTTATGCTAATATTTGTGCATAGTTCGGGCTTCTGAATGTGCATTGTTTCTCTTTGGGATTCTGATGTCCATTTTTGACCTTCAACAAGGTTTCCAGATTAACAATTTTGTCACGAAGCAACTGAATGTTCTCTTTCATGATGTTGTTTTTCTCTTCGACTTCCTGTAGCAGTCTCTTCAGGAGAGAGTTCTCCAGGGCCAGTTTCTCATTAGTTTGGTCACCATTAGGTATAGTTTTTGAGGTTAGTTTTCGCTGACAACATATTATTCTTGCATCATCGATTATTTCTATTGATTTGCGTTCAACACAACTCTTGTGGTATGCTGCACCGCATTCCACGCACACAGTTGCTGTTAATTTTGATTTACAACACTTAAACACTGATTTTTGTTGAGTTTCATCACCAGCCTCTACATCGCCCGCCATGTTCACGGCCCTTTTTATAACTAAATGGCAAATTATAAAAGCTTCAAACTCACCAAATTTCATAAATCTACCTCAAAACTCCTCGTTGGGGTCCCCCTTTCGGGAGGATGTAGCCTCCTTAGGAAGCATTTTTCAACCTATGTTTATTGGAACTTTTTGTATTATTTTTGAACGTAGAATCAGCTAGTACATTTTGGCAGGCTAATTTTGGGACACCCTGTATAATAGTATTTTCGTTTCATCAATCACTATGTATTTTTCCCCATATTTTGTGTAAATCAGGATAGTCAAGTTTTATGGATTTTGTATAAACATTATTTTTCGGAGGAGTGTGAATTTGCTTTGTTGATTAAACTAACACTTTTCGTCCGTGGTGGGGCTTTAGTAGATTCGGGAAAGCCCCGGGTGCTAAAAGGCTGCCTTTTCCTTCACAAACTTCAACTTTAGCTGAGGCCGGCGAAATCCAGTTGACGCTCAGTAAGTCAGTACACAGGAACCTTAACACTTTCTTCTGTTTTGAATGTTGTGAGTCGGTTAGATGTTGTTTGCTAGGTTGTAACAAAGTATTCCGAAGGCAATATGTTATAGTCATAACAATTATTTCATTTAATTTGCCTAACGTGGTTATTTCCCATTTTATTTTAGTTTGTTTAGTTTAAATGAATAATGTTTGTCACAATTTGTTATTTAATTTTCATTTCCATCCATTATGTTTATCACACGGTTTAATTTGGGAAAGACTTCACCAAACGATATCGCTATGTGCACGAAGGCGGAGCTGATCACGTGAATACGATCAGCGCTCGCAGTGACCCAATTTGCAAAATTTCGATTCATTTTTGACGTTTTTTAAATTATTGATATTGAAAATGACCCCCAAAAAAAGAGGATCTCTGTGTTGTGCGATGGGGTGTGTAAATAACCGCTTAAATTCACCGGGAACGCATTTTTACTCATTCCCAAAACGAAGATACCAAATGGACCAGAAATGAAAGTGGATCGACGCTGTTAAGAGTCAAGTAAATAAACTGTTACTGTAAGTTTTTCAAAAGTTCAATTTATTAATATGTTCCTGCTCTAAACTTGTCTTCGTCGCACTTCGATTGGTGTTGATGTAATGTTCTTTGATTTGTCAGGCAAATTTATAATTATTTTCATTGTAGCAGTAAATTCATAAACTTTTTTTTAAATTTTCACTACTTTGACAGTTAAGTAAGTTTTTACTAAAGTTCTAGATATATAAAGTACCGCAAGCTATGAGGCTATGAGTTAGACAGAGAAAGCATTCTTTTTCCCGAAAATGGCGGATTTCGCTGTTAAATCACGGATATGTATTACTGGATAAACACAAGACCCGACCTGCGCGTGAAAATTTGATACCTTTAAGGTACGGGTACACACAGCTACTTTTGCTGCGCTGCAGCATAAAAAGCTGCGCAACCCCAGTGAATCTTCATGTGACTACCTATGCAACCTGCAAAGTAGCGCGTGTAGCATGGTTGCGCGCAACATTTCGTGTTGCATGCAGTCTCAAATCTAGCCTAGTGTGAACCGAATTTTTAGGGGTTGCAAGCGCTGCAAAAAATATCAAATCGGCTGAAACTTTTGCAGCGGAAGCGTGTGCAGTATTTTGGCGGTAGACAGTTGTAGTCCTGTCATATTAGACAAAAAATAGGGGTTTGTCGAGAAAAATTACCACCTGGCTGGATTTGTGTGTGTAGCTTCGCTTCGTCATTATAAAATTGGGTCAAAAGTCCCCATGTGTGCGACGCAAGCTTAATTTTATATTTGGTAGTCTGCACATATATAAGTTATTGTGAATATCTCCGTAAGATTTGGAGTCATGCCAAAAAGACCTATTATAACATTTGTAGAGTATAAAATTTCCCACAAAAAACGTCCCGTAATTTTTTCCGAAATCGCAATGGTTTTCGCGCTAGCGCTTTGTTAATTTACGGCGCGCATGACATCGTTTAAACATGGTTATTTGCAACATACAATGACTTTTGCGATAAACACGATCGGATTCCTCAACCATCTCTTAGATGTAAATTTACATGGGATTACAAAAAATTATTCATCACTCCTGATTTTTTTTATATCTTTCGATATTGCAATTTGTTAACAACGTTAATTTTCATACTTCGAGGTAGCGTGCAGCACGCAGTTTTTCGTGCTGCACGCTACTTTTGGGATGTGTGTAAATGCAACACGAAACTTTTGCAGCCGCGACTCTTAAACTGCGCAGCAAAAGTAGCTGTGTGTACCCTTACCTTTACGAAGCAAAATTATGACCTTAGACGGTACATCACACTTACCTTGGAACATGCGCACATAGTAACTATAGACTCACAGTATAAACTTATTATACCAATATTACCATGGTAGAATAAGGATTTTGCTAAAACTAGGCTAAAACCCAACAGATATCCAGCAGTTTAGTTAGTAGTCACATATATAAATCCGTGTTACTAGTTGACAAAAAGTTTGTCCAGCCAAAATGAGAATTAGAACACCGAACGCTATAAAATCTGCCTGACGACGCTACCGGATGGTGTCCATAAAATTTGCCGGAGATACCACGAGGAACCTAACCTATATGAGAAATTTTTTATGGAAAAGGAACCAATATTAGATGTAGTTGTGGATGAACTAATAATAAGTTTAAGTGTTGACACCGATTCCGAGGAATCTAGTACAACTAATAGTTCAGATTCAGACAGTGATCTTTCAGGATTTGAACCACTTTAAAACTTTGTACATATTTTAAATTATAGCCTAGTTTAATATTTTATATTAATAAAATAAAGAAATAATAACAAAATTAGCAATAGTGTCCCTTTTTGTGTATAATTTAAATTTTCCAAATAAATCTTAATTTCAAATGGTTCGTCATATTTTAGATTTGATGTTTTATATGTTTTTATCAAAAAAAAACTTTAGTAAATTATTGGTTGTAAAGTAAATAAATAATAAATCGTATAGTTATTGCATAGCAAATGAGAATTAAAACACCGAACGCTATAAAATCTGCCTGACGACGCTACCGGATGGTGTCGATAAAATTTGCCGGAGATACCACGAGGAACCTAACCTAACAATTTTTATATACAAAGCGTCGAAAAAACACGGGTTTGTAATAGTTTTTGTTACTTTATTTATTTTAGTATTTAATATTATGTTGTTTTATATAGCTAAGAGCCGTTTGACACGACACTAATTTTAGTACTAAATTTAATACTAATTATGCGCGCGCAGATTTAGTAAACTTGTTACAATAAATTAGAGCATGTTCAATTTTTTTGTATACAATCTGACTAAATGTGCGTAAATGCGGTGCACTAATGTACAGAAGAAATTGAGTTTAGACCTATTGTTTATTATTAATTTTTCAACTAAATCTGCGCGCGCATCACTTGTATGAAATTTAGTACCAAAATTAGCCTCGTGTCAAACGGCTCTAAGTTTATTATTTTAGTAATTCAATGTAAAAAATAGTATATTAAGTATGGAGAACGGTAACCCTTAAGCCGGGTTCTGAGAACAGAAACGTGTCGCCAGCTACACTTCGTCAACCAATAGAATTCGAGTATTTGTGTATTCCCCTCAATTCTTTCAATCCTACTTTGCCATACTCGTACTGTCGCGTGAAGTTGAAATTTTCGAACTACATTACTACTGTCGCTGGTTTTGTAAGGTTATGGTATTTTATTTAAATTTAAAAATGAATGATAATATAAATAATAATCGTACGATCGTAACATTAGAACACGAAAGTGGAGTACAATTTGACGTGTTCTTAACTCCGTACGAAATAGAGAAATGTCTTTGTCTTATACTTTTTTCCTCGTGTTTTCTTTTATGCCAAAGCCAATACAATACAAGGAGGTTCATATCACTCGACATTTTATCCAAATAAATTTTTTAAAAGTTAATTATGTACCACGGATAAGAACGACGAGAAACCGTTGATTTTTGAACTTTGAAAAGTGTCGCAGATACAGTGAAGTCAGTCGCCAGCGACTGTGCTCAGCGATATCAAATAATCAAGAGTGGGGAGTGTAGCTGGCGACACGATTCTGTTCTCAGAAGCCGGCTTTAACGTTCGACATGCTTATAACATTTTTTGCACGATCCGTCAAATTCACGTATTTATGGGATTAATTAAAGAATAGTAACCAAACTAAAATTTGTTCATGTCAAAGTGACAACAATAAAATTATCTAAAATAAAGTGACAAAACTTTCAAATGTCATTACTTAACGATCAGAAGGCGAGAATCTGATCGGTAAAATTACTTACCGTTCAGTAATTTGTAAACAAAACCTACTATGCTTTTAATTAAACCAGTAAATACGCGAATTTGACGGATCGTGCAAAAAAAACATTTATCGTAGTCTTGTCATGCTTTCAACTTTTCGAACAGTCCCGCTCAAAATCGAGTATACTAGTGCGCAATCTCCATAGGATCCCAAGGGTCCGATGCGCAGTTTCAATTTGCTTCAACTTTCGTTAATGGGAATGCTTATCCAGTAATACATATCTGTGGGCGGAACGAGTCTGCTGTCTTATACAGGGTCCGTCAAAACCCTGGCATTATTCTATACATTCGTTAGGTTTGGAAATAGAAAAAAAATTTAAAGACAAAAGTTGTCAGAAATTTACTGCTCCATAACCTAAAATTATTTCCATTTATACAGGGTCTTTAATTACGGCTGGACAGCTACTTACTTCGTTATTTTAAATGGAACACCCTGTATATTAATAAATTTTCAGATTCTACACGTAATTTTAGATGAAAAAGTGTGAAGGTTTCATATTTTTAAAATGAACGGTTTTCGAGATATTTACACATTTTTTATTTCCATGGCAATCTAAATTCAATAAAGAGAATAGAATTTCTCATACGATATTAAATTATTTGAAATATCTCCTAAAATATTAAGTTTAGGTATATAAAATACTTTATAAAAAAGGTAGAGAATTTAAATCTCTACAACCTACGTCAGAAATATACAGGGGGTTCCATTTGAAAAAATAGAGTTTTCGTTGTTTGAAGTCAATAGAAACTGACGGTCAATTGCAAACACCCTGTATACTATAAATTTCATATTTTTGTATCACAATATTCCCTAGACCTTACTTTTTAGAACTCCGAAATAATTTTTAAGAAACTACAAAGTATAACTAAAATAAACGCGTTTTTTGAAATCTCTAATTTTGTGAATTCTTTTTTAAAAGTGTAAATATCTCGAAAACCGTTCATTTTAAAAATATGAAACCTTCACACTTTTTCATCTAAAATTACGTGTAGAATCTGAAAATCCATTAATATACAGGATGTTCCATTTAAAATAACGAAGTAAGTAGCTGTCCAGCCGTAATTAAAGACCCTGTATAAATGGAAATAATTTTAGGTTATGGAGCAGTAAATTTCTGACAACTTTTGTCTTTAAAATTTTTTTCTATTTCCAAACCTAACGAATTTATAGAAGAATGCCAGGGTTGTGACGGACCCTGTATATAGTGCTATAACAATGTCATTTGCGTCAGTCTATCAAACCATGCTATGTTATCTTATACAGTGAATTTTTTTTATGAGTCTCCATAGGGATTTACATGGTAAAATCTTTAACTCCTGTTAATGTTTTTTCTACTGCGAATTTCAAAATAATTTTTGGCACACTATTAGTTTGCATCTTTTTTTACATGTTCTAGTAGTTGTTAAAATGTAAAAAGTGAAATTTTTTTATTTAAAAAGGAAAATAATTACACAATATTAACTCGTTTTCACATTAAAATTTAATAAGTTAGGAGGCTTTGTCCACTGACAATTATTGTAGAATTTTAAAGGTATGGGTCGATTTGGATATTCCACCGCAAAATTATCATATCTCTCTACTTGAGACATCTTTAATATACGCCGTAATGAATTTTACTTTTTCTTCGATGGTGTACAAAGACATTTTCACGTTTTGAAAGTCTTTCAAACTTAATAAAAACATGCAAATAAAGTGACAGTTTTGGAATATTTATTTGCTTGTCAGTGGACAAAGCCTCCTAACTTAATAAATTTTAATGTGAAAACGAGCTAAAATTATGTAATTAATTTCCCGTTTAAATAAATAAATTTTACTTTTTACATTTACACTACTAGAACATGTAAAAAAAGATGCAAACTAATAGTGTGCCAAAAATCATTTTGAAATTCGCAGTAGAAAAACCGTTAACACGAGTTAAAGATTTTACCATGTAAATCCCTATGGAGACTCATAAAAAAAATTCACTGTATACACGAAAAAATCCTAAAGAATTAGTGTTAATGCACAGTCACAAGCAGCGCTAGTGTCGCAATTTTTCTGCCAGAAGTAATACCGCAACCTACTTTACCTACAACTGTCAACTGTCCACGTTTTTATTATGGGTGTGTATGGGTGCTAGCACATGTTGCGTGCTGAATTGTACAAAGTTGGGAGGAAAACAACATAAATTACCGGCCGATAACGAGGTAAATATAAATTTTTGTAAAATACCAATATGTAGTTATTTATAATACACCAAGTGAGTTAAGAAAATGTTCATTCGCGAGAAGAAAGTTTAGGTTAAATACAAGGGCACGTGGAATAAACTTTCTTCTCGTTCTTCATGTGGTGTTGGTAATTATTTAATTATACTAATTATAAAAAGTTTAGAACGATCTTATTTCCCTGCATAATTGAACTTGATCGAGTGGCTTATTGGTAATAAAATGAAAACCCCAAGGCAACAGGAAAATGCCTAATCATGTGTTATTGTTAAGAATACGCCACAAGTTTCGTTTTATATAATATGTACCAATTTTAGAAAATTCGACCTACTTTGTAAAAAATCGTTCTGAATTTATCGGCCGCAACTGTACTTATCTTATACACTAAACTTTGTGATTTTCTTTAGAGGTTTCAAACTTGGTACAAGCTAATTGGAAGAGAAGATCTGCTGTTAATGTTGTTAATGAAATTACTTATAGTCAATTTATAATTAACATTATACTGTATTATATTTCGATAAATGTGTTTATCCTCAATTATATATGTAAAATATTACAATCTTGTTTCATTAAAAAAATAATCGTTTAACTAAGTATGTAATACAATTTTTCTACGAAAATGCGGAATGACGTTTTTTCTGACAAGATAATCGAACTTGAAAGTAGGCTTTTGAAAAACTAGTACGGAAAATTAGTGTGGAAATTTTTTTCCGCACACATTTTTTAAACTTTCCGCACGCAAACAAAAACATAAAGAAGTACCTACTTACATTTAGTTATAATTGTAACATTTATTTAATATCTAACAACCGGAGGAGTGCACATTAGTTCATCGTTTTCGCTTTAGTTTTGAAACTCCATGTTTATATTCACGTAATTTGATCTCAAAATCAAAATTATTTCGATGACAGGACACAATTTATAAACTGTCAACAGCTATGAGCTTTCAGTTCTATGACAACAAACTCACTTGATGTTTTTTTTAATTAGAAAAAGATTTACAAATAATTTTATTTTTTACGAATTCCACGTTTTCGTAGAAAAAATCGTATGTAACACGCTTGCGGAAATGGCCCATGACAATACTCGTGTGATTGCAGCACTCGCTATCGCTCGCGTTGCAAATTTCACACTAGTATTGTCATGATGCGTTTTCCGCACTTCTAATACAATATACTATTGTGTTTTTTCAGCAGCAGTTTCAAACCAGTCAGAACCAATATCAATTTGCAAGAAAATAGTCCTTTACTATTTTTTTGCAATTTGATTGTTTCTGACTGCTGGTTTGAAACTACTGTTGGAAAACCTAATAAAATTAAAAAAATTCTAAAAAGGCGCGCTGTCGACATCAGCGCTTTTGTGACTGTGCATAAGAATTACTATAGCCTTACAACTTCTATCATTGGTCATTCCTATCTATAGTTATATATTATACATGTATCAAACGGCCGTCAACGGAGTGAAACTTTCGTTTTTCATTGCCTTTTTATTATGGCAACGAGTGGGTCTGTTTTGACTGTTCTAGACATTAAAAACAAAGTTTTTCTTAAAAGTCATGTTTGAGGTTAACATTGAATTTTCCGCTTTTTTCCCGAAAATGGCGGACGGTTTGCGGTACTTTATATATCTAGAACTTTAGTTTTTATTGTTAATTGGAAATTATTAAAGTTAATAAATTGCTTGAGGTCTGTCTTATTACATCGCTGCTTATTCTGAACATGCTATCGGATTTTAATTCTGCCAAATTCTTTCCCTTTTCGATAATGGAAGGTATAAACGTTATGGAATGAGTGTTTAAAAAACCGTTCTCAAACACAAATCCGTCTATTAAATTGACATTTTTTTCAGTACTTATTCCATAGGTAGGTATCTTTTTGACAATGACATAACTTTTTTTTGAAGCCATTGCGATTTATCTGTTATATCTTTGTTTTTCATTGATTTTAAATAATAATAATAAATGCATCGAAGTTTTGTCGTTACGTGCCACGGGGGGCGCCACTCGTACACGTGCACATAGCGAATAATAGAATGATAATTATTTGTTTCTAATGTTGGCAAGAGAATTATAGAGAAAGATAGAATAAATTTAATGAAAGAGTAATAGAAATATTTCGTACCCACTTTTGATTGTTTTATTTGCAAATAAACCTTCCCGTCATACGGTTTCCTACCAGTGGATTCACGCCAAACATAAATAACACAACGTAGAGTCCACGTTATTTTCTAGACGATCACATATGTATGTAAGTATGAGTTGGCCAAATCTTAACGTGCGAAATTCAAAAGAGGCGGTTGATTTAGTTTGCGAATGAATGTGTAGGGAATAAATTAAACTTTGGTGCGTACATAACCTGGGCAGAAATACCACAGTACCTACAGGGTAGGCAAAATTCGATGTTTTTATAGGGTAACTTTTAAACCATAACAGGTATTGAAAATCTGACCGCGCATCGTCGAACTCTTTTTTTGAGAAACCCTTGACGGTGAAGTCAAATTTTAGCGATCGTCGTTTGTTTTCGAGTTACGGACGAAAATTCG
This sequence comes from Pediacus dermestoides, assembly GCA_963942485.1. Classification (NCBI taxonomy): domain Eukaryota; kingdom Metazoa; phylum Arthropoda; class Insecta; order Coleoptera; family Cucujidae; genus Pediacus; species Pediacus dermestoides. The sequence continues at coordinate 20,296,140 of OZ012626.1, read as the reverse complement.
ATTTTATGAGATTTCGATTTGAGTCGATATTTCGGTTGTTTGTGAATTTAGAGAAATGGTGTTTGTACGTTCTTAAGGCACTTTTTTGATGCGAATGCAATGGCGTTAACAGATTTTGAAAATGTCTTTTTATTTTTAGGTTATGACATACATTTTTATTTTTTTATATAGAAGTCATAGAGGGCTGTCACTTTATTGAAAAGAGCATTTTTTTCTCTTTTCAAATATATACCGAGAGATCAAAAATTATCTTGGTCAAAGGTGGTCATGAAATGAAAAACGACGGTCTTAGCTTGTATCATCCTTTTGACATTTATCAAGTTATGTGCCATAATAAGTATTGACACGATACTAGCTCCGACAATTATTTTAAAATCCATGACCACCTTTGACCAAGATAATTTTTGATCTCTCGGTATAATATGTAGGGGCTATTCCTTCAATTTCTTCTTGAAAATAAAAAAAACTAAATTTTTGAAATTAAATTTAAAAAAATTTTATAATAAAAATGAAAATACAACGAACGACATACATATAAACACGACACTATCTAAAATTAATATCTATATAAATTAACTCAAAGAAAAAGTTCAAAATTACGTCTATTAACTGCAATACAATTTTCATGACACTTCTGTGCGCATTCGAAATGTGAATATTTGACACGGAGTTAAGGCATTGCGTAAACTTGGCTTTGAGTTCTTCTGTATTTCTACTTTTAGTTTTATATAAATTATTTTTAATATGTCCCCAAAGGTGTCAAATCAGGCGACCTTGGTGGTCATCTAACTGGCCCATTGGTAACAAACCAATTATATCTGAATTTTGAGTTAAGCAATTCTCTAGCTGATCTCGTATTATGAGGTGGTGCACCATCGTGTTGTAAGAGAACTGACTTCTATCGCTGAACGCTAAATTGTCCAAATATTCATCAACAATTTTCTCATTTAAATATTGGTAGTACCGTTCACCAGTTAGATTTCCCTCATAAATCTTACATGCCAAAACTTAATTTTTTATTAAGGCACACTAAAACCAAACCAACCCTGATTTTGGATCTCAATGGCGCGCCGAGGGTTCTCATCATGACATTCGTCTACTGCGATAAATATGCGAAATACATATTATTAATTCCAAAAATTTAGATTTTTTGATTTTTTAAGAAGAAATTGAAGGAATAGACCCTACATATTATATATATTTGAAAAGAGAAAAAAATGCTCTTTTCAATAAAGTGGCAGCCCACTATGACTTCCATATAAAAAAATAAAAATGTATGTCATAACCTAAAAATAAAAAATATTTTCAAAATCTGTTAACGCCATTGCATTCTCCTCAAAAAAGTGCCTTAAGAACGTGCAAACGCCATTTCTCTAAATTCACAAACAACCGAAATATGGACATAAATCGAAATCTCAAGAAATCGAATTTTCGTCCATAACTCGAAAACAAACGACGATCGCTAAATTTTGACTTCACCGTCAAGGGTTTCTCAAAAAAAGAGCTCGACGATGCGCGGTCAGATTTTCAATATCTCTTATGGTTTAAAAGTTACCCTATAAAAACATCGAATTTTGCCCACCCAGTACATGAAATATTCCACATGGAAAGTGAATGAATTGATATTGAAAATCGATGTACAGGGCGGTTCAGTTACGGTGTCCTCGTTATTATCTCAGAAACAATTAGGCACAGGAAAAAAAGTTGTACAGTCTATAGCATGCTACATTTTTTTAATAAATTTATTTAAACAGGGTGTGTCATTTTCATGTGGCTGTATAAAGTTTCATTTTTTTAAATGGAACACCCTGTATTTTACCCAACATTATAATTTCTCGTCCAATTTACGATAAAAAATATATAAGGTTTAATATGATTATTGTTGATAGTTAGTCCAGGAAAAATAGACTTTAACATGGAAAAAAATTGTTACAGGCTGCATTTTTGCATGCACCTTAGTATTATAGCCCTCAATAATGTGTGAAAGTTCCCCATCGATTTGATGGCTGCTAATTGAATTAGTCGAGGTCAAAGGTCGCGATAAACAGTTTTTTGCAAATATTTGAGAACGGCGACCTTTATTGAAAAAAATATAGAAAGCTAATTTTTAGCTGAGGCAATTTGCTATAAAAACTTATTCAATAGTTTTTTTGTAGGGGTAATCGTTCACGAGATATAGCGTTTCAAAAACTAAGAACGTAGAGGACTTACTTCACTACGAAGAATAACGACTGATCTTAGAATATGAAAGTTGGATAATGAATTATTATTCAATATGTATATTTATGGCGTTTTTTATTTATTTGTGCATTTATTGCATTTATTTGGGCATTTATGATACAGTAATTAACTTTCTTCAGTTTTGGAGAGCGATTGTTCCGTCACCAAAGTTTGGACCAGGAAAGACGATGGATCGATGTCGTTATCGATCTCCTCGTTATCAATATTAAAATTTTCCATGTTTATTCAAGTTTGGCCATTACATTGGCTACAAACTACACAACAGTTCAATTCTGCTTTCCACCGACATACACAATTGGAATGGAGAAATTGATCCTCAGGACTGGGGATGGGTACTACAAAATAATATTTTAGAGCCAGTTATAACTCTGCTCCAACTCAACACAGTATTTTGTAAGTGCAAGAAAGGCTGTGGTTCCAATTGTGGATGTCGGAAAGCAGGATTGAACTGTTCTGTAGTTTGTAGCCAATGTAAGGGTCAAACTTGTATGAACATGGAACATTTTAATATTGATAACGAGGAGATCGATAACGACATCGATCCATCGTCTTTGGTCGTCCAAACTTTGGTGACGGAACAATCGCTCTCCGAAACAGAAGAAAGTTAATTACTGTATCATAAATGCCCAAATAAATGCAATAAATGCACAAGTAAATAAAAAATGCCATAAATATACATATTGAATAATAATTCATTATCCAACATTATATCCTAAGATCAGTCGTTATTCTTCGTAGTGAAGTAAGTCCTCTACGTTCTTGGTTTTTGAAATGCTATATCTCGTGAACGATTTTCACACATTATTGAGGGCTATAATACTAAGGTGCATGCAAAAATTCAGCTTGTAACAATTTTTTTCCATGTTAAAGTCTATTTTTCCTGGACTATATGTTTTGTTTAAACGACTTATTTTGAGCCCAAAAACTTGTGGTAACTTTTTGTACAGACCTTTCAGGGACACCCATGATAAAACAGCCTGTAACAATTTTTTCCAACTCAGCCTTTTTTTTGTCTATTTTTCCTGGACTATAGTTTCCAAGACATTCGAGAAAATATCCAGAAGTACTATGATATCTGCCTGTTTATATGAGCAATGTTAGTTCTATTTTTTAGCTAGAAAATTTTATTTCCTGGTTTTAAATATCAAGTAAACTTTAAATTGATATCATATGTGAGAAAAAGTCGTAGTATTTGACAAAGAACTATTATTTTATAGAGTAGACCTAGAAGCTAATAATACTGCTCTGTCAGGTAGGCATTGGAAAATAGTTAAATTTTTTAAAATATTTTATTTTTTATTATAAACTAACTAAATAAGGAATATGTTTTGGTTGAGTATTTTTGAAATTGAAACAAATAAAATAGCTTGCTCTAACACACCTGGTGGAAGTTACATCCACAGCATAATACAATATTATTTTTCAAAATATTTTCTCGAATATCTTGGAAACTATCAATAATAGGCATATTAAGCCTATTTTTTATGGTAAATTGGATGAGAAATCATAATTTGGAGTAAAACACAGGGTGTTCCATTTTAAAAAAGGCAACTTTATATCACCACATGAAAATGACTCACCCTGTATAAGTATTATTTTTTCAAAAATGTAGAATGCTATAGACTATACAACTTCTATATAAAACTTTTTTTCATGGGCCCAATAGTTTCTGAGATAATAACGAGGACACCGTAACTGGACCACCCTGTACATTTAGTGCATGTAATGTTTTCATTAAAAAAATCACGATGAGAATCATAAATTTGAAATTTTGTTATTTTCTCTTTAGATAGAATATGAATATTTTCGCAGTAGACAAAAATATAGAAGTTTCATGTAGAGTAGATATGTCATGGAAAAATGGCTATTTTCATAATATAAGAGTAGAAAAAAATAATTATTTATAATTTATTATTATTATTGCCACCGCTAAATTATTTACATATTAATGTTCTACCAATAGAGAAATCTAAATACATAGGTAGGTATACTTTACTTGTTACTGTCAAATAAGTTTGGCCTCTATACAGGGTGTGTCACGACGAGTTGACAGTAGACATAACTCTATTACTAAACACAATTTGGTTCTAAAAATTGGTACACACCCATTATACAATGTGCTCTATTTAATGAAAATATTGCCAACTTTCTGCTACTTCCGGTTATACCGGAAGTAAGTACACACACTTTGTTATTTTAAATGGAACACCCTGTATATTTTTGAATTTTTAGATTCTACACTTCATTTTAGACATAAAAGTATTAAGGTTGTATGGTCCTAACATTAACGGTATTATAATTATTTACACTTTTTCATTTTTTTTTTTACAAAAACATAGATGTAAATAAAAATTCAAATCTTGACAATGACACGTTTTATCCAAAATTTTTTTATTGTGTTTGAAGTAGGAATATACAAGAAATAAGCTGATGTAGTTTTGGAAAACTTGCTTTATACAGGGTGTTGGTGGTTGTCCGTTCATTTTTAAAAACTTTAATCAATGATAACTTAATTTTTTTAAATGGAACACCCTATATTTCTAGATTTTCGAATTCTACACTTAATTCGAGACATAAAAGTATTAAGGTTGTAAGGTCTTAAAATTAAGGGTATTATAATTAATTATGTTTTTTAAAAATGAACGGTCAATCACAAGCACCCTGTACAAAATAAGTTTTTAAAACCATATTACCATGTTTCTTGTGCATTTCTGAGTCCACTAAAATTTGGTTTGTTTTTTGAAAGAACGTGTCATTAGTAAAATATGAAAATGTTTGACTCTAACATTTTGTATGATAATTTTATTCATAGCAATTTCGACCAATCATAATGCAGTATTGGACCAACCTACATGGTTTTCCAGCGATAAAATTTCGATAAAATTAATTGTAGGTTTTCCATAGTAACAATATAAATAACAAAATTTTTATAAGAATTAATTTGTAATTATATATTACTTAGTATGATCTAATATTTGCATTAATATGAAATAAAATAAACTGTTGTGAACATTCATAAAATTATCTTATCGAATATAATACGTGCTTTGAATTTTCCGATGGTTAAATTCCTCAAACTTCCTGCACAACAACAAATCGTGTCAGTTTGACAGAAAAAACCTCGTGCTTCGCACTCGGTTTTTTTAGACTGTCAAACTGATACTCTTTGTTGCTGTGCAACAAGTTATCGTAATTTAACCGGAAAATCCAAAGCACTTATTATACTACTATTGAAAAAATTGGAAGAAACATAATTACTTAATTAAAATAAATAAAATAAATAAATAAAAATAAAAGATATTAAATTAAATATAATAAAAACCAATTTTATTGGACGTAGAAATGTACAAGAAACATGGTAATATGGTTTTGAAAAACTTATTTTATATCTACAGGGTGCTTATGGTTGATCGTTAATTTTTAAAAACCTTGGAAATTGGAAAAAACGTAATTAATTATAATACCGTTAATTTTAAGACTTTATAACCTTGATACTTTTATGTCTAGAATTAAGTGTAGAATTCGAAAATGTGAAAATATATAGGGTGTTCCATTTAAAAAAATTAAGTTATCATTGATCAAAGTTTTTAAAAATAAACGGACAACCACTAACACCCTGTATAAAGCAAGTTTTCCAAAACTATATCAGCTTATTGCCTGTATATTCCTACTTCAAACGTAAGAAAAAATTTTGGAAAAAATGTGTCATTGTCAAAATTCGAATTTTTATTTACATCAATGTTTTTGTAAAAAAAAATGAAAAAGTGTAAATAATTATAATACCGTTAATATTACGACCATACAACCTCAATACTTTTATGTCTAAAATGAAGTGTAGAATCTAAAAATTCAAAAATATACAGGGTGTTCCATTTAAAATAACAAAGTTAGTGTCTACTTCCGGTATAACCGGAAGTGCCAGAAAGGTGGCAATATTTTCATTAAATAGAGCACATTGTATAATGGGCGTGTACCAATTTTTAGAACCAAATTGTGTTTAGTAATAGAGTTATGTCCACTGTCAACTCGTCGTGACACACCCTGTATATGTTGATCGAACGTCAGTATTTTTCACAAATTTGGAGGTTGTGAATCTAGCTTTATTTCCAACTAATCAAAAACTCATGGTTCATAATAATAAATTACCTAAGTGCCCTGCTGAGCTTATCGTAATTCATGTTCGGCTTGGATTTTCGTTCTCCCCAACGTCGGGCAACCTCATCGGGATCAGTCAGTTTAAATTCACCATTGGTGCCTTCCCACGTGATGCAGGCGGCATTGGACGAATCGTTTAGCAGCTCGAGTAGGAACTGCCACAGTTGGATCTGGCCGGAGCCCTGAGCCACCAATCGACTCGTTGCGGCATTAAGAAGTTGGTAGGGATCTTGAACAAGAAAACCAGAAACCATCACTATTATGTATATTTTATGAAATCAGTTATTTTTATCGTTGTTTTACTCAGAATTTGAAAGATATTTAGTTTATAAAGAAAGAGAAAAATAGAGGATAAATTTATGAAAATTTGAGTTTCCATCTAAATTAGCCAGGATTTATTTTAAAGATTTTGCTTACAACATTACAAGATTAGGTCCATTAAGTGGTTTGATGTTTTTGTTTTGCTGTAATTGTTTTTAAAAGTTAAGTTTGATTAAATTCAAAATATGCTAATAATAATATGTAGTATAGGTACCTACTATAGCAAAATTTACCAGAACTTGCCTGCACGTCATTTATTATTGTTATCTACGACTAATATATAATATATGTATTATATTTGTGGTTTTTGAAATATAATGATTAATGAATCTCATTATTCCATATAAATTCCATTATTCCATACTTGTAAACCAATGAAAAAATAGTATAACAATCACAATTTCTGTGAAAATGTCAGTGTAAATAAATCATTGTCAAAATACTATAATAGTGTTGTACGCGTTGTGTCATTTTATAATGAAAAATGTGGAAAATGATATTGAAGATGGATTTTCGTCGTAGTTAAAGTATAGTATACAACTCGCTATAATGGCTATTACTCCCTCGGATGTTACAACACTCGCTCGCTTCGCTCGCTCGAGTTGTAATTTTCATCTTCAAGGATAATAGCTTTCAGTATAGCGTCGTACTATAATATACTATTATTTATTTCTTTTTTATTTATTTATATTATACTTCTAAAACGATCGACGATAGAGTTTTGATTTGCAAAAAACGAATTTAATTTTTAAAAACTTTTATTTAGTTTGGATGCTACAATACAACTGACTTCTAAAGATTATACAATAATTCTTTCTATATAGGCTAACTAAGCTGAAACAAGCTGAAACGGCAAAAGATAAAGCATGAAGCTTCTAAGAACATAATACAGGGTGATCCAGGTTAAACGTTATTAATTTTGAGATGAGAAAACTTTGTTCAAAAATGTTTCCTAACAAAGATACAGGGTGTCAAAGTTTAGTATAGAAATTCGTTTTCTTATCATAACTTCTAAACCACTCGATCAATTTCCACACAGAGTAATGTAGTACATTTCTGGATAAGGATGGTGTTTATTTATAAAAAAATTCTCCAGTAGCGTAGACACTGGGGGACCGCTCCACTTTTCTCCTCCAATTTTCGATGCCACTGGATATGTTGCGAAGAAGATTCAATTTTTGGATTGTCTGTTCAATTTAGAGAAAATAGTTACTCTTGAAAAAATTTAATTTAAGGCTTTGTTTTTAAAATATTTGAATTTGACGGTTTGGAAACAAAACCTCAAATGCTGCTCTGAACTAAAAAAAATTCGAGGTAGTTCTCAAAATAGGCTTCGATATATTTTCGAGCTCTTTTAGCCACGGAATTAATCGCTGCCAAGGCACTTGATGGCCATATTCCGAATTTTTTAGGCCTACCCGAAATTTTCTTTAATTCAGCACAACATTTGATGTTGTGTTTCCAAACCTTCAAACTCAAATAATCTCAAAAACGAAATCTTAAATTAAACGTTTTCAAGAGTAACTATTTTCTGTAAATTAAACAGACAATACAAAAATTTAATTTTCTTCGCAATATATCCAATGGCGTCGAAAATTGGAAGAGAAAAGTATCCACGCCACTGGAGATTTTTTTTATAAATGAACCCCATCATTACCTTAAAATGTACTACATTACTCAGTGTGCGAAATTTAATGGAAATCGATCGAGTGGTTTAGAATTTAGAAGTTATGTTAAGAAAACGCGTTTTTATTTTAAACACATACTTTGTTATAAAACATTTTTGAACAAAGTTTTTTAACAAAAGCCTACTTTTTTCTTGATGCTCTCAAAATTAATGACGTTTAACCTGGACCACCCAGTATAATAATGTAGTACATCGTGTTACAATAAATGTAAACTAAACTAATTGTGATAACGTAACTCCTCCATCGTTAGTAGAAAGCACAGCGATAAAGGTGTGTTTTCGTGGATTAGACTATTTCTTCAACATTTTCGTTTCTTGAATCTTTATAGTATATTAAGTATGGAGGACGGTAACCCTTAACGTTCGACATGCTTATAACATTTTTTTGCACGATCCGTCAAATTCACGTATTTATGGGTTTAATTAAAGAATAGTAACCAAATTAAAATTTGTTCATGTCAAAGTGACAACTATAAAATTATCTAAAATAAAGTGACAAAACTTTCAAATGTCATTACTTACCGATCAGTAATTTGTAAACAAAACGTACTATTCTTTTAATTAAACCAGTAAATACGCGAATTTGACGGATCGTGCAAAAAAATATTTTTCGTCGATCGTTTATTAAAGTGTCTAGTTAATGAATTGATAGGAGTGCATTAACAACTCAGTTTAATGCATAGGTATATGCATATTAAAAACATTGTTGAGATTTGTTAGGTAACCAACAATATATTATATTATTGAAACATGCATTTGGAACTGACAGCTGCCGAAATTAAGTATGTCAATGGTATTTTGACTTATTGTATATGTCGGAATTTGGATTTTGTCATGGAACAAAATTAGATTATTTTCATTCTAATAAAGAGCGATCGACGAAAAAATATTGTAATCAACATGAGTGTTAATCGGCGATTAATAATGTCGACTCGACTCGACGCGAACGCGTTAAAGTCGTTTCGATTATTAATCGCTCTTATTAACACTCTTGTTGATTAAACTACTACTTATACAGGGTGTCCAAAAATTAGGCTGCCAAAATCTACCAGCTGATTCTACGTTCAAAAATAATGCAAAAAGTTTTAATAAATGTAGGCTGCAAAATGCTTCCTAAGGGAGCTACAGCCCCCCGAAAGGGGAGCCCCAAAGAGGAGTTTTCTGTAATATCTCTGCAACTATTTGAGGTAGATTCATGACATTTGGTGAGTTTGAAATATTTTATAATTTGCCACATATTTCTTTTTTCAATTTTCAGGCATTTGGCCAGGGGCGTCACATAGAGGGTGGGTGCTGGGTAAATTATGCCCCATATTTTTTGTGTGGATAATTTTTAAATGTTTTATATCAAATTATGAAACTTGGTTTATTTTTACACAAAAAAGGTCGTCTCAGTCAATATTTGAATCTTGAACCGTTTTCGAGTAAAATCGTTTTGAAGAAGTCACGTCCATAAAAACTACACTAATAAAAATAATCACAAAATTGAAAAAAAATTTGATTTTGATATTTTGTTTTTATTATTAATATTTGACGAAGAAATGCTAAACGAAATAATAAATACCTATAAATTTTAATCCATTGTCTACTTTTGCTAAATTTTTGTTTTGTGATTATTTTTATTAGTGTAGTTTTCATGGACGTGATTGACGATTTGACTCGAAAACGGTTCAAGATACAAAGATCGACTGAGACTACCTTTTTAGTGTAAAAATAAACCAAGTTTCAAAATTTGATATAAAAAAAAATAATTATCCCCACAAAAAATATGTATGTGACGCCCCTGGCAAAATTTCTGAAAATTGGAAAAAGAACTATGTGGCAAATTATAAAAGCTTCAAACCCACCAAATTTCATGAATCTACCTCAAACAGTTGCAAAGATATTACAGAAAACTCCTCTTTGGGGTCCCCCCTTTTGGGAGGCTGTAGCCTCCTTAGAGCCGTTTGACACGACACTAATTTTAGTACTAAATTTAATACTAATTATGCGCGTGCAGATTAAGTAAACTTGTTACAATAAATTAGAGCATGTTCTATTTTTTTGTATACAATCTGACTAAATGTGCGTAAATTCGGTGCAGTAGTGTACAATGCTGTAAAGAAGAAATTGAATTTAGACCTATTGTTTATTATTAATTTTTCAACTAAATCTGCGCGCGCATCACTTGTATGAAGTTTAGTACTAAAATTAGCCTCGTGTCAAACGGCTCTTAGGAAGCATTTTTCAACCTATATTTATTGAAACTTTTGCATTATTTTTTAACGTAGAATCGGCTGGTACATTTTGGCAGGCTAATTTTGGGACACTCTGTATAGTTATTATAAATTTATACATAAAGAAAATTAAAATAACTGAAATGGAGATATATGTATAATAAAATTGTCCATAAACTGATTCTATTAATAGACACTGGTGCAAGTATACTTTGCAATTGTTCCTTTTGTATTTGAAGTTGGGTCTTGATTTCTTTGGTTTCCTTTAAGTTTATCATGTCCAGGTCCAGGATTAATTGTACGGCACATGGAGATTCTTTGGTAATGTAGGCTGTATGTACTTCTTTACATAGATATTTGTTTCGAAGTAGTTGGAAGCATTTTTGATCCATGTATGAATATTTTGTGTCACTAAGTGTTAGGTAGGTGTTATGTGGGATATTAAAGTTAAATTTAGATTTTTGGATAGTTGGGATTGGAATTGGATGTAGTTGATAATAATTGTACAATTCTGGCCCAACTAGAGGTAAAATGAATGTAATAATTGTTTGTTTTGAACATGCTTTAATTTCAATTATTTGTTCAAAACTTAGTACGTTTTCTATAGTGGCTTCTAGAGGTAATTTATCAATATTTCATTTAATTGTCTTTATTTCAGATAATAGTTCTGCAGGATTGATAATAATTGAGTTGTGAAGTGTATGAATTTTGGCAAAAGAAATGGCTACTTCGATTTTTTCGAATATTATTATTTGAAACATCATTGTTATTTGGTTGATAATTTGATGAATTTGAAAATATTGAAAATTATTACTTCCTTGAAGGTTTACTTCTTTAAGAGTTTGTTCTATTTGTAAAATTCTTGACTTTAAAATTGATTCATTGTGTGAAATATTGGATATTAAATTTTGGAATTTATTGATTGTTGTTTCAAGTATTGTAAGGTGGTTAATAGCATTGTTTTTCAATTTATTTTGATTTTCTTGTAGTTGGCGTATTAGGTCCGGTATTTCAGTGTCAGTTTAAACCAAATTTGGGTAAACTTCAATTAGAATGTGAATTTTATCACTTTAAATTTGTATATTCTAAACGAAGTTTACCCAAATTTGGTTTAAACTGACACTGAAATACCGGACCTTAGAATTAGACTATCATATCGTTCTGCATCAATTTAGTCTAAATTTCCGGTAACACATTTTATAAGGGAACCTAAAGGGTTTAAAAGGCTGCGTTTATTTCTCGTGAGTATTTCGGATGAGTCCAGGGTATTGGTTTAGGTTGTGAAAGGATACTTCGGTTCCTATTGTTATTGAGGTACCGACCCATCTGTAACAATTGGTATTATTATAGTTTCATTAATGTGAATGATTTCTTTGTGCTTTGTTTTACGATCTTCTATTTCTAATTTTCATTTTCTAAAATTTTAGTAAGTATAAAGGGACTGTTAAATTTCTTTGCTAATTTACTTGATCGATTTTCTAATTTCTTATATATTGTAGAGCCTATAACATTAGATTTTGAGGGGCTTTATTTATGTTTTCTAAGATTTTTTGTTTTTTGGTTTTGGATTCTTCTTGGACTTTATTGTATAAATTTTTTGTATTCGTTTGGTGGGTATTTATATATGCTACGTAAACTTTTGCGGGTATAAGTAACATTGGGTCTTGCGAACTAGTGTGCCCTAGTATTAGTTCGTGTGGGGCGAAGTTGGTACTTGAATGCATAGTACTATTGTAAGCTATTACTGCATAAGGCATTTGAGAAATTTTATCGGTTTTGTTATCTGTTTCTTTCAAGAGTCTTAAATGTTCTATTAACGTAGAGTGAAATCTCTCTACTGGTCTACTGGAGAGTTGGACTCGTGATGGTATGAGGTGGTGAAATGAATTTTTATATTATGCGTTTTTATAATAAAGCTTTTACAACATCATTTTTGAATTCAGTACCATTGTCTGATACAATTTGTTTGTTGACATGCAGAAATTGCGGTTCCAAAATAAGGTAATGCTTGTCCGAATTTAGAGAATTTATCTAGTATGGTTAAAAACTTTTTTGCACGATCCGTCAAATTCGCGTATATACTGGTTTAATTAAAAGAATAGTAGGTTTTGTTTACAAATTACTGATCGGTAAGTAATTTTACCGATCAGATTCTCGCCTTCTGATCGGTAAGTAATGACATTTGAAAGTTTTGTCACTTTATTTTAGATAATTTTATAGTTGTCACTTTGACATGAACAAATTTTAGTTTGGTTACTATTCTTTAATTAAACCCATAAATACGTGAATTTGACGGATCGTGCAAAAAATGTTATAGGCATGTCGAACGTTAAGGGTTACCGTTCTTCGAACGGTAAAAATCCCTTACCGTTCTCCATACTTAATATACTATTGTTTCCCGACTATAAAGGTGTCCATATGTAGAATTTCAAATGGCTTAGAGGGGGTTTCAGTTAATATACAGGGTGATCAGTAATTGCCGCACTCGGAGCATACTGTGGTGAACTTTACGTTTTAAGAATGACGAATTTTTTTACCGCAGTGCTGTAAGTCCTTTATTTACAAAGATATGACCACTTTTGTGAAAATAATAGTGGCAACACTGCATTGAACATGTGAATAGGTTCGACGAAAAAAAATGGAAACGTTCAATATTTTATGATGCGAGAACTTGTCAAACTAATTTAGTACCGTCAATTTTATTAAAAAACAGAAACAACAATTGAAATTCATTATTAATATTTTCATGGCAATGGAAGGTATTTTAGTTTATCCCAAGGGGAGCTTGAGAGGTTGCTAAACTTCAAAATTCTCTCAAATTTAGGTATTTTATTAAATTTTAACATTTTCAATTTCTTTGTATTAGAGAATTGGTGAAAAAAATTGAACAAATCGTATTGCATTTTATCCAGAGATTATAGTAGCATGAATTATTCACTCATTTTTGTCTTGGTTATGAAAATAATTAGCTTGTAACTTGGATGAGGGAAACTCTATAACTCGGAAACTAACCATCAGATTTAATTTTTCTTTGCAGATTATCCTTAGTTTTAATGTGCTCTATAACGCCCTGCATTCGGAGTGCGCCAATTACTGATCACCCTGTATAATCGGGTGGTCGTCTATTATATTTAACTTTTTGGCATGTTTCACAATTATTTATGTATTTGTTTGTCTGATTTTAATGATTTCCAATAATAATTTTCTTTCAATCGTTAATGTGTTTCCTCGATGCCACGATGGTTCGTTTTTCCTTCGTGTCGATATATGATTATTGTTTGACGTTCTTCGGGTTCTACGTTATTTATTAATTTCGAACACTCGATTAATTTGAAATTTCTAAAATAATCTGTTAGGGCTTTTTGAAAATATGGGCGTAATTCTTTTGATGTGAATGTGTGTTGTTTTATTTATCAGATTTTCTTTAAGAAAGTTTGCAATAGTCATTGTATTAGTAGGTACAGTTGCTTGTATGATATTATTTTCGTCAAATTTTTTAAAACTGCGTTCAATATACATATACAGGGTGATCAGTAATTGCCGCACTCCGAATACAGGGCGTTATAGAGCACATTAAAACTAAGGATAATCTTCAAAGAAAAATAAAATCTGATGGTTAGTTTCCGAGTTATAGAGTTTCCCTCATCCAAGTTACAAGCTAATTATTTTCATAACCAAGACAAAAATGAGTGAATAATTCATGTTACTATAATCTCTGGAGAAAATGCAATATGATTTGTTCAATATTTTTCACAAAACCTCTAATATAAAGAAATTGAAAATGTTAAAATTTAATAAAATACCTAAATTTGAGAGAGATTTGAAGTTTGGCAACCTCTCAAGCTCCCCTTGGGATAAACTAAAATACCTTCTATTGCCATGAAAATATTAATAATGGATTTCGATTTTTGTTTCAGTTTTTTAATAAAATTGACAGTACTAATACTAAATTAGGTTGACAAGTTCTCGCATCATAAAATATTGAACGTTTCTCTTTTTTTTTCTCGTCGAACCTATTCACATGTTCAATGCAGTGTTGCCACTTTTATTTTCTCAAAAGTGGTCACATCTTTGTAAAGAAAGGTCTTACAGCACTGCGGTAAAAAAACGTAAAGTTTATATACTTACTATTTTCTAATTTGATGACGTAACAAAGCTATTACAGCACTCGTTTTGAGTGTGTTAATATCCATTACGAAACCCCCCCCCAAATCTAGAAACATTTTTTCGGTTGGTAACACATATTGAACGAAATATCAAATATCAGTGTGAATTTGACGTTACTGTTTTTTATTGTTTTTCGTATTCATCATGAGATTTTATCGGCAGCAAATTAACCGTGGAATTTTCTGTAATTTGCCGTACCTATTTCTGGCGGAGTGGAGGAAATTTCTGAATTCATTTCGCGAAAAATGACAATTATGTATCTACTTGATTCAAATTTAAAAGTTACCTGTAAATATCAACTTTGAAATAAAAGTGTCACCAACTGTCACAAAATTCCCTAAATTGATTTAATTTGAAAAAAAAATTATTTAATATGCAATTAGAAAAAATTGTATAAAAAACTCGTTTTGTAAAACTTAAGAGCACACGTCCTTTACAGGCACTCCGGCCTATGGCAGTCGTGCTGCAAACCTGGACTCGTATCTTAATATAAGTTTTACAAAACTAGTTTTTTAATATACTATTATTTAGAAATTACAATTGAAATATATATTTAAGTGAGCTAATACTTTAATACAACAGACTCTACATATAGTGGTACTAGGTTGAGATTATTTTAATAACTGAAATGTAAAAGCATAGATAAAAGTACATCTGTTAGCTTGTAGCGACAAGCTGATAAGGCATAAAATAATATAAAGAAATATGAAACGCAGGTTGATGATCAGTTGCAGGTTATTAGCATAGAAATTTTGCTAAACATATTACGAGTATTATGTGATGTTTGATGAATACATATGACGCATACAGAGACTCAGGGAAATAAGTTTGTTTGAAACAAGAAATTCTTTGGTTAGTTTACATAAATCTTTTTTGAAATGAAAATGAATCAACATCAGTTTTAATTTTTTTTACATTTGATTTAACTGATTCATTTCTTTCTTTCAAATAAACCATGAATTTTAATTTAAATGTATCTGTTTTGTTCAAAAATGTAGCTGTGTTTCAGATGAAACTTAAATATACTTTTCAATTTTCAATTAAATATTACTGATTAGTTAAAGTGAAGAAGTTCATTTCGTTTAATAAATAAGTCGATAATAATGTTAGCTTCTCTGGAATAAACTGATCCGTTTGGAATGAAAATGTATTTTTAATACAAATAAATCAATTTGTAAGTCAAACAAAATATATCAAGACAATAATTATTCTTCATTTAAAATATTGTTTTTTTGTGTGTATACCTACTTACATATCTACATATAAATAAATATTGAAAGGGGGTAGGTAATTGAAAATGACTAAAATGAATATAAATATAAAATTGAAGCACGACCGATAGCGATTATCGCAACTCATACCTAACTGCAGGGCTGTGCGCAGGGTTTCTTTAAGGGGAGAGGTTTACCTAAGTAGGTAGGTACATCTAATCTTTTGGATTCCCGATTTGTTAACTGTTATTTCAGATATTTTTTCAAGTCCATATTTGTTCATCTTGGTAAAAATAATACGATAAAAGAACCTAAAGGTTATAACTATGATTCTTCACAGTTTGTTGTTACAAAGAATTGAAAAACGTCTGGTTTTGGATAAAATTAAAGGCGTTTTCTCAGTCTGTTCCTACTAATTATTGGTTGCCTTCGTAAACTGTAATATGGAAGGAAACCACGTTTCCTAAGTTCAAAATTTTTATGGGGGGGGGGAGTTTGAACCGGGCATGCCCAACTCCAACTGTAACAATTTTATAACGACCCTTTCAACATGCTTGCGTGTTACAGGTATCTACTACTTTTCTTTCCCTCATTCGCATCTCACAAAAAATCTAATTAATTGAAACAACATGGAAATTGAAATTTATTGTATAATTAATTGCTGAACTTGGCGAATGTGCAGGTACCTACTGGAACGATTTGGATTTAAGTTGTTAATTACGAAAATGCTAAAAAAAAAGCGGCGTTTTCGAATATTTCCAAAGTTATATCAGTTTGAAAACTTGAAAATCCAATGTGGATGTATAAAAATAGTATATTAAAAAACAAGTGTCTTAAGGCATTCTCTCAACGTACGTAGTACAGGATTGAAAACCGAGGGAGCGTAGCGACCGAGTTGCGGGTTTGAATTCCAAAGGAACCATTTTTTGTTGTATTTTACTGGTTTCTATGGTACCGAAAACAATAATAATAAATAAATAAATGTGACCTTATATTAATAACGTATTGAATGTCGACTGCATATGATTGTTGGCTACCCCTTCAGTATTTTCCAAAGATTAAAACTGTAACATGGCAATGTATAAGAAAGTCATGTGCTGAACACGTCAGATATTTTGATATGTGGAAGGAGGTTATCAGAGATGAAGCTTAAATCCGGATTTTCGTATTGCCATACTGGAAAACGCGAAACGCTACATATTTCCGAAACTACATATCAGTTTTAGCGAAAAAGTTCTAAGCACCAAAGATGTAAATAATGGAATTATATTGCACTTGTATATGCACTTTTTTTCTGTGCAGGCAATATTTTTTAGGTTAGGTATATAATAATAAATTTTACGATAATTTGTGTTAACTATAAAATAATGGTTGTTATATAAATGCCAGTTAATACGTATTTATGTAATCTTTGTTTTATTACCTACTTAGTTTTCATTTTTATGATTTTTTAGTACTTTTTATCTGATTTTATTATTATTTGTAGAAAAAAGTAGTGTATGATATGTGTTATAAGTGATTTCATTTTGTGAAAAGGAAAACTTTTGCGACCAGTGGCGTAGTAAGAAAAATATTCGGGAGGATGATGTAAGTATTGTTATAAAGCAGAAGTCAACTGTAACACATTGAATGGAATTCTTTGGATTCCGATTGTTGATAGATGCCATGCATCGAAATTTTTTCGGGGGTGTTTATCCCCAAACCGCCCGTTACTACGCCAGTGCTTGAGACAAGAGAAGCAGTAGAGAGGCCTTTCTCACCAAATAAAATGACACTTTTAACACTTAGGTAAATGTCTACTCCCTATTAATTCATCATATATTAAACTTATATTATTAAACAGTTTAAGAAAACTTCACTTCAATAATTATTTACCTATTTAAAGATTTCATTTTAAAAATTTAATTTTCTAATGGTAATTTTATGTCTATGGGGTGATTTTTAAAGGACTTCTCCACCACATGCTAAAATAAAACATGTATAAGTATAGCTTAGTGCTTAGACATAAAATTATAGCGTAGCCCATTAAAAATTGAATCTTTAATCGAAATAATTATTTAAATTGAGTAAAGTTGTATGAAATAAAAAGTTTAATAATATTATTGCTAATTTTAATAATTTCTGTTGAATTAATACAGAAATGTCTTTTATTGATATTTCTTTCCAAATTAACTAGAAAATTACATAATAGAAGAACAGAATTGGAAATGCTAATTAAAAAATAGAAAAATTAATAACGAAAACAAACAAAATAACAAACAAATAAAAAATCATTATAATCGTCTAAGTAAATTACTTTACTTTCATTTACTAAAGTATTATTTTTCACATAAGTACTCAAAATTTTCAGTCTGGGCAGTGTTCTTGCCTCACCGTTATAAATCATATTAGTCGAATGCAATTTGTGATGAACAGGATGTGATCGTACAGCTAATCGCCTGGCCACCAACAAATCTTCGGGAGTACAACCCGGCAGCCTCCACATGGCTGCCAATTAATTTTCACTGAACATTTTACACAAAAATATTTCAAAATAATTTTCTGTCTGAACTCTTGTTTATACACAAAAATCACAAAAATGTTTTATTTTAATAGACCAATATTGGCAAATTACGTTAGAGAACCCAAACAATAAGAAAAAGATTCACACCGCTGAAGACGCATTGACCGGTAGAGAGTTAAATGTGTATTGGCGTCACGACGCCGCCGTCAGTTAAATCTTCCCCCACTTTCAAAATTTCTGGTTGTAATTAAATCAAATGCTTTTTCATCTGTTTTATTCACTACCTATATTTAATTTATCTAGATACAACAATTTATTAGGAACATATAAATTTAGATTTAGTTGTAGCAATAATTCATAGTTCGGTGCTTTTGAAGTTAAAACTCCTTCTACGAAACAAATAAGAATTGTTTATATAAAAAAAATACCTACATGGATATAATGAGTAACCTGTCGTGTAGATAAACCACCTTATAGCTTGTTGGTATATACTTAAAAATAGAATAGAACAATTTACTTTTCTTAGAAATATTTTTTTCAGTTTAAAGATACCGGAAGAATAAAAAATTAAACCCCTAATTATATCTAGCTAATTTACCATGTCTTCCTGAATTATGTGAATAAAGCACAGTGAAAAAATTGCAATCACAAAAACTAAATTGACCGTAACATGTGCATATAATGAATTGGTGGTTTTCAATTATATTTTGATCATGGTCAAAAATATAGCTGCTTAATGTACTCGTAAATGTTTAATATGCTTCTTGAAAAAATATCTGCGGAGAATAGGGAAGTTTAAAGAAAAGTCGAATAATCTAATTGTTTTATATTAATCTTCAATGCCCTTGCTTATTGAAGGAGTCATTTACTGGACTCTATTGAGCCAACATAACTATGTAGGTATCTACCTACCGTAATACCGTTAGACCAAGTTGCACCTCTATGATAATATCAGAAGTAACAAATTTTAAGATTATTCTATCAAAATTTCGTGAAATTAAAAAAATGTGTTACCACCTGCATCAGTTTATAAAGATGGCTATGAAATAAATATCAAGAGGGTGTGAAGTTGGCAAGACAATTGTGACAAATATGACACCTTTACTTTTTTTCCCAGGGCGACTGCAATTTTTTTAGCTCGATTCGATTACAGATTAAATGCTATAATATAAATAATATAAATATAATATAATATAATAGTATTTAAATAGAAAAATTGGTTCAAAAATGAAAAAGACAAGCAATTTATTTATTTAATAATTTTTCTATTTCTATTTAATTCTATATGGCCTACTCGTCAAAAAAGTATAATCTTGATACTTTTTTTCAGAGTCATCTTCATAAAATGATAGATTGGCATGAATGTTTGACATTGTAAACCGATTTTGATAATTAAAACTATCGAGTAGAGCATTTTAGTCTTTGAATTGATGAAATTACAGTTAAACTGCAAATGGCAGAATATGATTTCTTAGTTTAAAATGATCAATTCTACAAAGAGACATTAAGCTTAAGTGTCTCCGTCTAGTCCTTATATCTGAAAAGTTGTTACTCTGGAATACAGATGGTTTATACCTGTAGTCTAATAGTCATCTGTTTGACTATTGAAATAAAACTTATTGCTTTTACCACTTCCCCGATGTTATATACCTACTTTAAAGGAATAACTCATATTTCCATTAGATTTAGAGACGAGTGACCAGATTTTTTTTGATATCTTTATTCTAAAGTGACATTTTCTGACATTTGTCAGAGTTATTACTTTTACTCTATTTAATAGTTATTATTCCATCTTTGCCACAAAAATGCGAAGGAGACAAAAAATCATATAGAGATATCCATCAATTGTGTAGTTAAATATAACCTTTCGCCCGTTGATGATGATTACCTACAATACCTACCTACATCATTACAAGAATGAATGATATACTTTCCGGTCTACACTGAAAAAAGTAAACGAGTATTTTTACTATAATAAAGTGACCAATGATAATCATAGTAAAAGTACGTAACTCGGTAAAATTACATGTTTCACGGGATTTTACATAAAATATGTAATTTTAAAATTACAGGAAAATTGTACTTTTACCAGATAACGCGCAGACAAACTATGTGATTGGTCAACGAATTACATAAAACATAGAATGGAAATTTAAAGAATCGCACGTTATTTTGAAAAATAATTCATCCCCCAAACTTTAAGAGTAGAGAAAAGTATAGATCAACCAACATATTGTTTGCGCGTTACAGCTTTAATCCAGTGAAATAAAGATCACACCTCGGAATGAAAGGTAATGAGCTGAAAATTTGCATAGACATTCTAAACACTCCCTCAAAAGTCACATATAATCTCGTGTACGTGATATATTTTACAAATATCTCGTGCCCTATGCTTCAAATCGCTTTTTGAAGTTATTATAAAATTCGTGGAGAATAAAATTCTCTACAATTTATATCTTAACCATTTTTTTATCATCAACCGTTTTTAAGATATCGAGCGAAGAGTATCCTTACTCGTATTACATGTCAATGCAAAAAAATTTTCGATGCATCGCATCTATCAAACGGAATCCAAATAATTTCATTCAATTCATTTATAACAATACATCAACCCCCCCCGCGAAAATTTTTCTTATTACGCCACTTCCTAGAAGTTTGTTACAGTTATTAATTTACACTCTGTATGTAAGCGTATACCTTCATAGTTATAATTGCATATTATAAAACAAAAGATGTAGCTACAGTTTCATTAAACGGGCATCATGGCACGAAACTCACAACCTTAAACGAAATCGCCTTATTTTGTTGGAAAAATTGGAGTACTGCAATTGTGTTTTGACTAGCTCATATTTAAGCAAATTATAAAATACCTGAAAGTAAGAAGACATACTCATGTTTTGCCGGCATTTTGTCAATTTGCCTACAAGTAATTTGCCTTCAAGTATGTAGGCATAACGTGGGAAAGTCCTAAAGCACTCGTTATGCCGGCTTTTTGTAAAATCCCTAGGTATTCTATAAAACGCCTAAATTTACATTATGCGTACGACATCTATAGCTTCTACAATTTGAATGGAACTTGTAAACTCTATAGATGTTGATTATGCATAGAAAACAATGTATGTATGACGTTTAGTGTAGTGAATGAAAACACGCTACCTATCTGCTTGGTGTGTATTTAGGTAAAGTCTAAAAAACATAAGTAACTGAGAATGCATGGTTTATATAGAAATATTTTGAGAATATAATATTTATATTTTTATGCTTAATAAATGTAATAAGAGAGCTGGGGAAAAACCCACAAAATATTTGCTTCTCCATAAAGTTCTGTTTGCCAATGTTTCGCAAGCATCAATTCTAAGAAGACCCGTGTAGGCTCCTTATTTTGAGTTTTTGAAGGACATTGTAAATTACTAAGATAAGATTACTTCATCTGTGCAATCTGTTACCAATTGTTATCTTTTCTCATAAAAAATCTTAAGTCTTCGTATTTACAGTCACCAATAAAAAAATTGTACATATAGGGAAACTCATAATTTTAATAGCACACAAGGTTAGAAAAACTTAAAATTCATTAAAACATTTTAATTTTCAGCCGGTCTCGTATACTTATAGAATTGGTTTTAAAATGACTCTTACAAACTTAATTACAGGGCAATAAATAATTTAGCAGGCTAATATGGTAGTTGACACTGCGTGCTGGATCCAACCCGAAGATAATCCTGGTCCCGGTTGGGGTTTATCCTGTAATCCCGCCCCCTAGCTCATTATACAACGCAGCAGGATTCGCGATATTGTTTTCTTGATTACCTGGCGCCTCCACACTTTCGCCAGCACTTAAACCAAGATATTCACTTTTAAATATTCCTATCTGGAAATTTTATGGGCATTATTAAATTGTGTACACAACTATATGCCAATGAACATAGGACAGTATCCTCTAACTATCGTTGATATGGTACGCTTTGTCAAATGCAATGAAAGGAGATATACAACAGAGCGGTGACGAGATTAGGGCGCCACAGGGGCACATCTAAAAGTCAAATAGTATCACTCCTCACTCGACCTGCCGACTTTACGGGCTTAGTGCCCTTCGCCCTTGTGTTATGTATTGTGCGATGCAGCTTCTTTGTGTTTACTTACACTGAATGCATAGTTTTACTCAACAATAATGTACATGAAGTACAAGTGATGTTTCATCAGTGCATTGATATTTTTTGAAAAACACATTTAAATTTAATTTCATTAAAGAGAAATAATTAAGGTCTACCGACTTTTTAACATACCTACCGTCAATATTTTTACAGTTAAAATGGCAGAACTGCTATCAATAACTTTTGAAGCACCCAAAAAAGTA
Source organism: Pediacus dermestoides (assembly GCA_963942485.1). Classification (NCBI taxonomy): domain Eukaryota; kingdom Metazoa; phylum Arthropoda; class Insecta; order Coleoptera; family Cucujidae; genus Pediacus; species Pediacus dermestoides. The sequence goes on along the minus strand of OZ012626.1, from coordinate 20,273,285 downwards.
GCTCCCCCAATAAAGCATTTTATAACAAGAAATTGTAGTTTTTAATTTTTAAAGTTGAGTGACCCTCCCATGTACAGGGTGGGCAAAATTCGATGTTTTTATAGGGTAACTTTTAAACCATAACAGATATTGAAAATCTAACCGCGCATCGTCGAGCTCTTTTTTTGAGAAACCCTTGACGGTGAGGTCAAATTTTAGCGCTAAACAAAACTGCAAAGGAGGCCCTTAGGAAATGGGAAAGGAAGATAATTAGAATAATAATAATAATTAGAAAGAGAACAGAAGAAGGATATAGAAGAAGAACGAACGATGAGATATATACAATTTTCAAAGAAGCGACCATAGATGTAGTAATAAATACCAGAAGAATGCAGTGGCTAGGACATATTGAGAGAAGGGAGAACAATAGAATAATAAAGAGAATAGCGTGGAAAGAACCTATTATACAAGAAATAAAGAGGAAGACCGAGGAAAAGATGGAGAGATGCAGTAGAGGTGGAACTAAAAGAGAAAAACATAACGAATTGGAGGATGAAAGCGAAAGACAGGAAAGTGTGGAGAGACATTACCAAGCTCTGGGCCTAAACGGCCCGCAAATAGCTTCTATATATTCCTAAAAAACCTAAAAATGTCTTCAGATAAGTAGCACTTGTGTTGGTGCTAAATGAAAAAGATTTAATATGGCACCCACAATTTTGTTCAAACTCTGAAATATGAAATTTAAATCTAATCCGATAAGTCGTTTTTGAGTTATCGTGAATACAGACAGACAGACAGATAGTCAATTATTCAAACGAGTTAGAAAGAAAGAGCAATCCTACACTCTTGAGGGTTGCATAACAACCAAATTTGCCTCACTTTCAAGCTATTGCGCGTCCCTTCCAGGTAGTTTATATGTATTTCACTGGCGCAGGTACGTCAATACACAATCTTTGACATATAATGTTATCAGTAGTAATGAGCTATACGTACTTCAAAATAATCGAGTTATACATCGATAACTTGTTGCAAAGAGTGCAGTTTTATAGTTTAAATAATTCGAAGTCGAAGGATTATTCTGTTAAACTGACACGTATTCAGAAATCATATGCAGGTTGCCATTTCGTCGTCAATATCACGAAGTGACGTAACTCAGTTTTTCTCATTTTACAGTTCAGTTTTTTGAATTTTTTTTTACATTTAAAATGAGCTGATATGTGAGATATGTTCATTGCTTTCTCACCTGTATAATAAACACTGCAGGAAATTGAGTTACAGAGTTTCGTGGAATTGTTAAGCTGACTATTTCATGCACTTTGACGACTTATCTCAATTTTCGATTTTTTTGAGTTATGTCACTTTGTGATATTGACGACGATTTGGTAACTCAATTCTGAGGCAGTCTATATGTTTACATATATATAGGGTGTCCCAATTTCGATGGGAATGGAATTTAACCCATTTCTAGGTGAGATAGAAAAAAATGGTTTTCGCAATACTGTGCTCGATTTTTCTGAAAAGTTGATTGGTAAAAACCACATTTTAATAGATATCTCTAACCGGTATTAAGATATCTTTAAAAAGTGTCATTAACTTTTTGTTTATTAAAATATTTTTTTGTCGATCGTTTATTAAAGATATTGTTAATGTAATAAAAGTGTAGTAATAACTCAGTTTAATGCATACATGCACATTAAAAACATTGTTGAGATTATGAGATTTGCTAGGTAACCAACAAATATTATATTATTGCAACATGCATTTGGAACTGACACCTGCCAAAATTAATTAATTATGTCAGTGGTATTTTGACTTATTGCATATTATGTCAGAATTTGGATTTTGCCATGGAACAAAATTAGATTATTTTCATTCTAATAAAGAGCGATCGACAAAAAAATATTGTAATCAACATGAGTGTTAATCGGCGATTAATAATCTCGACTCATTATCGCGCTCGCTGCGCTCACGCGTTAAAATCGTTTCGATTATTAATCGCTCTTATTAACACTCTTGTTTATTAAACTACTATTATCCAACATCGATTCATAATAAGCTTATTACTATGACGATTTGAAACATAGAATGTTCATCATTACTCATTAGTGAGAGAATCATTTGGAACTCACTTTATTATTGTTATATTTATTATTGAAAACCTGACAGTTTCATTTGTCAATTGAAATAACGATAAAATAATCTTACATTTTAGAATTAACGGCGATGTTGGATAAAATATGATATTAAATTCGTGTGGAATGCTTATTAGTCACTCAAAAAATTAGCCACTTGCCCTTCGGGCGACGTGGCTAAACTTTTTCTTTCGTGACTAATATATCACATTCCACACTTATGTAATAAATATCTATTAAATTTGTAAAATGTTTGTTATAGTAGGTAGTTTTTCACGTAGAATAATGTGCACTAGAAATTTTTTTTCTAAGTTCAATACATTTCGAGTTATTGCACCTGACTTTCTTATTTTAAATCCCAACCATAGTTGGCTATTCCATTAAAAATTTGTCTATTTTTTTAGATTTTTAAAAATATATCTACATCTTGGTATACTTATTTTTATATCTTACTGAATATTATTAGTAGGCGTTGTTAAAGAAAATATATCAATTAACCAACGTCAAATACTTAGTAAAAGCCATATTTATCAACAATAATCAAAATATATCAAATTTAACAGGTAAAAAATCAACAATAAATAAACAGAAACACAAAATACAGCGTGATCAAGAATGACTGAATCTGTTGGTATTGAAAAAATAACTAGTGGAATTGGTACCATTGACGCAAACAACCGTAAGGGCGTTGGCGCGCACATCTTACTGTCAACTTTTGACAATCTTGACAATCTCAACATAACAATATACCAAAGAATTTTGTCTATACAAAATGAACAAGAAGCGACACTCTCGTCGGTGCCTTTGATGTTTTGACAGCCAGATTCGGTGACCTTGCGCCATTTTGTAGGGGTGCAGAAAGGGAGGGAAATTTAAATTTAAATCCTTACCTTTCTATATTGTCTTCAGGAAATCGAAAAAACTTATTGTACCATCGTTGCGCGTGGAGGAAGCTTTAACCGCACACGAATAACCACGTTTACGTACTTTTTCCATGATTGAGATTATTGCCAATTACATACTTATTACTCGTTATATTAAAATTAGGTTAGGGTCTCTGACACTGACAAGACTCAAGAGACAGTTTCTGGTCATGATACTATTAACCAGGTATGTTCTTGCGCATCTTTGGTAGGACTGGGGCAAAAACATAGATATCTTACTCTTTCTAAATAGATAACTAAAGCATATGGGCTGCGCGATGAAAAAGTGCGACAAATTGAAGATTTCAATAAGGTCGAAAATCGTGTATCCGGCGGTATTTGTACTTGCGCATTTGCTTTAGCTTTCTAATTAGAAAGAGTAAGATGTATGTGCAAAAGACATGGATTACAGGGGGTAAACATAAGAAAGCAAATTCCCTAAAATTGGTCTGGCAACCAACATTACAGCACGGTATTTAAATGTGATTCGGACCTATTACAATATTTTGTTTGAATTCGCGGGCGCAATATTTACTTGTGCGCAAGTACAAATACCCCCGTGCGCAGTTTCAATTCGGCTCATTCATGGTTTTATGCAATGGCTATCTATTTAGAAAGAGTAAGATATCTGTGGGCAAAAACCTACAAACTTCAAGTAGCGGCATCCAGGGTGACCATCTAGGATTCCCCTAGGTTAGGTGCGTCGTTGCAAATTGCAAATACCTAATTAGTGTAAATATAAAAATAAGCTAAAGATAATTTACACAGTAATGTTTCGTTATTCAAGTTATATTTTCATGTAAAAATCACTGATTTCTTGCGTTTTATAGAAAACGCAGTTTGAATTTAAGGCGGGAGCGAAAGAAGACGACAGCCTGGGATGATGCGCAGACTGAATCCAAACGCGTCCGCGGGAAGCACATACCTGGTTAAATAGTAGCATGGTTCTGGTAAACCTGCGCACTGGAAAACGGTTTACCCCCACTATGCGACTGACGGTTCTTGTTCATTAAGTCTATATTCTTTGACAATACTTCACCATAATATAACCTTAGATTTTGTAAACTGACATTTTTAATTGTGACAATCAGGTTTGCAAATCATACCACAAAAAAAATCCTAATTTCGCAACTGTTTTAATACCAACAGATTCAGTCATTCCTGATCACGCTGTATATAACTGAAAGAGAACTAATAAATAAACAATAGAAACACGTTATAGTACGATTTTGTTGAATTAAATGTTCAAGTTGTTGTCCGTTCTGTTGAATACACAAACTTCTGGCAAGGACAATATATTTTTTTTAAATAAATCGAACAAAAAGGAAGAAATTGGACATATCTCTTAAACGGTGCAAAACAATATATTTCGAGTACGCCACTGGATTCTACCTGGATACCCTGCAATTATATACAAGCAACTTGGGACAAAGTGTACAAAAGTAACTACCGGCAGCAATTAGAATATTCAAATTAAACAATTATTTGTTTAACATGTTTATACTTAGTTTACTAAAATTATTTCTTAATCTTAAGTTTATGTTGATCAACATTAACGTGGCTATGTTGTTACCATTCGACGTTGGTTCATTGATATATTTTCTTTAACAACGCCTACTAATAATAATATTCAAAACATTTAATTTACGAATTTATATATGAAAAAACGTATAACTCCATGATATATAAAAATAAGTATACCAAGATATACAGGGTATTCGAGCGAAGTGACTCACTATTGCTAACTTTCTTATTATTGGAGCTACAAAGTCGGTTAAATTAGCAAACTAGTAGCCTTTTTTCCGCTGATTACAATAGTGAAAACAGAAAAACAATTTACCATCTGGTTTTCGAGATATTCACAAAATTTTAAAAAAAATTTTAAATGGAACACCCTTTAAGTTTTTGCAAAAATCGATGATAAATTAAATTCTGTACAAAAAATCTTCTTATTTTTTTTTGATACTAATTTAAAATAAGCGAGTTATTTTGAAAAAATCTTTGCAATTCTTTAATATCAACTAGCCATAAAACAGTGACCAACGATATTTTTCGTATTTCACGGTTACAGTGTCTATTACCGCCTTGTCAAAATACAAACTGTCTGCCCCCACACGGTGGTATCTCAGTTTGGTGTAAATACAGCACTGTTACGGCATGGATACGGTAGGTATTAATATGATGCAATATGACTTGTCTACTTCAATTTTATAATTATTATCACCTAATATGTATAAATCCATTATTAATAGTCAAATGCATTATGAAATTGCGGTTACACTTCGTTTCATAACAGGCAATGAAATATTTTATAGCCTGCAACATAGAAGATGAAGCTGAAACGATGACCATAATCAGTATGCGTATTTTGTACGTCTTCACTGGAAAGAAAACCCACAAATTTTAATTCCAGCTAATGTATAATAGAACCACTTCTTCCGCGAATTCTTTATTGAATGAAGCCACCGCAATGTGTTATTTTAGGAAGGAAAAATAATAAAAAGTTAAATTATATAGAGGAAGGTGGGGGAATGGCGCTCACGTGGGTAATGGCGCTCACTCTAATTTACCGCGAAAAAGTGATTTTGAACACGACTTGAGAACGTAGCGCACCACCCGTTGTTAGTGTGAAGAAGAATATCCAACACCAGTTTGATTTTAACGTAAACGCAAATAGGTATACTAAAAAATACGGTGTGCTGAAATTTCATATAAATTTGTGCTCGTAAAACATTATTCGTAATTAATGCAATTTTTAATTAATATACCTATATTATGTAAACAACGATAAGGCTAGTTACTTATGTTGTTTATACTCACATATGCAGTTTTGAGATCAAGAATAAGGTAAAAATTTTATAGGTTATAAACCACAAATAAACACAATGGGGTTATGCCGCTCGTACCGAGTGTCTTTACCCTAATGAAGTGGTATAGATGTAAAATATGTGGAAATTGGGTTCATCAGGAATGTAGTGGTTGCTTGAAAGCAAAAACATATATTTGTGACTTTTGTTGGGAATAATACAACCATTAAATTAATAATTATTTATAGAGCGGTATTACCCCATACATTGGGGAAATGCCGCTCATTGCATCAGTTGATTTAAATTTTTTTGTGTTTGCCAAGAAGTTACTTTTTAGTTTTTTATTGTTGGTAAACCAAAGAACATAAAATAAGGCTTATTATATTTTTTTTAGAAATTGTATTTGATTTATTTTTTAATGAAAATTTACACATTTTAGTTAGGTGAGCGCAATTCCCCCACCTACCTTCCCCTACATCCTTTTCGGTTTTCGATCCGAACAAACACATTAGAGGGGTTACTATAAAAGTTGGGACTTGAGATGGACATCACAACGTACCGTGCAGCTATCGTCCCCATTCATGGGAACCGGTTGATTGATATTGTAATACCCGACAATCATCATTATGACTATTATAGAGATTTTCCTAGAGATTATCGGATTCGGAACTCCCCAGGGTGATATAACAGTTTCCGGAGCGACTGGTCAGTGTCGGATAGCACATATTATGAAACAAGATCACCTAGGTTCAAGTGCGACAGGGATAGGCAAAAAATTAAGATACATGTTTCGAAGTTCGTGTTGATGTGAAATGGTAGTTCGTCTACCTAAAGTTACCTTGTATGTTATAAAATATAAACATTAGAAGTAGAAGTATAAAATAGCTGCACGTCAAAGTTATGATCAATTTAAATACCAGAAAATTCTCCACAAGAAAAGAAATTTAATATTTATTTTCAATAACTGATGACAATGAACACAAAACTAAGGCTTTTATCAAAAAATAGTAAGGGAAATTTTATATACAGGGTATTAGGTAAATAAACGGCAATCTCTGAAAGTAAAAGAAGGAAGAGTTATGTAACAAGAAAATGTCATATGTGTCTAGAACATAACATTCCTATACAATTAATAAAAAATTTAAAAATATGATAAATGCAACTTAATGAACATTGGTAAAGGCTTTGGCCGTGATTTCCGTCTGTGTGTGTGTCTGTCTTTCTCTATCCACGATAACTGAAAAAAGACATTATTTTACGTACATTTATTACATTAAATTCTTGTTCTAATAAAAAAAAATCTTAATAGGTATATCGAAATTAACTCAAATTTCATGTTTAATAGTACAGTAAAATTATTCGAAAATCATACGTGAAAGGTCGGAATCATCCGGAACAGGATCAAGTTTTAGGGGTTGTTAGGGGACCTGAAGTTAAGTAATTTCCCAAGTTTGCGACCTCCAACTCCTTGCGGATTTTTCGCCATCTTGATTTTTAGGGTTGATTTGGTTTTTTGTATTTTTCGGGCTTATATTTGATATTAGCAAGAAAAGTGTCCATACTTTTTGTGTAGAAAATAAAAATCCCCACAAAATGATGTAGTATACTCGTATACAAATTATCATCAGTAAACAAATTATGGTAGTTTAAACATCCAACAAGTGGGATTTAAAAGTTTTTTATTTCGGTAATCGTGCATATTAAATAAAAATAGTTTAAACAAAAGTTGTAAAGCGTAAAACTCCCTACAGTTTTTGTTTAAGCAATTTTCTTCCTGTGACAATACTTTTTGCGCTACAGAGAGTGAAAGGTTCACAGGAACAGAAACGAGGCGTTCGCACTTGCCGCATTGCGCTAAAATCTAACGCCTTTTTATGCGTTTATTTTCAAATATTTGTTCCTAAATAAATTTGTAATTTATTATGTACAATATTTATCGAATATAGTGTATACAGGGTGGTACTCATATTGAACCATTGTTAAAATAATCAACTTTTTCATTAAATTTTTTGTTTAATTTAGGTATAAGTTTCTTGTTGTCGTAATATGTTGACAAATAACAGGTTTTGTTTTTTTTTAGGCCTACTTTATTTTATATATTAAGATTTACTTTAGTATTTGAGGGAAAACTCGGCCTACTGTTAAAAATATTTCAAAATTTAGTTAGAACAGAAATAATTTAAATTGGATCATAACTTTTTTAAAAATAAGAATAAAAAAAATTGGTTTTTAGAAAAAACACTCAAAATAAAAGACCTTTCCAATGATAAAATAAGCGTCGAGACGTCTAGCGTCATGCATATTAAAGTCTATATTTCTATCCTAATTTTGAGTGACAGCCAGTAGGTATATAACACTTTTTCAAAATTTAATTCCCTTCAGTCGTTTACGAGAAAAACGCATTTCCCCAGATAAAAGAATCACCCTGTACATTCCAAATATCTTAAATAAATCCATATCGTTTAATAAAGTCATATGTTGGACACATCACATATTTTAACTTGTACCGATGTGGCAAGTAATTAATTAATTAATTCGCTTTCACTTTAATAAAATATCGGATATGAACAGGACATGAAATTGTTGGCTATCGCTTCAATATTTTCCAAAGTTTAAAACTATCTACTATTTGACCATCTACAAGTCCCTGGTAGCATTGTGTGCTCCGTGATTTTATCCCATCTCCCCCCAATGTAGAACATGCATGTTTCGCCTCAAGACATCGGTACCTTCTGTAGAAATAAAATGCGTTATAATTTAAATATTCACAGTTAATATACACAAAATGTACTTTTTTTGTTTCCTTCGATTGTACAACTACCTAGAGTAGAAAAACAGTTTCCCGCCTCTGTCATTTTCTGTACATAGCATTCGGGACTTGAGATATGTTTAGGTGTAGGTAGCTATATCTGCATCTTATAAAAAAGTAATGTAGGTACTGGACACATCAGGTATTATATTACGCTAAGATATAATACACATTATTATATCTATTTATAATTAACGGATTCATCAATATTCAAGTTTCTTTAGAAATCAATTTCATTTCCTTTGATTAAGCCGGTTGAAAAATTCAATCGTTAAACTAGATTTATTTTGAACAAATATATTTTGCATGACCTAATTCATTATTTTTTAGTCATTTAAGCAATTCGGCACCACTGATATGTATAAGTTTTAACGCACGTTTTCTGCTGGGAAAAACCCGTGCCTGTCTTGATTACTTGACAACGTTCCGTTAACCTTCATGATAGCCGCAAATACAGGTGTATGCATAGGTACTTCCCAAGTCAGGCTGATTTTTGCATAACACATTGCTTTTTATCTAGTTTTAGCTGGATCAAAGATAACATTACTTTATCAAATTCCACGAAAAATAGAGTTAGTAACAACTTCCTCTCATATTGATTTTATTTATACTATGTACGGTCGGCGCCAACGAAATTTGAATGTTAAAATAAAAACCTTCTTTTATTTTTGAAAAAGTTTGCTTTGAGATTATACTTGAGAGCTAATATGAGAAAGTCCATACAATCATAGAAGAAATACGAAAAATATTCATTTCTAAATTTTTCTATGTGTAGATGTTTGTTTTAATTTTTTCTTTAATCTTATTATAAATAAAATTCTATAACAAAAGTTTGTTTTATTTTTACATGCAATATGCAAAAAATGTATGAAAATGGGAACAATTTCCTAAAATCCTTAATTTCATTCTGATAGATACAAAAGCAAACTATTTCGGTTAAAACTATTTTTTCTGTATTTAGTTATGTGGAAGAAATAAAAATCTGATATGCAGAACCCAGACTTAAAATTCATGTTGACCGGTGTTATTATATAATACAAGTTAAAAGCCTAAATTAGTGAGTATATAAAGATAGAGAGAGAACTCCAAACAGCAACAACAACAAACCGACCCCTCCAACTTTTACGATGTGACTTTCAACCTTTAACCCTGCCCCCACATCACATCACATCTATTCGACTGGGAAGTGCAAATCCCACTTGAAATTCAGCAAAAGCCCCGATATAAGAGCAATATATAACCCATTCCGTCCCCGGCCAACCCCTCGCTCCCTCTTCCTTCCTACGTGCTTGGCTTCCTTCCTCGACACTGCCGTACTTCCGAAACTTTCCACATTTCAGATAATGCCACAATATTAATGATCATTTTATATCACTGTGTATGTGGCCTTGCCACTGCCGTCACCACGGTTGGAAATTGTATCCTCGTGATAAATATGTTTAATAATTGAAATATTATACAGATTATGCTCACCCCCTCTTTAAATCTAGTGAAGGGACATACCTATATAAAGATATGGGTGTTCTTGCTTTTATTTACGGCATTGGTAATTATAGGATACTTATAAAAGTTGTGGTTTTAAAAATTTTAATATGAATTTGAAAAATTCAAGTTTCTCTCTTAAAAGCTATATCATTGGAGTCATTAAATAAATGATTGACTGTATCACTTAGTTATCATGCAGACACGTTGATATGAAAAAATAGTATGTTATGTTACAAGTGGTTGAAATTTTATCAGCCACCACGAGTTGCATATACTATTTTGTCTACGAATTTTTAAAATAAACTTTTCCGTCGATCGTTTATTAAAGAGTCTAGTTAATGTATTGATAGAAGTGTATTAATAACTCAGTTTAATGCATACATGCATATTACAAACATTGTTAAGATTTGCTAGGTAACCAACAATATTATTGAAACATTCATTTGGAATTGACGGCTGTATAACTAATAATTAATTATGTCAGTTGTATTTTGACTTATTGCATATTATGTCAGAATTTGGATTTTGTCATGGAACAAAATTAGATTATCTTCTGAGCTCCTATAAAACTTGTGCGGAACAGGAAATACAAAAAGTGGTCCACAAGTCACAAAACAGGTTTCAAAGTTAATTTGTTTTATTGCAATCATGTTTTAATAGCATTGCACTATTAAATAATGGAATGGTTCGAAAGTGAGTATTGAGTGTGCACCAAGGGACATCTGTCCTATAGTTTGAATTAATTTCAGTAAAATATTTCAAAATTGTTGTCTAATACAGTGGTCTCCAAAGTGGGGTACGCGAGTCGATACATGGGGGTACGACATGATTAAAATAATACTCCTAATAAAATAAAATACTGTGTAATTTTTTTCTAGTAACGATTCTTAGCACAATAAATTTGTGTTCAATTAGTTGGGGGTACGCGCTTTTTATTTTTTCTACCTTAGGGGTACGAGATCAAAAAAGTTTGGAGACCACTGGTCTAATACACTGAACAAAGGTCACATTAAAAAAAATGCTCTAGTCATTCTAATAAAGAGCGATCGACGACAAATTTTGTAATCAACATGAGTGTTAATCAGCGATTAATAATCTCGACTCATTAACACTCTTGTTAATTAAACTAGGTACTATTAATAAATCGTTTTTTATTATTTTTGATATACAGTGACAGTGACAGTTTTCTTGTCAATTAAATTAAATCTCAAACAGTTGAAATCCCGGTAGTCCGAACATTTCAATTTCTATGAAATGAAATGCGATTTCAACCACCGGAATCAATGTCAAAATGACTGGTTTCAATGTCATGAGTAGAAAATAGTAGTTTAATAAACAAGAGTGTTAATAAGAGCGATTAATAATCGAAACGATTTTAACGCGTGAGCGCAGCGAGCGCGTTAATGAGTCGAGATTATTAATCGCCGATTAACACTCATGTTAATTACAATATTTTTTTGTCGATCGCTCTTTATTAGAATGAAAATAATCTAATTTTGTTCCATGGCAAAATCCAATTTCTGACATAATATGCAATAAGTCAAAATACCACTGACATAATTAATTAATTTCGGCAGCTGTCAGTTCCAAATGCATGTTTCAATAATATAATATATTGTTGGTTACCTAGCAAATCTCATAATCTCAACAATGTTTTTAATGTGCATGTATGCATTAAACTGAGTTATTAATACACTCCTTTTATTACATTAACTAGATCTTTAATAAACGATCGACAAAAAAATGTTTTTCTATATCGGTTTTATAAAGTTATTCTTAAAGCACTGTTTTTACTAAAAAACAGTGCGTTAAGAGAATCTTTTAAAGCATTGTTTTTAGTAAATTTTCACTAACTAATATTGGTATTAATGATAACAGATTTAAGTCGATAAAACAGTTTTCTTTAGTATTTATTAATATTCGCCAAAGCAAATTCTATAAAATTTCAATAAGTAGCAATAATAATAAAGTATTAAACCCTCAGTAGCCTTTTCCGTCATTTCGCGTAACTCGGGCGGGGTACAGTTTAAGTCATTATCACTTTTGATAGATTATAGATGATTAATTTAAATTTTAACCTAAACAAATTAATACTTGTCAAATTTTGAAGGAACGCCAAACTTTTGAGCGCTCTAACAAGTAGTTGAAACTTACTGCCAAGATATACATACTAAATTTACCAAATTTGATCGCAACAATTTTTATAGCGTGTTTTCGTTATTTTTTCATTAATTCTCCTCAATAGAAAAAATAGTATAAAAAAACTCGTTTCATAAGGTGTCTTGACGCACTCGTCCATTGAAAAACTCGGTCGCTACGCTCCCTCGGTTTTCAAACCTGGACTCGGTATGTTAAGAGAATGCCTTATGACACTTGTCTTTTAATATACTATTTTCTAATTTGATGACGTAACAAAGTTATTACAGCACTCGCTTTGAGTGCGTTAAATATCATAGAAATGGAGTAGGAGAACGCGCTTCAGATATGCGCGACAATCTAATAGCGATGTCCGCCATTTGTACCTAGACAGGGTTGTATTAGGAAATAAAAATATATTATCAAAGAAATCTCTAAAAACAAACACTATTCTATACAAGGTTATTCACCGAAATCGGTGGTTAGACGTTTTAAAAGATGTAATTAAATTTTTTTTCTGAAAATTGTTTTCTAGCCTAAATAGTATAGGATCTCTTTATTTAAAATATTTTCAAGTTTCTACGACTTCTGGTTATATCGGAAGTAGACCCTAACTTTGGTTTTTTAAATGGAACACCCAGTATATTACTACATTTTTAAATTCTTCATTCTATTGTAATAACATTTTCTTAAAACAATTTTTCTCTAAAGCATTTCGTTTAATAATTACAATTCAAATTGAAATGCGGTTTTGGCAAGATGTTAACAAAGGTGTACTACTAGCAATTTCTTCATTGCAACAGCTCAATTTTCTACAGGGGGTTTATAATTTAGATGCCATTCCGAAAAAAATCCAAACGGCATAACTCATTTTTTTCAGATGGAACACCCTGTATATCGATACAAATTTTGATTAATCATTCAATTTAAAGGAAATTTTGTTGAATAAACTTTATACCCAACTCTTGCCGTTTTCGTGAAATATCAATTTTTATGGTACTTACACATAGTACCGAGAGATCAAAAATTATCTTGATCAAAGATGGTCATGGATTTTAAAATAATTGTCGGAGCTAGTATCGTGTCAATACTTATTATGGCACATAACTTGTTAAACTTCAAAAGGATGATACAAGCTAAGACCGTCGTTTTTCATTTCATGACCACCTTTGACCAAGATAATTTTTGATCTCTCGGTATAATGATTAACAAGAGAAGTTTTTTTTAATTAATATTTTAATAATGATTAGTGTAACGATATTATTTAAGATGCTTTACTGACAACATAGATTGCTTGATCCAATAATCGAATTGTTTGGCATAATTTTCAATATTACCAAAAAAAATGAAATTTCACGATAACGGCAAGAATTGGGTATAAAATTTGTTCAACAAAATTACCTTTAAATTGAATGAATAATCCAAATTTGTTTCGATATGCAGGGTGTTCCATTTGAAAAATATCTGATGTGCCCAACACATGACTTTCTTATACTTACGGATAGTATCACAATAATTACTTTTCCTAAAGAAATTAAGTTAAATTTCTTGTAAACATTTTGAAGGTTTCCAGCAATTTTCAAATTGTCTCTGTCGCACTTATTGCAATACGCATAAATCTGTCCTTGTCCCACTCATTATAACCGAATTTTACGACAAAAATGTGTTTTATTTTAGATTTTTGACCTACTACTCACTTAAAAAATCCACAGATCTCGCAATTCTTGCAACCATCGGAGGGTGTTGAAAACAAACACAATATATAATCATGATAAAAAATGTTCGCAATCCTTGCAACCATCGGAGACATTGGAAATCATAACACCATATTTGAAACATAATTAACTGTTTATTATACAGAATTTTTTAGCATTTTATTTTTGAAAAACTTAAGTATTAATATAATATATCTTATACACATCTCAATTTACTAGTTAGGTAGTAAGAAATAATAAAAATAATTTTTAATTAACCAACTTATTTATAGCCCGAGACGATAGCCGATAGCCTCAGTGTCATTTTCTTCTCTTATATAGTGTAATATACTATTTCTAAGCAGCTATAGTGCAGGCGCCAAAGGTACTTGAGTATGCATAATATGAGGACCGGCAACTATGCTCGGATTCTTATATCTGAGACCCTAAATAATGAAAAAAATCATGTTGCCGGCAAATCGGATGGTCCATTTCAATTCCCTCGCCCTCTTATTATGTTATTACAGTCAATCTGATATTTGAGATTCAAAAACTTGCGGATAGGCTGAATTTTTAATATGTTGTTTCTGATGGTCCGCAAGGTAAAATCTCAAGTTGGCGTAAATTTTTGGAATCGATTTTTGGATTTGCCTTATGTTCTGTTGGTCGGAGGAAAAAAGTGTAAAGACAAACTATTGCATAGCTCAAAATTTGCAACATTTTTTGTCTTACGCTCAACTCTCTGTAGTTAGTTTCCAAAAATATAGAGGGTGCCAAAATTTCCAAAAATGCGCTGTACCTATGTGCCTGTTATATGTCAATGTTTTTCTGGTATTTGATTACCTAAAACTGTTTTATTCAAAAAACGTGAAAAAATGTCGTTTCAAGTGTCCAATTTGAAAAGAAAAAAACAGAACGAGTTAACGTGTTTGTTTTGTGATACAACAGGAGACTTAGTTAAAAAACCAAAATCTCAATCGTGGATGACTATTATAAGAGCAACAGATTCAAATTTCTTCGCAATATATCCAGTGGTATCGAAGATTGGATGGGAAAAGTGGAGCAGTCCCCCAGTATCTACGCCAGGACATTTTTTTTATAAATAAACTCCATCCTTACTTAGAAATGTACTACATTACTCTGTGTACGAAATTTAATGAAAATCGATCGAGTGGTTTAGAAGTTAAGGTAACAAAACGAGTTCTTATCCTATACTTTGACACCCTGTATCTTTGTTATAAAACATTTTTGAGCAAAGTTTTTTCATTAATTCTACTTATTTTTTGATGCTCTATCACCTCCCAAAGTTAATGAAGTTTAACTTTTACCACCCTGTATACATATAAAAATATAAAAGGGGTGCGAAAAAAAATTGGACCATATGATGGAGCGGCAACATCTAAAATATTAATCTTTGAGCTGTTATGAGCTTATATCAATTGATAAAATGCGGTCCTCATATTATGCATACTCAATTCCATTCAGCTCCCGGTCTAATAGCACCTACCATCCGTTATCTTTAATCATAAATGAGTATGTTTGTTTATATTAACAACATTAAAATCCAGTCCGCCTTGCACGCGTTTAACATAACGTCGCCTTGGTGGTGAATGGTTCTAATCCACTTACAATAATTTTCGAATAAAACGCATTTAAATCTCTTGCGCTCCCGCAAACTGCATTTTTTTGTCTATTAAACAAAGAAAAAACTAACAAAATTAGTTTAATAAACTGTTTTTATTCCAAAAAATATAAATAACATTGTACTAACATTTTATTGTGAATAATAATTATGTGGATTAGAACCATTCACCACCAAGGCGACGATAAACAACCCTGAACACTACCATACTGTTCTAAAACCACAGAATACCCTCTGTATCTAAAACTCACATACAAAACTATAACCATTAACAACAAACCAGCATAATGTGGTCCAGATACACAATTTCATATTTAGTTTAAAATACTATAGGTACTTTTCAAAACTCCCTTTACAGCTAATTTCTAAAATTTAAGGATATACAAAATTCTTCCAGCTATACAGGGTGGTTCGAATTTTATCTTCAATAATTTGGGAATCAATAGAAAACTTTAAAAAAACATCAATTTTATTAATAAACTTATATCGAAAACTCAACCGTTGAAGTTGCATTTTTTTTTTTAATAAATTCAATATCTCCTGAACCATAGGGAATATTGTATTGAAATTTGGTGGGTATTATTTTATTAATAAGTACCATATTTAATCATCATAATTTGTTTCCTATTTCAAGCAGTGGCGTAACCACAGGGTGTGATTCTTTCTTTTTATATAAAAAAAGGTACGCCAGTGATATATTTTTTTCTACATTTCTGAAAGTAGCAGTCGATTTACGAAAAAAAAGTCTTTAAGTAATTTTTTCCTAAAACGTATCGTTTTATAGTAAAATTTTAATTAGAATTCATTGTAGGTAATTTATCGCAACAAGACAAGTATGTACCTACCTATGTATTTCTAACAAATAAATAAAAAAAACTAAATTTATTTTACAACAGGAACTTAAATCATTGAAGGAACTGCTCAAAATAAAAAAAAAGTTCAGGAGATATTAAATTTATTAAAAAAAATATGTAATTTCAACACCCTGTATTTCTGAAACGGTTGAGATTTAGATATATGTTTATTAAGAAAATTGATATTATTTTTACATTTTTAATTGATTCTCAAATTATCGAAGGTTCAATTCGGACCACCCTGTATACTTGGTACTTGTCTTATTGCAATAAATTACCTACAAAAATTAAAATTTTACTGTTTAACGATTTGTTTTACAAAAAAACTACAAGAAAACTTTTTTTCGTAAATCGACTGCTGGTTTCAGAAATGTAGAAAAAATGTATTATATCATTGGCGTACCACTTTTTTTTCTAAAAAGAAATAATTTCACCCCAGTGGTTACGCCACTGCTTGAAGTAGGAAAACAAATTGTGGTGATTAATATGGTACTTATTAAGAAAATAATATCCACCAAATTTCAATAAAATATTTCCTTTGGTTCAGGAGATATTAAATTTATAAAAAAAAAAAATATGCAACTTCAACACCCAGTATTTCTGAAACGGTTGAGTTTTCGATATAAGTTTATTAAGAAAATTTTTAAAAGTTTTTTCAAGGTTTTCTATTGATTCCCAAATTATCGAAGGTAAAATTCGGACCACTCTCTGTAATAGTAATCGTATAAACGTGTTTGTGATGTTTTCTACATGTTTTCAACAAATTAAGAACTACCTGGTCTAGTTTGTTGCATTGAACCCTTTCATGTTAAAGCGAGTAAATTCTACTGTTATTAAATTTTAAGTTTTTTTTAAATAATTATTTAAATAACATTTAGAAATGTTTATTAAGTAAAATCGTACTTACTCAAATTTAGTGCTTTTCAGCTTTGGAATTTAGATTAATAGATTATACGCTGTGATTATTCAAAAATACTAGTTTTAAATTATTTCATTCATTTAAATTACCCAGTCTGTTAATATTACAACGATACAGGAACATCCCACCCATCCAGGTGACCATCATCTCATCATCATCATCACTCTGATCAATACAATAATTTTACTGAAACGGCAACATTCCAACATTGGACACTGATCGTACGTGGTGCTTTTCAACCTATCTATCTCATCTAACTGCGCTGTGTGACGCTTGAGCGTGTCTTTCAGATCGGGAATGCGGCATCAGTTGAGTGTTTTCAACACTAAAAATCTCCCGGTATGAAATTACATTTATTTATTCAATATTATTGTTTTCGGTACCATAGAAACCAGTAAAATAAAAAAAAAGTAATGGTCCGTTCCTTCTGGGATTCGAACCCGGGACCTTCCGTTTGGCATCCATATAATGAGACACATGGTCTACCTCGACCATCGGATTCAACTATCAACGCGCGCTATGAGAAATATAAAGTGTTTTAAGAATATCTAGTTTTTTGAAATTTTTTTGACGGAATTTCAAATATACAGGGCTAGTCATGAGTGGTTTATTTCTGACCAAAATTAGAACGCAACCCAAAATACTAATTAATCTGATCACTTGATATTATTTTTTATTTGATTAATAAGTCGGATCAAAGTGATTTGAAATTTTGGAAAAAAACGTAAAAGTGACAATTTATTAAAATGACAATACAATCAAGCAAAACATAACATATTTAAATTATCTACCGAAAAAATTGTTCAAAATGTGCCCCATGGCGATGTACACAAACATCAATACGATTAAAAAACGATCGCTGAACACGCCGTAATGTTTCGGGCGTTATAGCCATGCATTCTTGGCGAATTCTGTCTTTTAACTGTTCTATTGTAAGCACTGGAGTTTTATACACTTTTTCTTTCAACACCCCCCAGAGGAAAAAGCTAATGGAGTCAAATCGGGACTTCTGGGTGGCCAAATATTGTTCGATCCTCGTCCTATCCACCTGCCTCTAAAATTTGCATCCAAATAGTCTCTCACAATTCTATGGTAGTGCGGTGGCGCACCATCTTGTTGAAACCAAAGATGCTGCCTGGTATTTAAATCCACAGTTTCTAATAACGGGGCCAGTTCCGTCTGTAGAAAATTAAGGTACATTTGTCCATTCAAATTTCCTTCAAAAAAATGGGGTCCAATAATTTGCTCATTTAGTATGCCACACCAAACATTTACCGAAAAGATATTCTGAAAGTGTGTTTCGCGAATCCATCGCGGATTCACTTGGCTATAATAATGGTAGTTATGCCTGTTTACGGCCCCATTATTGCTAAATCTAGCCTCATCGGAGAACAATACTTTCTTTATGAAATTATTATCTGCATTCAGCTTTTCTTGCATAAAACGGCAAAATTGAACTATTTTAAGAAAATCTGTCGGCTCTAATTCCTGTACCAGGGTCAAATGGTACGGGTGGAATATATTTTCTCGAAGAATACGCCCAACTGAAGACTGACTAATACCTATTTATCTTGCCAATGCAGTCTGACTAACGTGAGGATTTTCTTCTATCGCTTCAAGTACAGCAATTTCATTTTCTTGTCCGGTAGCTGTCCTCTGACGATATCTTTTCATTGGAGGCCAGTTTTGACGTAGTTGATGTTCAAGATTCTTAAACGTCTCAGAAACCGGATGTCTTCGTGCTGGGTACCTTTGCATATAAAGGTCTGCAGCGGCAGTAGCATTTTTCCTACACTCCCCGTAGATGAGGAACATGTCTGTTTTTTCATCGTTTGTATAATAATACATCATCTACAAGATTGATTTTTCAGTCTTAAAACGTTAAAGTGACAGAACTGGAACAGAATCAAATGGCAAGACCGGCAATCTTAGATCCAATATTCCATTTTTAAAAAATGAGAAAGCCAGCAGCCGTTGTAAATTGTATTTTTGGTTGCTTTCTAATTTTGTTCAGAAATAACCCTCTCGTGACTAGCCCTGTATTTGTTATATGTCATTTAGTAAATTAACAAAATAAATTAATAATAATCATAAATAAAATTAATACAATAAAAAATATCTAGTTGGAATAATAAACTTTGAAAAAGAAATTTAACTTAATTTCTTTAGGAAAAGTAATTATTGTGAGTATAAGAAAGTCATGTGTTGTGCACATCAAATATTTGGCCAAGTCGGGCCTCTTCAATTGATCTAGAAGACTTGCGTAGTATTCACCATTTAATGTTTTACGCTTTTCAAGATAATCAATGAGAAGTATCCTTCTTGCATCCCAGAAAACACTAGCCATCACCTTTCCAGCCGATTGAACGGTCTTCGCTTTCTTTGGTGCAGAACCACCGGCTTCTATCCACTGCCGAGATTGCTGTTTAGTTTCTGGTGTGTAGTGGTGAACTCAAGTCTCTTCCCTAGTTACAAATCGTCGCACAAAATCGGTCGGATTTTTTTTAAAACGGTCCAAACACTCTTGAGAAATTCGTTTCCGAGTCTGTTTTTGGTCAGAACTCAGCAAATGCGGCACCCACCTTGCACAAAGTTTTTTCATATTAAATTCTTGGTGTAGAATGTAACGCACCTTTCTTCTGAAATGCCGACGGATTCAGCTATCTCGCAGACCTTTAATCGCCGATCTTCTAAAACCATATTGTGGACTTTCTCGACGTTTTCTGCTGCGGTAGCACTTTTTGGTCGTCCTTCACGTGGATCATTCTCAATGGATAAACGACCCCGTTTAAACTCAGCTGCCCATTTTTTTACAGTTGAGTATGAAGGCAGACTCTTTGCAAACTTTTACCAGCTTTGGGTGAATTTCTGATGGCAATAACACGTTAAAAACGAAGTATTTTATCACTGCACGATGCACGATGCTCCAGTTGAAATTTGTCGTGGTTTATCTGACACTTCTACCAATATATAAACACAAAATTACACTGATATCAGCCCCATCTCTATGCCAGGCCGAGAATTTATCACCTTGCCCTCGTAAGTAACTTTAACTACAATGACTTTATTAAATTACTGTAACTTTAACCACCGCGCCAGCACGCTGCAACAAATGAACTATTTTGATTGGACAAAAGTGACGTTGGGACTTGACTGCCAAACGGAAGGTCGCCAGTTCTAATCCCAGAAGGACCATTATTTTTTTGTATTTTACTGGTTTCTATGGTACCGAAAACAATAATAATAAATAAATAAATGTGATTTTATATTAATATTTAATAATGTATTGAATGTCGACTGCATAAGATTATTGGCTATCCCTTCAGTATTATTCAAAGGTTAAAACTGTATCATGGGAAAGTCATGTGCTGGACACATCAGATATTTTTAATAAAAAGACCGTTTAGCTCTGCTAAATGCTCAATTAACTAATTGCGCGTTTAAAATTTAGCAGCGGAAGCTTATTGGATCTTTTAAATTTGTTTCTAAGCAACGAAGCAAATAACAATAATTTAGCCAATAACATGATGCAGCTAAATATTTACCACGGTGTTAGTTTAGCAGAGCTTGGTGCAAGCGGATATACAGTATGTCCCCGGATTGAGATCGCAAGAGGAAAATAATCTTTATTATTGATTTTACGACGAAAAGTCATTCTTTATAAAAAATCCTGCTTGTCGAAAAATTGAGTTTA
This sequence comes from Pediacus dermestoides, assembly GCA_963942485.1. Taxonomy (NCBI): domain Eukaryota; kingdom Metazoa; phylum Arthropoda; class Insecta; order Coleoptera; family Cucujidae; genus Pediacus; species Pediacus dermestoides. The sequence continues at coordinate 20,252,211 of OZ012626.1, read as the reverse complement.
CCATATAAAAATCTTAGATCAGATGTAAAGGGTGTAAAAAAAATTAAGAAAACATGAAAATGCTTTAAGAGAGGAGTACCATTATTTATAATTTTAGACAAAATGCTCATTAAACAGATTTGTTTATAATCTAAAATAAAGCCTCAATACAAAATTTGAAACCTGAATTCTAATTTTTACTTTCTTATACGAAGTAATAAGAAAGTATATGTAGTAATGTAGTAATCGTGATTTTTTTCGACTCCGAAATTTTGATGGATTTACACGTTTTGAGGGCCCCTGAATCCATTTTGACTCAAAAACGACTTATCAGATTAAATTCAAATTTCATATGTAAGAGTTTGAACAAAATTGTGGGTGCCACATTAAATCTTTTTCATCTAGCACCAACACACGTGGTACTTACCTGAAGACATTTTTAGGTTTTTTAGGAATATCTTGAAAACTAAACAATTTACGAGATTTTTTTATTCTTTAACATTGATTTAGAATTAAATTTTGAACAACTTTTGTTTGAACTTTTTTTAAATTCCGTAAAAAAAAGTTCAAAAAAAATAGATGTTCTTAAAACACTTATATTTCTCATAGCGTGCGTTGATCGTTGAATCCGACGGTCTAGGTAGACTAGACATAGAGGCTTGGCTGCCAAACGGAAGGTTCCGGGTTCGAATCCCAGAAGGACCATTAGTTTTTTTTTTATTTTACTGGTTTCTATGGTACCGAAAACAATAATAATGAATAAATAAATGTAATTTCATAACGGGAGATTTTTTTAAGTGAGAAATAGGTCAAAAATCTAAAATAAAACACATTTTTGTCTTAAAATTCGGTTATAATGAGTGGGACAAGGACAGATTTATGCGTATTGCTATAAGTGCCACAGAGACTATTTGAAAATTGCTGGAAACACTTCAAATTTTATTTTATTTTATTATTTTATAATTTATATATTTTATTATACATATTACAGTATCGTAGAAAAATAGTATATTGTAATACAAGTGCGGAAAACGCATCATGACAATACGAGTGTGAAATTTGCAACGCGAGCGATAGCGAGTGCTGCAATCACACGAGTATTGTCATGGGCCATTTCCGCAAGCGTGTTATATACGATTTTTTCTACGAAAACGTGGAATTCGTAAAAAATAAAATTATTTGTAAATCTTTTTCTAATTAAAAAAACATCAAGTGACTTTTTTGTCATAGAACTGAAAGCTCATAGCTGTTGACAGTTTATAAATTGTGTCCTGTCATCGAAATAGTTTTGATTTTGAGATCAAATTACGTGAATATAAACATGGAGTTTCAAAACTAAAGCGAAAGCGATGAACTAATGTGCACTCCTCCGGTTGTTAGATATTAAATACATGTTACAATTATAACTAAATGTAAGTACTTCTTTATGTTTTTGTTTGTGTGCGGAAAGTTTAAAAAATGTGTGCGGAAAAAATTTTCCACACTAATTTTCCGTACTAGTTTTTCAAAAGCCTACTTTCAAGTTCGATTATCTTGTCAGAAAAAACGTCATTCCGCATTTTCGTAGAAAAATAGTATTTACTACTCGACATGAACTACGTTTTTACTTTCTTATACGAAGTAAGTGTGTGTGTGTAATGAACGCATTTTATATCTACCTACAACGCGTTTTGTACAAATTAACAAGAATTAATTTGTGTTAGTGGAAGGAATTTAGTTAACAACGGGCAATGCATTTCTTTCCTTATTCTGGTAAACTAAAGCGTTGTGCATGGGTATAAATTTCGGTTATTGAGAATAACATATTCTATGTATACAGGTTTAGGTACATCAGAAAATAGTAGGTATATTTTACAACAAGACATGAAAATCGCGTTTATTTTTTTTTCGTGAGGTGAGACTGAATTTGTACACGACCTGCGCAGCAGCGAGTGAGGCATCTCACGAATGAAAAAATATCTGATGTGTCCACACATGACTTTCTTATACGATAGTACCACAATTACTTTTCCTAAAGAAATTAAGTTAAATTTCTTGTAAAAATCGTGTTTAGATTTTGTGAGTTTCCCGCAATTTTCAAATAGTCTCTGTCGCACTTATTGCAATACGCATAAATCTGTGCTGTCCCAATCATTATAACAAAATTTTACTACAAAAATGGGTTTTATTTTAGATTTTTGACATATTACTCACTTAAAAAAATCTCCCGGTATTAAATCACATTTATTTATTCATTATATTATTGTTTTCGGTACCATAGATCCATAGAAACCAGTAAAATACAAAAAAAATATTGGTCTTTCTGGGAATCGAACCCGTGACTTTCCGTTTGGAAGCCAAGCCTGTATGTGACACTAGTCTACCTAGACTGTTGGATTCAACGATATGAGAAATATAAGGGTTTTAAGAATATCTAGTTTTTTCGAAATTTTTTTGACGGAATTTCAAAAAAAATTCAAACGAAATTTGTTCAAAATTTAATTCTAAATCAATGCTAAAGAATAAAAAAATTTCGAAAATTGTTTATTTTTCAAGTAAGTGCCACTTGTGTTGGTGCTAGACGAAAAAGATTTAATGTGGCGCCCACAATTTTGTTCAAACTACGAAATTTGAATCAAATCCGATAAGTCGTTTTTGAGTTATCGTGGATACAGACAGACTGACAGACACACACACACAAGCATCATGGCGAAAATGGTCAAAATGGATTCAGGGGCCCTCAAAACGTGTAAATCCATCAAAATCTCGAAGTCGAAAAAAATCACGATTACTATACTTTCTTATTACTTCGTATAAAAAAGTAAAAATATCTGATGTGTGACTTTCTTATACGGATAGTACCACAATTACTTTTCTTAAATAAATTAAGTTAAATTTCTTGTAAAAATCGTGTTTAAATTTTGAGCGTTTCCAGCAATTTTCAAATAGTTTTCGGAAGTCTCTGTCGCACTTATTGCAATACGCTTAAATCTGTCCTTGTCCCACTCATTATAACCGAATTTTACGATAAAAGTAGGTGTTTTATTTTAGATTTTTATCAATTACTCACTTTAAAAAATATCCCGGTATAAAATCACATGTATTTATTCATTATTATAGTTAGGTACCATAGAAACCAGTAAATAACAAAAAAAAATAATGGTCCTTCTGGGATTCGAACCTGCGACCTTCCGTTTGGCAGCCAAGCCTTTATGTGACACTAGCAGTCTATCTAGGCTGTCGGATTCAACGTACGCTATGAGGAAATAAAAGAGTTTTAAGAATATCTCTTGTTTTTGACATTTTTTTTTTCGGAATTAAAAAAAAAGTTCATACAAAATTTGTTCAAAATTTAATTCTAAATCAACGTTAAATAATAAAAAAATCTCGTAAATTGTTGGTGTTAGATGAAAAAAAAAGATTTAATGTGGCACCCACAATTTTGTTCAAACTCTTAACTATGAAATTTGAATCAAATCCGATAAGTCGTTTTTGAGTTATGGTGGATACAGACAGACACACACACACACACAGACATCATGGCGAAAATGGTCAAAATGGATGTAGGGGCCCTCAAAACGTGTAAATCTATCAAAATCTCGAAGTCAAAAAAAATCACGATGGGTAAAATTTGAATGGATTTGGATAATATTAACACGTGCCACCGAACGGTTGAAATTTTAAACGGGATATACATGTAATTTTTTGCATGTTTCACTTGAATATTTCTAACTTTTATAAAAATGAAATGTCCGAAACAGAGTTTTAGTACATGATGCTACAATACCTAATTTTTCCAAAACTTTTTATGACCATATTGGTTTATGGTCCATAGTATGGTCCATAAAGTAATGAGTTTTATATAACCTTCTGCAATATGCATCTATCTTATAATATTACTAGCTCAATATAAAACTCGTCTTATAACGTAAAAAAATTTTAAAGGACAATTTACTTTGTTAGGATAACTGATACAACAGGAAGGTGTATTTTCAAAAGCGATAATTTTGTTTCCAAAGCACCCTTCGAAAAAACGAATAATTTCGAATTTCCGCCAAACTACAATGTAATTATAAAAGAATCTAACATCAAAGGTGGCTGTGCATTTTTCTTGTATTAGGATTTGCCACCCCTCACATTCAGTAATGAATCAATGAATATCATTTAAATATCACTAGTATCCATAGATCAGATCGGCATTTAAATTAAAGGTTTTCTCTTTGAGATTCGCTAGTAATTTTAAATTTATTAAATTTCACAGCCAACTACGTGTTAGATTCTTTTATAACGACCCTGTATAACACTTAACCAATTATTTTGTGTGATACGTTATCGTAAACAAGGAAATAAGTGGTATTCAAAAAATTTTAAATCCATATGGCGACCTTAAGAAAAAATAAAGTTGACTACTGTTTCTCTGCCATCTTAGACGTCATGGCCTCATGGCAAGTGCAATGACATATTCGGATTCCTCGTAAAAAAGTGCTTTAAGAATATTTTAGCTATAAATAACGTGTGATTAATTAAATTTCCATTCTGAGTTGGTGGTGGAAAAGAAAATCATGTCTTTGATTACACTTCATTTCTTTAAATGTTAAGGTTTTCTGGTTGACGTTTGAAACTGACAGCAACAGATGAAACAATTCGGCGCGTACGTTCAAATTCCAACGATTACCTAGAATGGAAATTAAAAGAATCGCACGTTACATACCTATCTTTATAGGTTTTCAATTTAAAAACTAAAAACGAAAATTAACCGGTGTCTTTCAGTCAGGGCGTCTATGGAGTATTTTTCTTTTCATTAATAAACACAAAACTTAAAATATAATTTTCATGTAACCATCATAAAACATTAATTGTGTCGTCTTAAATGACTTTTTGTTTGAGGTGAGGTTGTAACGGTTTAAGTTTTGTGTTTATTAATGAAAAGTAAAACACTCCATAGCCGCCCTGACTGAAAGACTTATTGGACACCCGTTACAATTGTTTGTTTTTCTACAATAACGTCAAAGTTAAAAACGATAGTTCAAAATTCTTTTTGGATTATTGATCAGCGTAAGAATGCGCAACTTTGCCCTAATTTAATCGACTTTGTATCGCTTAAGATAAGCGAGATCCCCATGGTGCCGGTCGAAAAACAGGCACCCTGTTTACCTACTATACAAGAATTTATGAAGTTCTTAAAATCTTAATTGCCTATTGGTACTAAAGGTTTCTATAGTCTGTTTTTAAACTAGGAGGAGTGATTCAAATTTGGCGCACTAAAATGTCTCCCTCTAATTGACTGTGACTGGGCCGGTTTTACACATTAACATTTTCGTATAATTTAATTTGAAGTTTAAACGGGTTTGACGTTTGTTTTGACCACGGGTGTTTTCGTATCAGTTTTGTGTTTGCAATTATCTAATTGTAATTCCAAAAGTACAAAATCAGTTCTTTTCAGAACTAAACTACTTAATATAAACTGCTGGCCAATTGAAACGTACCAAGCGAATTTTTAGGTTGAATTTAAAGTCAAATATTTTGAAAAGGAGGAAAGATATCAACTTGAAGTTTTCAGGATTCAAGAGATAATTTAATTGAGAAAACGATAGTTTTACCCGATTTTTTTACTTTGAAGTACATTACTATCTACAGGGTATGAAAGAAAGTCTTCTTTTTTTGTCTAATTTTATAACTACCGTGATTCCACAAAATTTTTTTTATATTTTTTTATGTAGATTTTTTTAGTCCTTACTTAATGGGAAAACAACCTTTTTTTTTTGATATCCCTGTTATTTTATAAGATACCGAATTTTTGCTGAAAATTTGATTTTTTTTTTGGTTTTTGTCGTTCGGCCGTATTGTGTTTTGTAAGAACCAATCTCTGTAGTTGATTATAATACCTTATGAATGGTTTTCTTATAAAAAGTACACTTTTTGTACTTTCATTAATTTATTGGTAACCAGTGGCTTATCAAAAATCGGTACACGTTCGCTAATTGGTAAATTTTTTAATTCATTTTTGGAGGCTATTTTCTTAATGGAATAGAATGGAATTTAGTTGGTTTATGTTCACCATTGGTTTAAGTGACTTATATCCTCGAAACGGGTTTTTCACTTTTTCAAAAATTTGCTCATATTCGTGTATACCGGGTGGCTACGAAATCGTTTTACAACCCCCACCATTTTGTTACGTTTAACTGTATTAATTTGAAATTTGGCATGGTTTGATTGTTGAAAGGAATAATCATTTTGACGTTTAAAACAATCTGATGACACTTCCGGTTTCACCGGAAGGGCCACCTACTAACTTTCAAAATTTTTTAAAACAACCCTGTATATTTTTTCCATAAGAATTAGATTCTACTTAAAATTACCTTTTTATCAACATATCACATGATGACATTTGCTTTCAAAATGGCAGCATAATTATTATTGCAAAAACCTGTTCAACAATATTAAATTTAATAAAAAATTCGGTATCTTATAAAATAAGAGGTATATAAAAATTTTGAGAAATTGGTTTTTTCCTCATTAACCAGGGACTAAAAAAATTGACATCAAAAAAATATAAAAAAATTTTGTGTGGAATTCCGGTAGATATAAAGTTTGAGAAAAAAAAGACGACTTTCTTTCATACCCTGTAGATAGTAACGTACTTCAAAGTAAGTAAATCAGGTCACACTATTGTTTTCGCAATTAAATTATCTCTTGAATCCTGAAAACTTCAAGTTGATATCTTTTCTCCTTTTCAAAATATTTGACTTTAAATTCAACCTAAAAATTCGCTTGGTACGTTTCAATTGGCCAGCAGTTTAGTTAATATTGCGATTAACGTTTACAATTATTTTAAATGCATTATTTTTTAGTATTTGTTAAGATTAAAAATTAAATAATTCGAATTTGCCGCCGAATTTTTCTAGTGTATTTTTTGGTGATATTTAAGGTGTAAATCTGGATTTTCAGTTTACTCCTCCTAATTTAAAAACAGACTATAGTAAGTATATATTTCTTTCACTTTTAAATTATTCATCGTTTAAAAAAATCTATAAAACAGGAATACTGTTTATACCTTCATTTATAGCGATGTGCTGCTGCCACACAAAACCATCAAGCGCTCAACTTTACTTTAATTGCATATTCTGTTTTGGTGCTCTTATCAAATTTATACAATAGTGTGTCTTGCCTGGAGATTCAATTTAGTTCTTTCTTCTTTATCGTAATCGTTTCCATTTCCAATTTCAATCGTTTTCCGCCTAGGCTTATTTACTCGTTCCGGTTGGGGTTCTTATCTTATCGGTCAAATTGCTTAATAACTTTTACTTACTCAGTCTCCTACTGATACTCCTGCCTTTTGAATTTAAACGCTAATTATCAATTTATTGTTTCTGGTAAAAAGGCCATTATTTTGGCATTCAACCATATTTTTCTATTTAAATTTAAGCATTGCAATAAAATAATTGGTTTCGTCGAAGAAGTAACCACAAAACTGTGTGTATTTGAACATAAATAAAAACATTGGACATTGTTTGTTAAAGACGGCCACAAAATTAACGTAGGCATTTTTTCAGGTACCTAAGTATACATTGAGTTTTTTTTATAAGTCTCCATACCGATTTAAATGGTAAAATCTTTTTTCTACTGCCTTGATTAAAAGTAGGCTATTACTATAGATATATGAAAGATGAAAGTTGACATTTACAAAAATGAGTGGTGTAATGAAAAATTTTTCTCTCTAGAGAGGAAAGTAAAAAATTTAATAGTTACAAATTCAGAGTTGCCGCATTTGCAGCCTCTTCAATGTCCTTGCCTACACCACTACTACATATTTTCTGCGTCACTGCATTTCATTTTTACTAAATCCTTTTCTAAAACATAGACAAATAAATACCTTTTAATAATTTGAATCACAAGTTGACAGCGTTGACAGATTTGACAGCGATTGCAAAAAAATTAAGTTATTTTCTGTTTGCAGCGTTTCTAAGGATACGATCAAGCTTAAGGTGCGGGTACACTTTTGCTGCAGCATAAAAAGCTGCGCAACTCCAGAGAATCTTCATGTGACTACCTATGCAATCTGCAAAGTAGCGCATGCAGCATTTTGGCGGTAGACAGTTCTAGTCCTGTCATATTAGACAGAAAATAGGGTTTTGTCGGGAAAAATTACCACCTGGCTGGATTTTTGTGTTATGTACAGCTTCGGTTCGTCATTATAAACATTGGGTCAAGAGTCCCCATGTGTGCGACGCGAGCTTAATTTTTTATTTGGTAATTAGTCTGCACATATATAGGTTTTTGCGAATATCTCCGTAAGATTTTCAGTCATGCCAAAAAGACCTATTGTAACATTTCTAGAGTATAAAAAACAAAAAACGTCCCGTAATTTTTTTCCGAAATCGCAATGGTTTTCGCGCTAGCGCTTTGTTAATTTACGGCGCGCATGACATTGTTTAAACATGGTTATTTGCAACATGCAATGACTTTTGCGATAAACACGATCGGATTCCTCAAACATACCCTTAGATGTAAATTTACATGGGATTACAAAAAATTATTCATCACTTCTGATTTTTTTTATACCTATCTTTCGATTTTGCAATTTGTTAACAACGTTAATTTTCATACTTCGAGGGTGCAAAAAATTTTTTGTGTCGGCGCCAAACAAACTGCTAGGATAGAATCCCAAAATGCTGCAGCTTGACTGCATGCTGCAAAAACAGCCCGTTGTGTGTGAACAGTGTTGCAACCTTTTATTACCCTTGCAGTTTTATCGGGTAACTGCAGCACGAAAAACTGCGTGCTGCACGCTACTTTTAGGATGTGTGTGAATGCAATACTCTTAAACTGCGTAGCAAAAGTAGCTGTGTGTGCACTTAGCTTTACATACTAATTTTTCTTGAAAAATTCTTAACTTTTTTAGTAAATACAAGTTTAGCACATTTCCGAATAAGACAGTAGAAAAAATATTATACACCACTCGAGAAGAAAATGTCTTTTCCACTCTCGTAGAATTATAATCCTCGGCTATCGCCTCAGGCTACAACTTTTCTACTCAGTGGAAAAGGGTCACTTTTTTCTCTTATAGTGTAATATACTATAACTCGTGTTAATGGTTTTTCTACTGCAAATTTCAAAATGATTTTTTGCATATTATTAGTTTGCATCTTTTTTACATGTTCTAGTGGTTTTTAAAATGTAAAAAGTAAAATTAATTTTTCCACACCTGTTTAATTATACAGGGTGATCAGTAATTGCCGCACTCGGAGCATACTGTGATAAACTTAACGTTTTAAGAATAACGAATTTTTTTACCGCAGTGCTGTAAGTCTTTTCTTTACAAAGATATGACCACTTTTGTGAAAATAAAAGTGGCAACATTGCATTGAACATGTGAATAGGTTCGACGAGAAAAAAAAAAGAGAAACGTTCAATATTTTATGATGTGAGAACTTGTCAAACTAATTTAGTACTGTCAATTTTATTAAAAAACAGAAACAACAATTGAAATTCATTATTAATATTTTTATGGCAATTGGGAACTGAAATATAGAATACGCCACCTGGCGGTACAAATTGTCCCCCGTGAAAGAGAGTCACTTTGACATTTCAACATGTGAAGTATAGCAGGCTGCACAGAGTTAATTTTCTTGTTAAATATGATAACTGATAAAACGTTAAGATTTGTTTCAAATATTGCAGATAAGGCACACATAATTAGTGTTAAATACTTGTTATATGTTTATTATTACAGTGTAATGTGTAACGGAGAGCAAAAAGGGCCGCCTGTTGTGTTTAAAACCGGTATGAACCAGAGACTTTTCTCTGGATGAACTGCAAAGTTTTTTGTTGTGTTAATGGTTGTAAGTTGTAACAGCAAAGGGAAAAGAAATTAACAACTTAGTTTTCATTTATTTGTTATTTATTTTCTTTTTATAACAAGGAGTTTTACGGAGGGAAATTGGCTCATATTTTTCCAAAACAACTTTCTTTTTCGACCATGTGCATTTCATATCAGTACCAGATATGTGATCCAAGTGTTTTATATCGTGCCTGAAACAGAAAGCAAACCAAAAAGACCAGAAAAATAAAATTGATAGTATGTATTAACAATTGCAAACGTTATGATATTTTTGCCAACGAAGATGTTTGATAACATCCAAATATACATGTATGTCTATTAAATTATTTGTTGTTACATTTTCCCTTCTTCCAACTTTAACTAAATTAATTGCTTTTTCCATAAAATAAAATAATAAGAGGAAAAATAAACCTAACCTTGCAAATAGTTTTATTACTTACCTTCTGTTAAATTGCTCGAGTTCTGATGCATCTAGGACCGAAATAATTCGATTAAACTGAGTTTAATTGTGGTAATTTACTTATTGTAAAAACACAAATAAAAGAATCACACACAAAAATTAAAAAACTTGCGTTAAATCTCGACACCGTTCATATAAACATGTGTACATATTTGTGCGACCTTGAAAGCGACTCTCTTTCAAGCTTACGACTGCAGCGCCCCCATCGGTCGTTTCAGTTCCCAATAGAAGGTATTTTAATTTATCTTAACGCGGCGAGCTTGAGAGGTTGCCAAACTTCAAATTTCTCTCAAATTTAGGTATTTTATTAAATTTTAACATTTTCAATTTCTTTGTATTAGAGGTTTTGTGAAAAAAAGTGTACAAATCATATTGCATTTTATCCAGAGATTCTAGTAGCATGAATTATTCACTCATTTTTGTCTTAGTTATGAAAATAATTAGCTTGTAACTTGGATGAGGGAAACTCTATAACTCGGAAACTAACCATCAGATTTAATTTTTCTTTGCAGATTATCCTTAGGTTAATGTGTTCTATAACGCCCTGTATTCGAAGTGATCCAATTACTGATCACCCTGTATATCAATTATTAGTATTTTTTTCGTGGAAAATCGTGCCCATAATTCACTACAGAATTATTTTCATTATTCACTGTGTATCCGGCCAATCACATATACACGAATTCATAATTCAATGTTGCTGAACCAATGATATTTTAAATCGCCTCCCATCAAGTCTTTCTGCACTTGACAATCGACTAGCTTGACAGTAATTAAATAAGTGTCAAAAAAATTATCAAATTTGAGTCTAATTTATTTCTTTAATAGGTGTGGATAAAGCATAGTATTACATTCGCGATTATGGCCATTATTCACTCAAATGAATTGCGCCATTCGCCTACGGCTCGTGGGCTCAAACATAATTTTCGTGAATAATGGCTATCATAATCGCCCATATAATAATATACTATTATTTAAAAGAGAAAATAATTACATAATTTTAGCTCATTTTCACATTAAAATTTATTAAGGAGGAACTGTACGTTTTTTTTGAAAATGGTACCAATTTTATGAAAATTGATATAGAGACTTCAATTAGCTTCCTTAAGTAAAATAAAAATTTTCAAGTCGATTCACCAAGCCATTTGCAGAATAAAGTTACCATTGCTCTTATGGAAAATACGAATAATTGTCAAAAAAGTATTGAAGAAATGGTACCAGTGCCGTAAAATTTCGCATGTACGTAGCACCTAATTATTTACAGCATCTTACAAAGTTTGAATAACTTTTACTACATAGTTTTTGAGATAATTGAAAAAATACACACAAAAATCTGTTAGTGACTAAGGGTCGGTTGTATAAAAATTTAATCGTGAGATAATTTTATTCATAGCAATTTCGACCAATCATAGTGCAGTATTGGACCAACTACATGGTTTTCCAGCGATAAAATTTCGATAAAATTAATTGTAGGTTTTCCATGGTAACAATATAAATAACAAAATTTGTATAAGAATTAATTTGTAATTATATATTAGTATGATCTAATACTTGCAGTAATATGAAATAAAATAAACTGTTGTGTACATTCATAAAATTATTTTAACGAATATAATACGTGCTTTGGATTTTCCGATGGTTAAATTCCTCAAACTTCCTGCACAACAACAAATCGTGTCAGTTTGACAGAAAATACCTCGTGCTTTGCACTCGGTATTTTTATACTGTCAAACTGACACTCTTTGTTGCTGTGCAACAAGTTTTCATAATTTAACCGGAAAATCCAAAGCACTTATTATATTACTATTGATAATCCTCCAAAAAGGATAGACTGCCATAGAAACGATTGTTGATTACAATTGTCACTATAGATATTTTGGAGGATAAAAATTTAACACCGCGATTAAATTTTTATACAACCGGCCCTTAGGGTGCTATAAACAGATGAGGCAAACGCGGCAACATCTATACTCGTGCAATAGGTGTCAAAACAAAATAACATAACCTCAACTTGAAGTATTATTCCTCTAAGCAATAAGTCAGACAGAGAAACCGGCTGAAAACAGCAATAGTGAAAAAGATGGAAAATACAGTTGCACAATTGCCAACACAAATTTGTTAAGTGATGTAGATTGCGATGTTGCCGCTTATTTTTGCATTTTTAAAGCCGTCCAAATCTCGTTAAAAATACTATAAGTTGATAAACTATTGTCTTTTAAATTCATTATATAATTTATCGTGTTTATTTTAATCATATTTCTTCACAAGTACCTACGAATTACTTTCACCATAAGCGCTATACTTTTATCGTTCAACAGTTGGTATCGTGACATTTTCCGTGCCAAAAGTTTTCTCTGACAATTTCGAAAATCACCTGAAACGTCCGACTAACTTATAAAATACTCATAAACAATAACACACTATAATCTTTCTCGAAAAATCAATCACCCCAGGTGCTTTATTTTGTGTTGGCAAGTATTAAAACCAGTACCTCCTAATTTAATAAGTTTTAATTTTCCCTTTTAAATAAATAAATTTTACTTTTTACATTTTAAAAACTACTAGAACATGTAAAAAAAGATGCAAACTAATAGTGTGCCAAAAATCATTTTGAAATTCGCAGTAGAAAATTAGAAAAACAAGTTAAAGATTTTACCATGTAAATCGGTATGGAGACTGATAAGAAACTCATTGTATAGCAACTGATTACCTGCTTTGTGTTATTTATCTATTAGGTTTAGATACATTTTGTGTTTTTTACATACTTATATTTATACATACATACTTGTGTAGATCTGTTCTGTATGTAAATAAATAAATAAATAAATAAACAAATATATTTATAATACACTCGCATTCTACCAGCACCTGGTAATAAAATACAGGGTGATTCACTACTTATGGAAAAAAATTGTGCATACTGACATTTATTTTATAGTGATTAAAAAATAAAATTTCTTTACAAAATCTTACCACAAGTTTTTGGGCTCAATATACCTAAGTCGTTTAAGCCAAACATACCTCAGTCCAAAAGTTCTTCCTTACTGAGGTACAGGTACAGGGCGGTAAAAATATCTTTCCTAATCATTTTTACTTTCTTATACGAAGTGTAAGGAAGTATAGTAATCGTGATTTTTTTCGACTTCGAGATTTTGATGGATTTACACGTTTTGAGGGCCCCTGAATCCATTTTGACCATTTTCGCCATGATGTCTGTCTGTGTGTGTGTCTGTCTGTATCCCCCATAACTCAAAAACGAGTTATCGGATTTGATTCAAATTTCATATTTAAGAGTTTGAACAAATTTGTGAGTGCGACATTAAATGTTTTTCATCTAGCACCAAAACAAGTGACACTTACCTGAAGACATTTTTAGGTTTTTTGGAAATATCTTGAAAAATAAACTATTTATGAGATTTTTTTATTCTTTAACATTGATTTACAATTGAATTTTGAATAAATATTGTTTGAACTTTTTTTGAAGTTCCGTCAAAAAAATTTCAAAAAAACTAAATATTCTTAAAACACTTTATATTTCTCATAGCGCGCGTTGATAGTTGAATCTGACGGTCGAGGTGGTAGACATGTTGCTCATTATATGCATGGTTACCAAACGGAAGGTCCCGGGTTCGAATCCCAGAAGGACGGACCATTAGTTTTTTTTTATTTTACTGGTTTCTATGGTACCGAAAACAATAATAATGAATAAATAAATGTAATTTCATACCGGGAGATTTTTTAAGTGAGTAATAGGTCAAAAATCTGAAATAAAACACATTTTTGTCGTAAAATTCGGTTATAATGAGTTTTTTTACAAGAAATTTAACTTAATTTCTTTAGGAAAAGTAATTATGTATTGTGATTGGGCACATCAGATATTTTAAATACAGTTACAGAACGGTTTAAAGTAGAGATTTGAAATTTAATGGGTTAATAAATCTATAAGGAAGCTACAATGTGTTGGTATTGCAACCAAAATAAATAAATGGGGGGACTCAGGGTTTTTGTGAAGATTTTATGTAGGGGATTGAATTTTTTACAAAATAGCAAGACACGTAAAAAAAATATACTTGTTTGACTTACATTAACTAAACTGTGTGCGAAATATTTAACGATGAAAGTTTTTTTTGCTATTAAAACAAATTGTGATTTACCCTGTAAAGTCAAAAATATTGGGTCACTCCAATACAACTGATTCTACGTACAAACCTAACTATAATTTCTATCTTAAATCGTTATGTAGATATACTTAAAAAAGATACAGGCGAATAAAAAAGATAACTTTCGACACCCTGTATCTTATTAACGAAACATTTTTGTGGGTCGGTTTCTACAACCATTTACTTATGCTTAGTTTTAGACGTTGAATCAGCTGTACCTACTAGAGTGACCCAATATTTTTGATTTTACAGGGTAAGTCACAAATAGGGTCATCCGGAAATTTTTGACATACCTTTTATTATACTTAATTGCAAAGATTAGGCTAAAAATATCTGATGTGCTCAACACATGACTTTCTTATACATTGCCATGATACAGTTTTAATCTTTGGAAAATACTGAACGGGTAGCCAATAATCACATGCCGTCGACATTCAATGCGTTATTAATATAAAACCACATTTATTTATTTATTATTATTGTTTTCGATACCATAGAAACCAGTAAAATACAAAAAAATAAAAAATAATGGTCCTTCTGGGATTCGAACCCGCGACCTTCCGTTTGGCAGCTAAGCCCCAAACTCACTAGTCTATTTACTAGTCGGATTCAACGCGCACTATGAGAAATATAAGTGGTTTAAGAATATCTCATTTATTTGAAATTTTTTTGAGGGAATTTCAAAAAATGGTTGAAACAAAATTTGTTCAAAATTTAATTCTAAATCAATGTTAAAGAATAAAAAAATCTCGTAAATTGTTTATTTTTCAAGATATTCCTAAAAACCTAAAAATGTCTTCAGGTAAGTACCACTTGTGTTGGTGCTAGATGAAAAACATTTAATGTGGCACCCACAAATTTGTTTTGAGTTATGATGGATACAGACAGGCATCATGGCGAAAATGGTCAAAATGGATTCAGAGGCCCTCGCACAACGTGAAAATCCATCAAAATCTCGAAGTCGAAGAAAATCACGATTTCTATACTTTCTTATTACTTCGTACAAGAAAGTAAAAATAATAAAAGCATCGAAAAAAGTTTTGTTTCATTGTTCAATTTTAAATTATCCAATATTAAAAGTCGAATTTTTGACACTGGTGTATTAGGTACATCACGCAACAGGGCGCGTTTTTCGGGAGCCTTTTAAAAGTACCTTTTTTACAATTTGATATTTTGGATTCGAGATAAACTTTTGGAGTATAATAGTTATTTGTATTGCTAGGACAAAAACTAGAGTTTTGCGAGTGTGAGTAGAGTTTGCGAGCAGAGGCCGTAGGCGGAGGTCCGCAACTACGAGTACTCGCAAAACAGTTTCTGGACGTGTAATACACACTAATTTTCGTGCCGAAGTTTATTTAAATAAATAAAATTTACAACATATTTGTTTAAATATTTGGTATTAGGGATTTTTTTATATATTGGTAACACGCGATACTTAAAATTGACATTGGGTGCGTCCAGCTGCTCACACAGCTGCTGGAACTCAGCGTTCTAATTGCTGGGTGCGCTGGAATACAGCACAATACAGTTCTCTGAACTGTTTAAAATCAGCTGTTAAATTATTATTACTCATTTTGAATGAATAACGTACAGGATAATGTTTGATAATTGATAATTGGCAGTGGTTAAGGTTTTGACGTTTGGCGGTTTGAGCAAAAACTCAAAAATAACCCCCTCCACACTAAACAATGCGCTGCATCAAAACAGCAGAATTTATTTTCGCTGAGAGAATTCAGCAGCTGCTGGAAAACAGCGCAACTCAGCATACGCGTACAGCGTACCGCTGTTAAGTCAGCAGCCCAGCAGCTGCGTCAGCTGTATGCACCCATTGACAGTAGTAGCCGAATGACAGAAATCATAATTCTATGGAAAATACAAATTTTCACGAGAGGCTAATCGCAGCAAAGTATTCCATCAAATTCAAGGTCACATGTAAGGGCAAGGGTTATTCCGGCATCATCTTATGGTACCGATTTATGCTATTAATTAAAAGGAAAAAAAAACCTATACAAAACTACTTAACCTGGTCCGTGACTTATAATCGCTCCGAATAAATAAAGCATTTAATTAAAATAAAAAAAAATATCTGATGTGCCCAACACATGACTTTCTTATACGGATATATCACAATAATTACTTTTCCTAAAGAAATTAAGTTAAATTTTTTGTAACAATTTTGAGGGTTTTCCAGCAATTTTCAAATAGTCTCTGTCGTACTTATTGCAATACGCATAAATCTGTCCTTGTTCCACTCATTATAATCGAATTTTACGACAAAAATGTGCTTTATTTTATATTTTTGACCTAATACTCACTTAAAAAAATCTCCCGATTTGAAATTACATTTATTTATTCATTATTATTGTTTTCGGTACCATAGAAACCAGTAAAATAAAAAAAATAATGGTCCGTCCTTCTGGGTCTACCTCGACCATTGGATTCAACTATCAACGCGTGCTATGAGAAATATATATAAAGTGTTTTAAGAATATCTAGTTTTTTTGAAATTTTTTTGACGGAATTTCAAAAAAAAGTTCAAATAAAATTTGTTCAAAATTCAATTCTAAATCAATGTTAAAGAATAAAAAAATCTCATAAATTGTTTATTTTTCAAGATATTCCTAAAAAACCTCAAAATGTCTTCAGGTAACTGTCACTTGTTTTGGTGCTAGATGAAAAACATTGAATGTGGCACCCACAATTTTGTTCAAACTCTTAAATATGAAATTTGAATCAAATCCGATAACTCGTTTTTGAGTTATGGTGGATACAGACAGACACGCAGTCACACAGACAGACAGACATCATGGCCAAAATGGTCAAAATGGATTCAGGGGCCCTCAAAACGTGTAAATCCATCAAAATCTCGAAATCGAAAAAAATCACGATTACTATACTTCCTTATACTTCGTATAAGAAAGTAAAAACGTACACATAGTTAATTTCTCAGTAGAAAAAACGAATTTTAAAAAAAGATTTATTTCAAGCTAAGAACAACAAAAGACTGAATACAATTTGCTTTTACATATATTTATAACTTATGGTTAATCTAGAGAAGTTTCTTATAACTACTTACTACTTACTACTTACTACTTACTTAATATTTATAATGTGATATAATATAACATAATGCTAAATATAACTCCTCCGCCTTTAGATGAAAATTTATAATAAAATGTGAATTTTCACAGAATTATTAAAAATGATTAAACTATTATTTCATCTAAGACTACTTTAATTTTATTTTTAATTAACATTTTGGATATAACATATTTATAAAGAACGAATATTAAAATTATAAAAATAACACAATATAATATTATTGTCCATACACTTATTCTGTTCACATAAATTGGTGATGACATTTCTTCCAATTGATTTTTGTGAATCTGAAGTTTCGATTTAAGGTCCGGAGTCTCCTTGAGGTTGATCGCGTTGAGGTCCAATGAAGGTGGAGCGAACTGTATTTGTTGTTGTTGAGGTTGGTCCATGAGTGATAGATTTAGAGCGGGTAATTGTGTGTCGATATACGATAATTTACTGGGTTGATGTGTTTGTAATTTTACTGATTTTATTTGGATTATGCAGCTAGGGGTTGTTTCTAGTAGATAAGATCCAAATAGCGGTATGTTGTCTTTCGTGATGTCACATGCTACGCTGGATATTGTTTGGGTAGGTACCGTGATTAGCCATTTTCCGTCGGAGATTTTTAAGATTTGTATTTCGTGTAATTGGATTTCGAATGGTTTACAAATGCTAGTATTAAGTTGATAATTGATTAGTTGAACTGCACAGGGGGAATTGTTGTTTGTTTGTGTAGTATGAGCTTCTTTACATATGTATTCTTTTTTTTTCATGATGGTACATTTTGATCCATGTATGAATATTTAGAATTACCAAGTGCGAGATAGGGTTTGTGTGGAAAGTTTATGTAAAATTTGAAGGGTTCGTCACTAGGAATAGGTACAGGGTATAACTGATAATATTGATATACCTACTTCTGGATCTATTAATGGTATTTCTAATATAAATGTTATAACTGATTGTTTAGAAAAACCTTTGATTTCAATTATTTGTTCGATATTTAGTAAATTGTCAATATTGGCTTCTAAGGGTAAAATGTCTGTTGTTAAATGATGTTTAAATTTGTTCATTTCTGTTAATAACTCTATTGGATTGATTATTGAATTGTGTAAAGTGTTGGGTTTCGCAAATGTGATAGCAATCTCAATTTTATCGATTAT
This sequence comes from Pediacus dermestoides, assembly GCA_963942485.1. Lineage (NCBI taxonomy): Eukaryota > Metazoa > Arthropoda > Insecta > Coleoptera > Cucujidae > Pediacus > Pediacus dermestoides. The sequence continues at coordinate 20,233,548 of OZ012626.1, read as the reverse complement.
GTTGTAAATCATTTGGTACATTAAGGTGATTTGATTCATTGTCATGTGAACTCTTAAATATTCTTCTAATGTGATTAGTCTAGCATTTACCTTTTTGATAGTATTTTCGATTTGTAAAATTCGTGATTTTAGGACTTGCTGATTATGTGAAATGTTTGATATTGAATTTTGAAATTTATTTATTGTTGTTTCTAGAAGTGTTATTTGATTTAACATGTTGGTTTTTAATTTGTTTTGATTATTTTGTAGTTGTTTTATATGGCTTTCGTAACGTTCAGCGTCTTCCTGATCTAAGTTTCCTGTAATGCATTTTATTATTGTACCTAGAAGGTTTAGTTAACCGCGTTTATTTCTTACTGAACCATTGAATGAAGGGTTCAATTGGATTAACTGGGTTTCGATTCTTTTTTCTAAAGACAACAAGGGGTTAAATGTGTTAGTATATTCGGTGTTATTCCGGAGGTTGTTTATTAAAATATTTGATTGGAATTTAATAGATTGGTATTCTTTTATTAAGGGGTTTAGATCGTAAATTTGGATAAGAGACCAATGATTAGAAAGTATTTTAGCGGTACCAAGTTTGTATGGTAGGAGCCCGGGATTTTTATTTAAATCATGGAATGTCACGTCTCTTGAGTTGACGGTCCAGATCCATCTGAAACAATAGGTTTTGTTTCATTTATGTGCACGATTTCTTTAGTTTTAGTTTTGGGATTTTCGATTTCTATTTTATGATTTTCTAGAATTTTCGTGACTGTAAAGGGTCCGGTGAATTTAGGACTTAGTTTCGCTTTTCTGTCAGCGACTTTTTTGTAGATTTTGGATCCTACGTGAACTTGTGATGGCTTTTTCTCTAGATTTGTTTTGTCTATTATTTTTTGTTTTCTGTTTATTAATGTCGCGTGTACTTCGTCATATAAAGCTTGTGTATTAGATAAATGATTTTGTGCATAAATTGAATAAGCTCTAATTGGTATCAGAGACATAGGGTCTCTTGAATTTGTGTGTCCGAAAGATAGTTCGTAAGGGGTATAATTCGTACTGGAATGTATTGTATTATTGTAAGCTATTAATGCATAGGGCATTAATTCGGTTACTAGGGCACCTTTGTCGAGTTCTTTTAATAAGCGTAAATGTTCAATCAAAGTTGAATGGAATCTTTCAACAGGGGAATTTGATTCATGGTGATAAGGTGTTGTAAAGTGTATTGTAATTTTGGGTGCTTTCAGAAATGTTTTTAAGTTTTCATTTTTAAATTCAGAGCCGTTGTCAGTAACAATTTGGCTTGGGACTCCAAGGAATGAAAAATAGTAAACTAATTGTTTACATGTGGAAATTGCGTTTCCATCGTATGGTAAGGCTGTTCCGAATTTAGAAAATTTGTCGATTAAAGTAAGGAATTTTTGGTTACCTGCAATGAAGGTATCCATGTGAATTATTTCGAAAGGTTTAGAAGGTGTTTGAGTTAGCACCAGGGGTTCGTCGGGTGGTCTTCTATTATATTTTGCTCGTTGGCAAATTTCACAATTATTGATATATTTAATTATGTCGGATTTGAGAGATTTTCAATAATAGTTTTCTTTTAGGAATTTATAAGTTTCTTCGATTCCGCGGTGGTTAGTTTTTCCTTCGTGTTTATATTTTAAAAGTAGTTCGCGTTCTTCTTGTTCTACATTATTAATTAGTTTTGTGCATTCTATTACTTTACAATTTTGGAAATGATCTGATAGGGCCTTTTGAAAGTAAGGTCTTAGTTCTTTAGACAAAAAATAAATGTAGGTGGTTTTGTTTGATAAATATTCTTTAAGAAATTTAATTATGATTGGTAAATTAGTAGGTAAGGTTGTTTCAATGATCTTGTTATTGTCAAAAGTTTTTGGTTTATGTTCAATAAATTTATCGTGAGGCGATTTTTTAATTATTATTTGGTTTGATTTGTTATTTATTATTTCGTCTAATGTAGGTATGTCTGTTATAGAATCTGGGGTATTAGTACTGTGAATGGTGTTTGTGATTGAAGGTTTATCAGGTGGTTTAGTGCGGGTTTATACAACATTACATTATACATTACATTAAAATTACATTAAAATTAGAAGATAAATGTACGCTATTCAGTTTAGACGTTTATACAACATTACCATTACATTAGAATTACATTTAACATTACGAAGATGGTTATCTTTTATCTTTGTAATGTAATTATCGTAATGTGACCCTATTGCGCATGTTCTAAAACAATAATTAACAGCTGATATGATGGGTTTAAGGTGGTTCCGCATGAGATTGTTAGATTCAACTTTTCAAGCTTTGAGTTCTGCATCTATATTTGAGTTTTAATGAACATTCGTGTACTAATTTGAAAATCGACAAAGAAACAATAATCACAGGCTGTCTTCATTGGTCGATTTTAATTTTAATATACGGAAATATGACAAAGATATGTACACATGGAGAATAACCCTTATTCATGACATGCGCATAATGTCACAAATTACTGACCGCTGATTGGCTACATTATAAGTTTTAGTGTTGTATTAAACCCGAGTCCGATTTCTGATTGTAATGTAATGTTAATTATAAAATGTAATGTTAATGTAATGTTGTATAAACCAGCACTTAATTAGAATGTTTTGTAAAATTTTTATTTTAGGTTTATTTTTTATAGTTGTACCTACTACTTGTTTCGTTAATTGTATTTAATATATTTTGCATAGTCTAAATTTTCGTTTGCAGTATCATTAATTTCTTGATTTAGAAATTTATCGATTATTGCGTTGATGTCGTCGGGATTATTGATTCAGTTTCTAATGCATTAAGTTGGATTCTAGATAGGGCATCGGCATTAGTGTTATGTTTTCCATTTTTATATATGATTTCATAATCGTACTCCTCTAATTTCAATCTCCATCTTACTAATTTAGAATTTGGTTCTTTTAGATTGAATAGCCAAACTAAGGGTCTGTGATCGGTGTATATTTGAAATCTTATAACCGTATAAATATGGTCTGAAGTATTTACATGACCAGACTATTGCTAATAGTTCTTTCTCGATAGTTGAATATTTCTGTTCGGTTTCGTTAAGGGTACGCGATGCGTAAGCTATGGGGAGGTCGTTTGGTGGTGTTCCTTGAGATAGTACTGCGTTTGATGCGTCAGTAGTTAAAACAAAAGGTTTAGTGAAATCTGTGTATTTTAAAATCGGAGAGTTTATTAATAATTGTTTTAGATTGTTAAAGGATTGTATAAAAGAATTTGTATGTTCAACTTTTGCATCTTTTTTCAAACATAAAGTTAGAGGTTTCGTAATCTTTGCAAAATCTTTGATGAATCGGCGATAGTATCCGGCGAGGCCTAGAAATGATTTTATTTCTTTTTGTGATTTAGGTATAGGGAAATTTTTGACTGCTTCTATTTTTTCTGGGTTTGGTTTTACTCCGTCTTTTGTGATTTTGTGTCCTAAGTATGCGACTTCCTTATGTAAAAACTCTGATTTATTTAATTGTACTTTAAAATTTGATTATCTAAGTCGTTTAAAAATTAATTTTAATCTTTCTATGTGTTCTTGAAGAGAGGTGGAGAAAATAATTATGTCATCTAAATAAACAAGACATATCTCATTTTGAAATCCTCGTAGAATGTTGTTCATTACGCGTTGGAAAGTTGCCGGCGCGTTTTTAAGGCCAAAGGGCATGCGTTTAAATTCGTAATGCCCGGTATCTGTTGAAAATGCTGTTTTGTGAATATCGTTAGAATGCATCACAATCTGATGGAAACCGTTTGCTAAGTCTAAGGTGGTGAAGTATTGAGCTTTTCCTAGTTTATCTAATATATCAGAAATATTGGGTAAGGGAAATTTATCGTTAATTGTTCTTTCATTCAATTTCCTATAGTCGATGACTATTCTCCATTTTTTCTTGCCTTCTGCATCTAATTTTTTTGGTACAATCCAGATGGGACTGCTCCATGGCGAATTTGAGTGTTGTATAATACCGTTTTCAAACATTTTATTAATTTGATCGTTTACTTCTCCTTTATCTACTTCGGGGTATCGATATGTTTTAGTGAAAATAGGGTTAGATAAATTGAGCTGATGTTTTACTTGGTTTGTGAAAGGGAGGGGTATATTATCGCAGAAAAAAATGTCTCTATATTCGTAGCATAATTTTCTAATGGCTGTATATTCTTCTTTGTTACAGTGTTGTAAGCGTATATTTTTCAAATTTTGTTTTTGTAGATTATCTATGTGATTATCGGAATCTGTGTTTGTTTCCATTTTTTCAATAAGATTAATTTCTGTTTCGTTTAAAGTTTCAATGTCTAAAGGTTCATAAAGAGTGATTTTAACAGGGTTTTCGTTTGAATTAGTTATTGTTGTCAGAGCATATGAATTTATTACTTCGACTAACGCTTCTGGCGTTTCAGCTTTTTCGAAATTTGTGTAGGGTATTATACCTATGCCGTTTAGTTGTTTTACGGGTACTTTTATTTTTTGAGTGGTACGTGGTGGTATAATAAGATTTATGGGTTGGATTTTTTGTTCTAATTGATTGATATTATCAATAATTGGATACGACGTGTTTTGAATTTCGCCGTGTTCAAAATATAAAGGGATTGTGACGTTTGGGGTTTCTAATAAAGCTTTACCTATATTAATGTTTGTGTCAATTTGAATCAAAAGGTTTATGCCAATTAGTCTATCGAATTTAGGTGAAAAATCAAAAAGATGAAATTTATGTTCGCCTTGTGTGTAAAATGAAGGGAATAGGGGTATTGTCATAACTTCGTCGTGAAATGAAGTTGCATGAGCGCTTTTAACTGTAAAGGGTTCTTTGTAAATGAAATTTGAATAGATTTTGTAAGCTAAGTTAGGGTTAATGAAACTATTACCACTACATGTATCGATTAAAAATTTTGCGTTTAATTCGGGGATAAAGATGTAAGGTAAATTTGAATTGTTTTTATAATTGTTTATGTAAACTATGTCATGTTGTTTGGGTCTAAAGTTTCCTGAAAATTTTGTTCGGTGTAATTGTTTTCATAATATTCTTCGTCGTTATTATATTCTAGTTCTTGTTCTGAAGCTTCTGAATAATATTCTGAGGGGTCATACTGATTAGGATCGTTAGGGGTAGAATATTCGTAAGCGTTTTCGTGTGGTTGTTCAACCATGTGGTTGTATAATTCTTCCGAAATAAAGTTTCTTGGTTGCAATGTACGTTGTGAAGATCTAATGAATGTGTTACCTGAAGAGGTATCCATTGGTTCGGGTTTCGTTAGTTTTACGTTTATATTTGATTTTGGAATGGTGCCTGTTGGCTTAAAGGGATTATTTTGGAAGTTTGGTCTTGGGATATTTTGGTTAAACTGTTGTGGTCTTGGAATAAAGTTAGGTCTTTGAAATACGTTAGATCTTTGTGTAAAAGATGGTTGTTGGAATAAATTTGGTCTTGGTGTAAAAGATAATGTTTGTTGGAAAGGAGAATTTCTAAATTGTCCGAAATGTATAGTTTGGTTACTTGGTGGTGTAAAATTATTAGTGTATTGATTTCTCGGTGTATTATTTGGGTAATATGTACTTTGGAAATTTCTTTGAGTGTTTGGTTTTGATGAATTCGGGTTAGTTCTATTAATTGAATTTGAACGATTTTTATAGTTTAAAAATTTTTCTTCTTCATGTGCGTATGACATTGCTTGTTCTAATGAATCTGGATCTTTTAATCTTACAACCAGTTGCATATGATAATTCAAACCATTAATAAACGTCTTTAACGCTAAATTTTCGTATTGTTCGATTTTAATTAATTTTACTAGGTTATTATCATTTGACATTAATTTTAGAGATTAAAAGACTACGAGCATCATGTAATCTTAGACCAAAATTTTGAGGGTTTTCATTCTTTTCGGGTCGCATTGATATGACGTCTTGTATTATACAATCTATTGATCTTTGATCAGCAAAAGTTACTAGTAATGAGTCCTTAACGGATTGCCAATTGTTTAATTCTATGCGCGATGCAATTATATCAGCAGCTCTATCTGTTAGTTTACTCAAAATAGTATCAAAAAGGCAAATGTTTATGGGGGCAGCAGCATTTGTGCGATCTTGATGTGCGGATAATAAGTTTTCACATGATTTTATGAAACGGTTTAATTGTTTAGGATTACCATCATAGTTTGGAATGTTTTCAGCTTGGTATCTGATTAATTGTAAATTAGGGTTTGCCATTTCGTTATTTGTTAAATAACTATTATTAGTATTTTCGGTTTGATTATGAAAATTTAGATTTTCTAAGTTAACTATTAGTTCGTTCAGTTTATTATTTTTTTTGTCGATCGTTTATTAAAGATCTAGTTAATGTAATAAAAGGAGTGTATTAATAACTCAGTTTAATGCATACAAGCACATTAAAAACATTGTTGAGATTATGAGATTTACTAGGTAACCAACAATATATTATATTATTGAAACATGCATTTGGAACTGGCACCTACCGAAATTAATTAATTATGTCAGTGGTATTTTGACGTATTGCATATTATGTCAGAATTTGGATTTTGGCATGGAACAAAATTAGATTATTTTCATTCTAATAAAGAGCGATCGACAAAAAAATATTGTAATCAACATGAGTGTTAATCGGCGATTAATAATCTCGACTCATTAACGCGCTCGCTGCGCTCACGCGTTAAAATCGTTTCGATTATTAATCGCTCTTATTAACACTCTTGTTTATTAAACTAGGTACTATTAAATGGACTAAATTATTATTTAATTATTAAGTTAAATAGATTAGAAGTATAAGCAATAGAATAAGTAAATTGGGTAAAAGAAAGGTAAAATGGAAAATGCACCTACTTTAATGTTATGATGATTATGTGCAGTGTGATTCTCATTTTCTTTTCTTCTGTACGTTGGGCTACGAGATACAGCGAGTAAAGAGATCTGATTCGTTATAGAAATCACCGTAATTAACTTTACTTTCTCTTGGTAGCTTTTCTTAAGTTTTTCTTTCCTTAACAGCTAGTTGTTTAATAGGTTTGGCGATTTTTGTCCTCTCCCTGGCCTGCTTATGGACTTCCAGACGGTTTTGTTCTAGTTGTCCGCACCAATAGGAACTCAGACGATTTTGTTCTAAGAATCCCTGGTCGATGGGTGAGCCTCTAGGTGTCCAGCGGTGGAAATGTTCTTTCAAGTTATAGTCTTTGTGCTTAAGAGTTATAACAAACGCGCGATGGGATGTTTTGCACAAATCCTACCGACTGCGCCAGTTAATTTCTCAGTAGAAAAAACGAATTTTTAAAAAAGATTTATTTCAAGCTAAGAACAACAAAAGACTGAATACAATTTGCTTTTACATATATTTATAACTTATGGTTAATCTAGAGAAGTTTCTTATTACTACTTACTATGCATTTATAATGTGATATAATATAACATAATGCTAAATATAACTACATTTTAAAAAAAAAATTATTTCATAAACATATATCAACTTTAAACTATAAACTGTAACATTATAAAACTCAAATGAAATAAACAAAAAGTAAAATTTTTAGGTTTTTAGAAACCTTGTTAATGGGCCTTATTTCATGCACAGCAGATAATAAAGCCCATCTATTCAGGGTGCACAGTCGGGACATACAAACACATCTTCGTCCTCAGGTGTCAGTCCGACACAATCTTCATGGACCCACATGGCACACTGACGCATATCAGCCTTGAAATCTGAGTCACAAAACTTGCAGAACCAATCTTCCTCGCGGTTGACGCCTGCGCTTTCTGCCGAGGTCGATGGTTCTTAGGCGGCCTTCGGTTGACTGGTCCTCGCCTTCTTCTTGCCCTTTGTTGCCGAGCCGCTGGTCCTTTTTTGGGGATTCTTCCCAGTTTCGTTCCTCTCTTTGAAAAGATCCCTGGTTACCTCCTGTGCCTTATAATTTAAAGCCTTCTTTCGTACTGTGGTTCTCTTTGACTCTTCTGTATTTGGTGTTACCAATACTTCCGAAAATGAATTGGTGTTCTGCTGTTGTGAATTTTTCATCAAAACTAGTGTCTGGTCATCCTCCGAATTCCATTCTTCAACCTCTTGACTTTCTCTGTTCACAGCTGGACTTTCTCCATTAACCTCTGGATTATTCCTGTTTGTTGGGAGACTGGGTGCGTAAGCGTATTCGGGAATAATATTTCTATTGAGCGGGTAAATCCCAGTCGCTCGAAAACCACTGGATATGTTGTTTATGGACATAGATCATCCCCAAACAGGAGTAAATATGTCAGAAAATCTTTCCTTGTTCAAGTTTCGCCCAGGGTGATTTTCCCAGTACTGAAGAAGTTCTTCATCCCAGGAATGTTCGAAAGATCTAAATACAGCCTTGTCCATTGGTTGCAATTCATGTGTGGTGTTACTGGGTAAGCACAACAAGTTGATTCCTAATTGTTCAGCTTTTTCAGCAATGGATAGGCCCAGATGACAAGAAGCTCCATCAAAAATTAAAATCACTGGAGCAGCTGACATGAATTTTGAAAAATGATCAAGCCATTTCACGAACACTTCAATCGTCATACTCCTCTTGGGAGTCATATGAACCGCGGTACCTGCAGGAAGTCCATCGGAAAAAGTAGGTTTCATTCTTTGACCTTTAAATAGAATCATGGGGGGGATCACTTGACCCATAGCATTCCCACATGCAACAATCGTTACGTTCTCGGCATGTTCTTGAGCTACTAGATGAACTCTTTTTGCTCCTTTTTTTGCAAGAACACTTTGCTGGTGGTGTAGGGTTAGTCGACACCCCTTTTCGTCCATGTTTTACACCTTCTCTGGGCTGTTTTTGAATCCTGTCTTGTCAAAAAGATCCTCCAGTTTCTTGAAATAATCTTCCACGATAGGTTTGTTGAGCTTCTGAGCTCGAGCAGGATTCATATTCTGGGCCTTTCTTCGAGATAAGTTCGGGTGGCGCTTCATGAACGCTCTGTACCATTCCCTTCCTGTCAACTTTCTATTTTCAGAGAATTTATTTGAAATTCCTCGTTTATCAACGAACGAATAAACACACCTCCTTAGGGCTTTGGGAGTGAATAGAAATCCTCTTTCTGCGAAACGGACAATTTTTTTTTCCAACTCAGTTTCTAGCTGTCGAGTCAAAACTGGTGGTCTTCCCAGAGATCTTGAAGATGTTCCGGATTTCAAATGATTTCTTAGTGTTCGAGGAATATTGCAGTGTTGTGCAACATAACGTTGCGACTTCCCCTGTCTAAGCAGCCTTAACGCCTCTTGCATATTTTCGTCACTCCATTTAGCACGGATACCACGGCATGGTTTACCCATTATTGCTCTGAAAACGGGAAAAAACGTGTGAGATGTAGTGTTTTAAACACGATAAGAATTAAAGCCCACTAATTGTTTGGTGGGCCTTATTACCTACTTTGTCACGATCCTACTTATAGGGTTATTAGTCAGATATGAATAGTAGAAAACCAATAATTTTCTGGGAAAACATTGGTAAGATGTGTATTGATACATACCTGTAATTGTGCAGCAATTGAATGAAATGTTTTCCAGGCACAGCTCTAGGAAGACACCACGATTCATATAATTTCACGAAAGAAATTTGCTGTCGAAGCACTTGTTGAATTTACTATCGACAAATGATATTTTATTCAGGTGGGAATAAAGTTCTAGATGTATAAAGTACCGCAACCCATGGTGTAAATACATAAGGTGTGCTACGACGGGAGTTCGTTTTTGCGACGTGCTGCGCATTGGCCCAACCACCGCCATATTGCCAACGTGTCAAAACAATTCAAACTTCAATCTTTCGATTGAATTTTGAATTAAGTACCTATGAACTGACTGAAAGGCCAGTTGCTCCGTTTTAAATTGTAAAAATTGGTCGTCAAAGACCAAAAATTACAATATTAGTTACATTACATTTCCCAAACATGAAGAATTCGCACAAAAATGGATCGGGAATCTTAAAAATGGTAAGTTAAGTGTATTGTGAATAAAACACTTTTTCGCTGTTTGTTTTGCTGGTATTTTCAACATTTATTGAAACAAATTGTTTCCATATAGCACGTATGTGTTCAGCACATTTTAAGGATGAAGACTTTGCCGAAATCCCGGAATATTTAAGTGTAGCTGGTTTCACTTTAAAACGAAAATTTGTTGACAATGTTTATTGTCAATTCCAATATATGAACTTTTAAATTTACGTTTAAATTTCATTAAAATTTCAGCTTTTTTAGATACAAACTGTTTTGAAAAAACTCTTAGAAACGTTTGTATGAGATTTCGAAAGTACCGCTCGGTAGTTCGTACGCTCATTGGTTCGAAATTAAAGATGGACACGATTGGGTCAATCGTATGATTTGCTGAGAAAAGAAAGCTGCGTCGTAGCACACCTATGTATTTACATCATGCCGCAACCTATGAGGCTATGAGTTAGAGAGAGAAAGTATTCTTTTTCCCGAAAATGGCGGATTTCGTTGTCAAATTAGTGTCGATCCCAATGTCATTTGCGTCAGTGTATCAAACGGCCGTCAACGGAGTGAAACTTTCGTTTTTCATTGGCTTTTTATTATGGCAACTAGTGAGTCTGTTTTGACTGTTCTAGACATGATGTAAAGACATACATCATAGGTGTGCTACGACGCAGCTTTCTTTCCTCAGCCAATCATACGATTGATCCAATCGTGTCCATCTTGAATTTCGAACCAATGAGCGTACGAACTAGCGATCGGTACTTTCGAAATCTGATACAAACGTTTCTAAGAATTTTTTCAAAACATTTTGTATCTAAAAAGGTGTAATTTTAATGAAATTGAAACGAAAAAATACTTTCAATTTCATATATTGGAATTGACAATAAACGTTTTCAACAACTTTTCGTTTTAAAGAAAAACCAGCTACACTTAAATATTCCAGATTCCCGAGTTTCGGAGTCTTCATCCTTAAAATGTGCTGAACACACACGTGCTGCATGGAAAATATCTGATGTGCCCAACACATGACTTTCTTATACTTACGGATAGTATCACAATAATTACTTTTCCTAAAGAAATTAAGTTAAATTTCTTGTAAAAATTTTGAGGGTTTCCAGCAATTTTCAAATAGTCTCTGTCGCACTTATTGCAATACGCATAAATCTGTCCTTGTCCCACTCATTACTGCCAGATTTTAGGACAAATAAATAACAGAATACTTATGAAAATTCCACAGTGCGAAAAATGCTTGATATCTTTGAATTTGCTGTAGCTAAACTTTAAAGATTTATAAAATACTTCTCAGTTTTGGTCAACGTTTCACTCAAACAAACTGTGCAGTGCACAATAATCCTTCTCATCAAAATATTTCGATCTTTTGCCTTTGACAGCTGTTTGACTAACAATCTCTTCTTCTTCTTTGTACTTGGATTGCAAAGCAATGTCAAGTTTTTGGTGTTTGGCGATATAGCCACTCTCACCAGGATTGGATTAATTGGTTTTCACTTTTTAAACTTTTATAACTTTATTCGAGCTCTTCGTGTGTTTAATGCAAATAGAATCTTTAGTATAAAAACAAATAGATTTCTGTAATGTAAACAACAGCCACTCAGAGATAGATGGCAACACTATATAAATATGTAAATAATTTATAATTATTAAAAAACGGCGCAAAATAAAACACTTTTGTTACTTTGTCGACACGTCTAAAAATTGAAAGAGCATTCACAAAAAATTTGGCGTCGATATCTTTAATGTAGATTTGCATGCATAATACAATTTCACGACTTTATTGTATATATTAGAAAAAATTTTAATCGAGTTGCCATGATATCCAAAACATAAAACCGTAGCCGTTGTAGCCGTCGATCTTTTCAAATAGTAATGCTACAATCGATTTCCTCAACGGTATAGATTTCTGTATGTAAACAACATGTACTTTGTAAATCAGAGATAGATGGCGCCACTATATAAATAAAAAATTTTGACGGAATTTCAAAAAAAGATTCAAACAAAATTTGTTCAAAATTTAATTCTAAATCAATGTTAAAGAATAAAAAAATGTCGTAAATTGTTTATTTTTCAAGATATTCCTAAAAAACCTAAAAATGTCTTCAGGTAAGTACCACTTGTGTTGGTGCTAGATGAAAAAGATTTAATGTGGCGCCCACAATTTTGTTCAAACTCTTAAATATGAAATTTGAATCAAATCCGTTAAGTCGTTTTTGAGTTATCGTGGATACAGACAGACACACAGACACACAGACAGACATCATGGCGAAAATGGTCAAAATGGATTCAGGGGCCCTCAAAACGGGTAAATCCATCAAAATCTCGAAGTCGAAAAAAATCACGATTACAATACTTCCTTATACTACGTATAAGAAAGTAAAAATTGTTTCAATAAATTTTGAAAACATCAGCAGGACAAATATTGCGAAAAGGTGTTTTATTCTTAATACACTTAACTTACCATTTTTAAGATTCGCGGTTACAAAAACCGATCCATTTATGGGCGAATTCTTCATGTTTGGGAAATCTAAAGTAACTAATATTGTAATTTTTGGTCTTTGACGACCAATTTTTACAATTTAAAATGAATCAACTGGCATTTCAGTCAGTTTATAGGTACTTAAATCAAAATTCAGTCCTGATTCAGTCGAAAGATTGAAGTTTAAATTGTCATGACACCTAGGCAATATGGCGGTGGTTGGGCCAATGCGCAGCAAGTCGCAAAAACGAGCTCCCGTCGTAGCACACCTTATGTATTTACACTATGGTTCTAGACATTAGAAACAAAGTTTTTCTTAAAAGTCATGTTTGAGGTTAACATTGTGTTAACACGTGTTTGCAAGATTTTTGAAAATACCGCTTTTTTCCCGAAAATGGCAGACTGTTTGCGGTATTTCATATATCTAGAACTTTAGGTGGGAACGCTTTGAATGTCAGATATTACCTAGTAAAATCATACGATGGCAGCACCAGTATTATCATTTGAATAATAAAGAAAAAATGGCGGTGGGGCCTTATTACCCGCACTTACCTCATAAGATATTTTATTATTATAAGATTTTCCTATTGTTAAAACTTAATTAGTAAAAACTAAAATCGTCGCAGTGCCATCTATTTTTGAAAAAACTCTACTTATTAACCGTCAACGGTCAACCACTTCTTAAATACCTTGTATTGTGTCTCGTACCTGGACTTTGATTTTGGTGGCAGCAATTGCGATGTCGCATTTTGTGCCAACTCCCTTATTTCGGGGGGTCGTTAAAATTATGCTCTCTTCGCTATTACACATGTTATATTTTAGGCTTTTCACTTATCATAATTCAGTGATGTGAGTCCGTATAATACGATGGTATTAAAGTGCGTATTATACCGTTTAAAACGGTATGTATTAAACCGGTCTTTGGTATTAAACCAACCGGGTATTTTAAAAAAGAGGTTATGTCTCAGATTTCTGACATTTGACATAGCTCAATATTCAATAATCGTTGTTTTCCCTCTCTTCGGCGACTAGGTCCACAAGCACAATTTAAGGTACTTAAAATATAAATAAATTTTTTATTTATTTTGTGTTTGTTTAATAAAGTTTTGTATTTTTTTGGAAATTGTAATTTTAATTCCATTTACCTATATACACTATAAATAATTCAATCTATGAATTAGTTCTCGAAAGGCAGGCGATACCAATCGAAATTTAATCTGTGAATTATATATTTTCCCGCCTCTTTTTGAATAAAATACGATATAATACGGTATAATACAAGTATAATACAACGAAAAATAAAATACCGTATTTTAACATCACTGTCGTAATTCAACCAAAACTGTCCATTTTTTTAAATAGTTTTGACATTTAGGTATATGTTTCAAAATGGCACACTATGTTTTCAAACCTATGATAAATAACTTTCGATTCGGAAATTATTTGAAATAAATTATTGCATAAATTTCATTAAAAAAATGATTTACATTATGGTCGGCCAAGAAGTTTTATACAAATCTCGTGCGTGAACTATTTTCCAGCGCTCCAGCTAATAAGGCACTCGCCTGACGGCTTGTGCCTTAAACAAAACACTGTAAAATAGAACCTACACGCACTCGAATGTAAATATGTAACTAATAGTAACTACTACAAATCCGTTCATAAAAAAATGATTAGTAATATGCTGACTGAACTCCACTTAGACGGACGACGTAAAAGGAGCAATGCCTTGAGCGCGCAATTCATAGGGGATTTAATTTCAATGTATAAAATGATATGATATTTTTACCTAATTGACACGTATTACAAGATAACGGAAAGTTTACGAAATGCTATTTACTTTTTAGGTTATGGAATTCAATAAGTTAATATTACACCAACCCTGATCCTGAAAACATCTGGCTTGATATCTGTCCAAACATAATGAACTTGGCGTCATTTCTTTAGACTGTTTTTGGCGTTGTTATTGCGTGTATCCTTTGTTACAACACTACACTCTGAAAAACGCACATGTTTATAGTAACCAAGAGTTACTGAATATTACTTTACGGTGAATGATTGCAAACCGAATGACCAAATTTTAGACATCGTGGGATAAAGTACGAGGCAGCTCATCCGGCAAATGTTAATCCACTTTATGGCGTATACTCCACAGAATACCCAAATACACCCCGATCATATCCAGCGTCAAAGCTACTGTCGCCAATCTAGGTACACCCCAAGAACAACAAGAAGAAGGAACTTTTGCGACAAAATTAGATTCGGAGTAGGGTTCGCAATCCCGGAATGAAAACACTATCCCGGGATTTCGGGATTGAGAAATGAATTAATGAATATAGAAAAGACAAGTTAAACGGTTAAACTTTATTCTATAATCTTAAATGCTAACTAACGTATGGTCCTAAAGTTTTCGGAAATTTTTTAGATGGTTTGTATTTGTACCAAATGGCGTTTAATCAAGTTGTAGCTGGAAATGAAATATTACAATTAAATCGTCTTTATTATGATAGTTTAGTTTTTTCGATCTGGTTCAGCAAAATGTATTATAAGCTAGATATTCGTAAAGGCATTTACAATCTAGTTGGGCGAATGTCAAAGCGTAACATTGCATTCATGCATTTTCCGAATTTATAATATCCATTATTCAGTAATAACATGAGAACAAAAACAAAATAATGTAAATATTTATTGCTGGCAATGCTGGCTAAACTAGTAACGTAAAAAATCAGTTTGTTAATGGTATTATCCCCAAGCTTAGATCTAATTTTTGTGCATCCGAATCCCGAAAATCCCGGGATCAGTCTACTGCGATCCCGGGATTTTCTGGACCAAAAAATCGTCGGGATAACGGGATTTCCGGGTTTGAGATATCGGGATTGCGAACCCTAATTCGGAGTGCTTAGACTTGCTTATAGGACGGCGGACCAAAATCTCTATTGTAGCGGTAGAAGGTATGTAAGTACAGTCGATAAGTTTTCCATAGACGTAGATATCAAGTAGTTTTAATTATTTAGAATGAGTTTTTTTTTTATTTCTTTTTGTGTTATGTTGCTTGTGCGTTATACATATCAGTAATTTTTTTTCAATAAGTAGTGAATCACCCTGTATTACCAAATCCAATTACCAACCTATAACTTTTGTAATTACAAAACTGAAACAATTATTAATAAATGAGGACAGATTTATATTTTTATGAAATATAAATCTAAAATATTATTATTAGGTAGGTATATTATTATACAGGGTGTCCCAGTTTATATCATCAGGATTTCACCACTCGATAGTTTAGCGAAAATTAAAGATGGTTTTTCTAAAACTATGGTAGAATGTTGCTTCCTTTTTGATGTACAGGGTGGCCCATTTTCGAGCCTCATCATAAGGATCTCGGGAACCGTAAGAGATACAGGGTCGGTTAAATTATGGCAAAGTTGCGCAATTTGATGCTTATCAAAATGCTGTGTTGCAATTTGGAAAATTCCGAATACTTACTGAAATATCCTGAAAAAACTAAGTTTCATAAAATCTTTTGAATATTTTTCTGACGTTATTTGAAAACCAATTTTAAAACAAACAACACTTCGTCATTGCCACTTCTTATCCTCTACAATATGGCGCTATCAAATTTTAAATCTGACGTTTCGTCTTCCAAGAACCATCAGCAACTTATTTTTTTTAAATACGGACCTGGATTTTTTATTTTATTTTTTGTTAGCTTTGGACTACCTTAAAGCTATGACCCATCACAAATTTTGATTTTCAAACGTTTCGATGACAAAAACTGACGTTTTCTGTATTTTTAAAAATATTTAATACGACACTGTTTTTAAAACAAATTATTACTTCTGACTAAATAATGTTTATAATAGCTTTTCTTCAGTATCATAAATTTAGAATGTTGAAAAAATTATTTGTTTTAAAAATAGTATCGTATTAAATATGTTTAAGAATAGAGAAAATGTCAGTTTTTGTCATCGAAACGTTTGAAAATCAAATTTTCTGATGGGTCATAGCTTTAAGCTAACAAAAAATAAAATAAAAAATCCAGGTCCGTATTTAAAAAAAATAAGTTGATGATGGTTTCTGAAAGACGAAACGTCGGATTTAAATTTTGACAGCGCCATATTGTAGAGGATAAAAAGTGGCAATGACGAAGTGTTGTTTGTTTTAAAGTTTGTTTTCAAATAACGTCACAAAAAAGTAAAAAAGATTTTATGAAATTTCATTTTTTTCAGTATATTTCAGAAAGTGTTCTGAATTTTCCAAGTTGCAACAAAGCATTTTGATAAGCATCAAAATGCGCAACTTTGCCATAATTTAACCGACCCTGTATCTCTTACGGTTTCCGAGATCCCTATGATGAGGCTCGAAAATGGGCCACCCTGTACAGGGCATTAAAGAAAATAAATTATTTTAAATAATTTGCTATAAATCAATAACAATAAAAGTTAGCCTTCTGAAATTTTGCATAGATCTTTTTTTTGTATTCTCTTGTTAATAGTGGTTGCAATTATTTTATTTAAAACACAGAGGCGTGCGTACGGGTTTCTTCAAAAACATTTTATTAAATAAAACGTACGCCACTGTTTTTTTGCAGTACCAATATTTTCACCAGTATTTTCCATTCAATTTAGAAACTTTTTTGTAGGTATCTTATAATTTTTTGATAACTTAACTCAAAATAACCTAATAGTACAGTAAATAAGGGAGATTATTAGATTTCCGAAAAAAGCATCAGTACAAAGTTGAAGACAGAAATATTTCCTACAACTTTCCTTTTAATATTGTCAATATATATAAAGTTAGTCAACAAATAAGTTGCAAATTTTAGGGTAATTTTTCTCTACTTAGGTACTACTACTACTACTTACTACTCTTTCCCCAAAATTTTCAACTTATTTGTTGAATAACTTTTTAAATATTGACAATATCAAAAAAATGTTAAGAGATAAGTTGTAGAAAATATTTTTCTTTACAACTCTGACTCTTTTTTTCGAAAATTTAATAGGAAAAAAGTTATTCAAAAAACAAAAAATCCAACCCTTAATTGTGGGCTGGTGAAGGAAGGGCGGGGTCTACGAATACAAAAACTCAGTTTTAAACTTTCAGGGTGATCCTTTACAAGATTCTACAAAAATTGGCTGTAGGGTAAAAAAAGTCTATTTGAAGCCTTTTTTTCTCCCTTTACTGTACACTGTGTCCCAAATTGCTTGTAATTGCAGGGTATCTCTGTAATTTGTAGAGATAGAACTTTGTGGTTTTCGCGAACCTGTGCCACTTTTTCGTAAAACTTTTAATGCCGCAAACAGAACTAAGCTAACTTGTTTTGTTTCTGAGATACAGGGTGAAAACGAAAATTTTCACTTTCTGGGGTGCTGTCATATCTCACACACCGTGTAAGCTAGAAAAAAAGTAAAAACTGTTCTAGATAGATATTTTTGCGTAGAATCCAGTGGCGTCCACGAAAAAAATTGATTTGCACGGTTTAAGAGATATGACCCAAACTAGGTCTTTTTTAAATGAAACACCTTGTATTTTTTAGTCTCATTAAATTTGTCTATTTTTTCTGATTAAAATAATGTAAACAATAGGCACTTTCAAATTTCATAAATGCCTTAAAACAGTAAAAAACCCAATTCTAAGTCAAAAAAATTTAGTTGACTTTGAAAATCGGGGATAAAGAAATGTTTACAAGCAACATGAGACACTATATTACATAAAAAAAACTAAGAACGTAAAATATTTTGTTAAGTTTCATTGTTTATTTATATGACCGTTAAAAAAATGTATTTCGCTTTTTGTTTCTTTTTTACTAAGATAAAATAAAAATAATATTAATGTTAAGAGTTTTTAATTTAATATAGTGTCTCATGTTGCTTGTAAACATTTCTTTATCCCCGATTTTCAAGGCCTACTAAAATTTTTTGACTTATAATTGGGTTTTTTGCTGTTTTAGGGCATTTATTAAATTTGAAAGTGCGAATTATTTACATCATTTTATGATATGAGATATGACAGCACCCCAGAAAGTGAAAATTTTCGTTTTCACCCTGTATCTCAGAAACAAAACAAGTTAGCTTAGTTTTGTTTGCGGCATTAAAAGTTTAACGAAAACGTGGCACAGGTTCGCGAAAACCGCAAAGTTCTATCTTTACAAATTACAGTGATACCCTGCAATTACAAACAATTTGGGACACAGTGTATCTACTATTATAGGTTATTTTGAGTTAAGTTATCAAAAAATTATAAGATACGAAAAAGTTCCGAAATTGAATGGAAAATATAAAATACTCTCTGCATATTGATGCTGCAAAAAACCAGTAGCGTACGTTTTATTCTCGAACTTACAAGATTTGTGTCTTACCTTTTTCTTCCTCGTTATTCTTTTCAAACACCTTACAAGGCACATTAAGAGGACTACTCGATCTTCCAGTAATTCTGAATCGTAAATAAGCAATATACTGGGCAAGTATATTTCCATTTCTTGTACAACCAGCTCTAGTTTCAAATTCACACCTGCTCAATTTACACAGTTCTGCTCCGGTTTCTGGAAATTTTTCAGCGTCAGGCGCCGGATCTAAAATGAAGGTGCGACAGCACCACGCCAACCAATATTTGATGTGCTGTTTTGTCCACGTTATCGGATCTGAGAAAATAGGTCAGATGATATTATTTATAGGGTGTTCCATTTTTATTGTTACAGACTGAAATAGGTGATAGAACATGTAATTTTAACACAAAAGTTTCTTATAAACGTACTACTTATCTCGGGAAACGCTGAAAACGTTGAAAACGATTTTTCCAAATTATATTTTGAATATATAAAAGGTACCATCTATAAAACTGTTTAAGATAGAAATCTAAAATTTGGTGGCTTAATACATCTTAAAGTGAACTATTATAATCTGTGGTATTAAAACAAAAATAGCATTGCTAACCGGCGTATTTATAAGAGGGTTACTTATCTTTTCAGGTAGGTAATTGAAATTTTTTAAAAAATAGTCAAAAGTATGGAAGACGTGATCAAAATACATGAAAAAGTTATACCTATTTGATATGCCTTAATCCAACCGTTTAAGAGAAAATTAACTTTGCATTTTTTGTTTAGAGTCACTCTAAAAAGTCAGAATAATAAGTCAATGTAATCTGTAATACAGTAGATTCTAGGTAAAAGGCTAAATTGCCTTATGATCAGATGTAATAAAATGATTTCAAACCAAGATTCAGGGTGTCGAGTGTTATTACTTTCTTATACGAAGTAGTTATAGTAAGTATTTGTGATTTTTTTCGACTTTTTTGATGGATTTACATATTATGAGCATTGTATTACATTTTGACTATTTTCGCCATAATGTTCGTCTATGTGTGTGTGTCTGTCTGTATCCACGATAACTTAAAAATGGCTTATCGGAATTGATCCAAATTTCATATTTAATGGTTTAAACAAAATTGTACATCAAACATTAAATATTTTTATTCAAAATCACTTAGGTCCGGTATTTCAGTGTCAGTTTAAACCAAATTTGGGTAAACTTCGTTTAGAATATACAAATTTAAAATGATAAAATTCACATTCTAATTGAAGTTTACCCAAATTTGGTTTAAACTGACACTGAAATGCCGGACCTTAGTAACATACAGCTTTTCGTACCCCTTAAAGCTTGGAAAGTGAGCGATTCATTGGTTACACTTCAGTAATAGTAAAATATCTGATGTGTTTAACATATGACTTTCTTATACCGATAGTACCACAATTACCTTTCCTAAAGAAATTAAGTTAAATTTCTTGTAAAAATCGTGTTAAAATTTTGAGCTTTTTCAGCAATTTTCAAATAGTTGTCGGAAGTCTCTCTCGCACGTATTGCAGTACCTACAGATAAATCTGTCCTTGTCCCACTTATTATAATCGAATTTTACGACAAAAATAAGTTTTATTTTAGATTTTTGACCTATTACTCACTTAAAAAAATATCCCGGTATAAAATCACATTTATTTATTCATTATTATTGTTATCGGTACCATAAAAACCAGTAAAATACAAAAAAAAAATAATGGTCCTTCTGGGATTCGAAACCGGGACCTTCCGTTTGGCAGCCAAGCCGCTATCTCAGTAGTCTATTGAGATCTGACATAGGGGTGGAGCTTATTTCAAATATTACAATATGGCCGTCGCTAGTACGCTGTCACTTCTAAAATACACGGGAAAAGATAGGAGTGAATTTTTTTAATGTTGATTTCCGCAGCCGAGATTTGCTATTGGCTCTTGCGCCGAGACATATCCAAGCCAGCAAAATTTCAAAGGTTTAGGTACCTATTAATTGTGTATGTATTTTTTCTAAATAAAATTCGTTTAGGCGTCATTTTATGCGCTAAAATAATGTGTAAGTAAATGCGTTTTTAAGTTTGTGATTGTTTTCAAGTTGCAGTCGAAAACTCAAAAAAATACCTATCTTCTTGAGGTCTATAACTTTTATCGCCTGTACAAAAGTCTATTCTTAGAAAGCAGAAAAAAATAGGTATGATGATATAAACAATTCTAGTTTTGTGCAGTTTCAAATTTGGAACTTATCAAATTGATTCTTTTGATGCTTCGTTCGATTATGATATGATTTTTAGAAGTTGTGGAGCGCTAGAGCTAGTGTTTGTTATTGATGCACAGATAATTTTTTCTACCTATACTTACATGTAGCTTTAAATAAGAGTATATTCGAATGTTTTACAGGGAGTAGGGTGCTGCTATTGCAACCCACAATCGCGCAATAGACATTGTGTTTTTTTAGAAGCATTGGGAGTTGGATTCACGTAACTCATATTTTTATACTTTTAATAAAAAGATTTTAAAAAATTAAACATTTGTAATCTGACATCTCCGACGTACTAACGACAGTTCCGCCTGGCGCCAAGAGATGTCGAGTCAGAAATGTCAGATCTCAATCTAGGCCGTCGGATTCAAACCCGTAATATGAGAAAATAAAAATGCTTTAAGAATATCTCGTTTTTTTGAATTTTTTTGACTAAATTTCAAAAAAAAGTTCTAACAAAATTTGTTCAAAATTTTATTCTAAATCAATGTTGAACAATAAAAAAATTTCGTAAATTGTTTATTTTTCAAGATATTCCTAAAAAACCTAAAAATGTCTTCAGGTAAGTACCACTTGTGTTGGTGCTAGATGAAAAACATTTAATGTGGCAGCCACAATTTTATTCAAACTCTTAAATATGAAATAAGAATCAAATCACATAACTCGTTTTTAGTTATGGTGGATACAGAGAGACACACAGACAGACAAACATCATGGCGAAAATGGTCAGAATGGATTCACGGGCCCTCAAAATGTGTAAATCCATCAAAATCTCGAAGTCGAAAAAAATCACGATTACTATACTTTCTTATTACTTCGTATAAGAAAGTAAAAAGCAGTCAGTAATGAGAGAGCAGTCGTCAGTAATGAACCCATCTCTAACCTGGGAGGGCGCTAGTATCTGAGCAACTACAAATTTGATGTGACTTTGTTAACTAATTTGATGAAATGTCAATGTCAATGTCAAATTTATTTTTTATTATTATAATGTTGTTTGTTTTATTAAATGATTGACTGTGAATAAAATCGTATACAAACCTCGGCAAAAGTACCATTCATGTGTCTCGAGAACAAGTTCATCTCGAGGCTACGCCTCTCGGTAAACTATAGTTCTCTCGACAGGAATGGAATACTTTCAGCCTCGGTATGTAATCTACTATTAATATAGTACCACCTCACGTGGTACGTAGGTACAGTTGCCGCCATAAAAATGAGACATGTCTTGAGGTAGATTTTGGCCATTTTCTAGTGGCGTAGACCGGGTTTCTATCTGCCAGATTCTCTAGTTTCTTTTCTACTAAATTTTAGATCAATAATAAGTTATACGATGCAGATTTTCGTTTCCAAAAACACTCTTGATATTTTGAGAGCTGATGCTTTAAACATATCGAGCGATGAAATAAATTTGTAATCGAGTCATCCATGGATTTGAATCCGTATGTCTTTAACTTGAACCATTTTAGCTTTCAACTGACATTTTATTGTAATGCAGTTCAAGTAACTACATACGATTTCGGATTCGTGGATTACTCGATTACAAATTTATTTGATCGCTCTATAGTTATTTGATCATAATTATTTAAAAAAATTGTAAATGAGTTAAGAGGAAAATTCAAACTAAACTAATAATTGTTACAGTGCTTTTAATATTTCTAGGCGGGAAAAGTTCCGACCAATTGAAGACCATATCTAGTACTCCGTACACTCGTTTCAAAAAGTCAAAACTATCAGAATTTAAACTCAAATATTTATTAAAATAGCTAAATAAGTAATTTGCGTTTTGTGGTTGGATTTTTGCGAGGATTTTTGATTCTATTGCTGTTGTTGTTACTTGTCCCTCTTTGCGTTATTTCGTTTGTGTCCAAATACGAGCATTTTCGGTTGCGCTAATTAAGTAATTTGCGTTTTATGGTTGGATTTTTGGTTCTATTGCTGTTGTTGTTATTTGTTCCTGTTTGCGTTATTTTGTTTGTGTCCAAATACGAGCATTTTCGGTCCTGGTAAGTTATTTTAAACCATCGGAAACTAAACAAATGTTCACATTATGCTTACTTTTGATGACAGAGTCGGTGAAAATGAGGGGTAAATGCAAAGCACGAAAAATTATTCATTCCGAAGCAAGGAATGTTATCCACTTTTTTGATAGACAAAAACAAGCTGGTGAATATGGAATGGACATACTCGTTACAAAAAGCCACTGAAATAGCTACGACGGCTACAGGAAAATATTTAAATAGAATAAGCATTTCTTCATTACTATACGTTGTTTTATGCTGTAGTTATGCAGGCAGATTTAGCTGTAGCTGTAACTTTAGCTGTAGCTGTAAAAACTTGAATATGTGTTAAACAATGGAACCATTTATGCAGATTTAGCTGTAACTTTAGCTGTAGCTGTAGATGTAATAGTTCGTCAACTTCAACTTTTACAGCTAAATCTCTTAAATCTAGTAACTTTTTAGGGATTTTATTTTTGGTTTTGTCTAGGTATGTACATCAAACATCAACTCAATGCTCACTACAGCTAAATCTACTAAATCTTGCATGTATGGACTGTTTATTTACAGCGGCTTAGAGAAAACTTACAGCTACAGCTAAAGTTACAGCTACAGCTAAATCTGCCTGCATAACTACACCATTAGTCCCCTAGGCAAAAATGCTTGACAGTTGTCATTTCATTTCACTGTCATTCAAATTTACCGGCACATAATTTTACTTTTGAATGTACCAGTAAAACGACTGCAGCTCTGTACACGCCCATTTTTGATTTTGTAAGCCTGGTCCGACGTAATAACAAATTACTAATTTATTATAAAGAATATTGAGTTTTTACCTAACTCATTTTGTTAAACAATGTTCTACGAGAGTTATGTAAAGAATCCCGATCGAAATTCATATTGATTATGATTGAAAAATGTAATAGAGTCGTCCGGAAATTTTTGAGATACCTTTTTTTATTCTTAATTGCAAAGATTAAGCTACAAAAATAATAATGGCATCGAAAAAAGTGTTTTTTATTGTTCAATTTTAAATTATTCCATATTAAAAGTCGTAAAAATTAGTTCCCATTTAAAACACGACGTGATCGGTGGAAGGGTTTGTGACGTCATTAGCCATGTTCTGTTCAGCTGTCTATGTCGTTTGTATATAAATTTTAGCATTGCCTGACATTTCGACACTGGCTTATGACCACGCAACATGGCGCGCTTTTCGGGGTGTTTGAAAAGTACCTTTTTTTCAATTTGAAATTTTGGGGTCGGGATAAACATTTGGAGTTTAAAAAAAAATGATACAATGTTTTTTTACATCTAGATTACATTAAGCAGGTTTTCAAGCGTTTTCATTTTTGACCGGATGACTCTATTGTTCATCAGCGGTGTTAATTGTACAAATATTGTTAATGATGTAGCGCCGCTGAAAATGAATTAATTAAATAAGTGACTATGTGAAATATCTATTTTAAACACTATAAATAGTTTAAATCTTGCTGTTGGAAAAAAAAATTTTGCACCCACGAATTATGTTGTTAACAAATTACAATATCGAAAATTATAAAAAAAATCAGCATTGATGAATATTTTTTTGTAATCCCATGTAAATTTGCATCAAAGGATTCTAAGGGTATGTTTGAG
This sequence comes from Pediacus dermestoides, assembly GCA_963942485.1. Lineage (NCBI taxonomy): Eukaryota > Metazoa > Arthropoda > Insecta > Coleoptera > Cucujidae > Pediacus > Pediacus dermestoides. Next base: position 20,208,866 of record OZ012626.1, on the reverse strand, counting down.
GAATCCGATCGTGTTTACTATCGCAAGTCATTGCATGTTGCAAATAACCATGTTTAAACACTGCCATGCGCTAGCGCGAAAACCAATGCGATTTCGGAAAAAATTACGTTTTTTGGGGGGGAATTTTATACTCTACAAATTTTATAATAAGTCTTTTTTGCATGACCGCAAAAATTACGGAGATATTCGCAAAAACCTATATATGTGCACACTTATTGCCAAATAAAAAATTAAGATCGCGTTGCACACATGGGGACTTTTAACACAATGTTTATAATGACGAAGCGAAGCGGTAAACAAAATCCAGCCAGGTGATATTTTTTTCCGAACAAACGCTTTTTTTGTCTAATATGACTGGACTATGATGCAGGTGGATATTTTGAACTGAAACTCGTTTACACAGGGCAAATTTTTGTGTCCCATTTTCCATGGCGGCAACTGTACCTGAAGATATTTTTAAGTTGTTTACGAATATCTGAAAAAAGAATCAATTTATGAGGTTTTTAATTTTTTAATATTAATTTGTTAAGAATAAAATTTTGAACATATTTTGATTTAACTTTTTTTTTGAAATTGCTTCAAAAAATATTTGAAACAGGCGAGAAATTACATTAATAATAGGTATATTTCTCATTGTGTGTATTATTTCAGAAGGCCTAGTCCTAGATAAAGTAGAGGTAATAGGCTTGGGCTCAAATATGAAGCCTCCGAGTTCGAGTCCCAGGACGTGCATCATTTATCTTGTTTATTTTACTGGTTTCTGTTGTATGTACCGATACCAAGAAATTTTACTTAATTTAAATAACTAAATACATCAACTTTGGGAAATGTAATTTTCAAGCACAATATTTTTTGTCCACAAATTCGGCTGCAATGAGTGGGACAAGAAAAGAATTATGCCTATCGCAATGAATGCGAGAGAGACTTTCGAAAACTATTTGAAATTTGCTTGAAAACGCTGCAAATTGAAACACAATTTTTACGGGAAATTTATCTTAATTTCCATGTGGTTTAATAAAAAATATACGAATAGTCCAGTCAAATGAGAACAAAAATGCCAAAAAAAAAACGTTATCGGAGTCTAATGAGATTTTGAGGGTAGGTAGTGATTGCCAACGGAACACTCCACCTCGTTTTTCACTCCTACAATTCCTCAAGGGGTGGTCGCCATCTTGAATTTTAAGATTGAGTTCGATTATCTTGCTAGATATACATCTCACGTTAAAAACGCGTATTACTCGTATTAGATACCAATATTATTAAGGAACAAATTCCCAACAACTTTTGTTTCAAACTTTTTTCGTATTATTAATATTTACAAAGTTATAAATTTCCAAAAAAAGGTATATTAAAATCATAAAATCCAAAGAACCATTTTCTCCCCCAACATGCCCATTTTTGGAAATTTATAGCTTTAGAAATATTAATAATATGAAAAAAAAGTTTCAAACAAAAGTTGTTGGAAATTAGTTCGTTGGGTAATACCGAGGGTAATACGCATTTTTAACGCGATATGCATATCTACCGACATAATCGAACTCAATATTAAAATTCAAGATGGCGGCCACCCCTTGAAGAATTGTAGGTGTGAAAAACGAGGTGGAGTGTTCCGTTGGCAACCACTACCTACCCTCAAATCTCATTGGATTTCGATTTAATGCATTTTAAAATGACTCGTTGACTGGACTAGAAATAATCGAAATACGTGGGCTGTAGGAAAAGTAATTTCCAAGTAGGTACCTACAACATTTTAAATACATTTTCTTCAATATTAATAAAAATTCGGATGTTGACAGCATGTGATTATTGGCTACACGTTTTGATGGCCCCTAAATACATTTTAACTATTTTCACCATGATGTCTGTCTGTATCTGTGTGTCTGTATCCGATAACTCAAAAACGACTCATCAGAATTGATCCAAATTTCATATTTAAGGTTTTGAACTATTTTGTAGGTCACATATTAAATCTTTTTTATCTAGTACCAACACAAGCGGTATCTACATACCTGAAGATATTTTTAAAATTTTTAGGAATATCTTGACAATAAACAATTTAGGAAATTTTTTAAATTTTTAATATTTGTTTAGAATTAAACTTTGAACATGTTTCATTATGACCTGTTTTGAAATTCTTTTACAAAAATTTTCAAAAAAGCAAGAATTTCCAAGAATAATATACAGTGTGTCCTTAGATAGACATAACTATACATGTAAATGATTAAAAAATTTGAGCAGAGTTTTTTCTTTCTGGGATATCACCCCGCTTGGTTAGAACGTAATTTTTGACATATTTTTTTAAATCAACTGTGCCTTGATAGTTAAACAAAAACTATTTTCGATTCAGGTAAAGTGCCTTTTTTGTGAGGGATACTTCAAAATGTTATTGAGAAAACTTGTTTACAATTAAAAGTTATAGCCCCATGCCGAACTTCAGAGATATAATTCAGTGACCGGCAGAAAGTGTGCACCAAATGCAGCGCATAAAATCAGTTTTTAAACAGTTCTTGGGTTAATACTTACATAATTTACTTAAATTGGTTTAATAGTCCTTCAGCTAGGGGTCAAAAGGTAGGAAGTAAAAGCGGGATGAGACGACGCAGTGTTTTCTGAAGGTTTTTTGGTCGCTGAATCCGAATCCGTGCGTCGTTTTTCAATAAAGTGGTGCAAACAAAAGTTATTAACAATTTATTGTTTAAAACGCAATAACTCGAAAAGTATAGATTTTATCGAGCATTTTACCAAAAAAAGTTTCAAACAAAAGTTGTTCAAAATAGAAAGACTCTCCGAAAAGTTCATATGGTATTTTGTCATAAAGTCGCACGGACAAAAGTTATTAACAATTTATTGTTTAAATGTTTAAATTAACTCGAAAACGAAAAGTATACATTTTACCAAAAAAAATTTCAAACGAAAGTTGTTCAAAATAAAAATACTCTCCGAAAAGGTCATATGGTATTTTGTCATAAAGTTGCTCGGACAAAAGTTATTAACAATTTATTGTTTAAAATGAAATAACTCGAAAAGTGTACATTTTACCAAAAAAAGTTTCAAACAAAAGTTGTGCAAAATAAAAAGACTCCTAAAATCTATGCTTTTTGGTTTGTTCCGTTTTAAACAATAATTTGTTAATAACATTTGTTCGAGCGACTTTATGACAAAATACCATATGACCTTTTCGGAGAGTCTTTTTATTTTGCATAAATTTTGTTTGAAACTTTTTTTGGTAAAATGTATACTTTCCGAGTTATTGCGTTTTAAACATTTAAACAATAAATTGTTAATAACTTATGTCCGTGCGACTTTATGACAAAATATCATATGACCTTTTCGGAGAGTCTTTTTATTTTGAACAACTTTTGTTTGAAACTTTTTTTGGTAAAATGCTCCGTAAAATCTATACTTTTCGAGTTATTGCGTTTTAAACAATAAATTGTTAATAACTTTTTTGCACGATACGTCAAATTCGCGTATTTACTGTTTTAATTAAAAGCATAGTAGGTTTTGTTTACAAATTACTGAACGGTAAGTAATTTTACCGATCAGATTCTCGCGGGTCCAAACAAAGGAAAAATGGTTTTTCTTTGTCTACAGAGCCCAAATTTGGTATTCGGGGATAACTTTTAAGTAAAAACCACTTTTCCTAATAACATTTTTTTCTACGGTGCAAAATAAGGGTACTTTATTCTTGAGTAAATTTGAAATTTTCACCCCTCCCTCGTATACGATGCAATTTTTACTGGTTTTGCTTATGCTCTTTTTTGTTTAAGGACATGCAGAACCTTTCCACAGTAAAATAAATTTAGTAATTCTAAAGATACAAAAAATTCCCATTTGGTGCACACTTTCTGCCGGTCACCGTATATGTTTATTTTAATTTTGAAACTAAAATGTTGTACAGGGTCTTTCACGCAAAAGTAACACCTCCCTAATTTTCTTACCTATTGAGATATTTTATTTTTTCAAAATCATATTTACTGTAGTTTTTTCTAAAGTTTTCAAATATGCCATCAAAACTTTTTTAACTTGAAAAATATACAAGGTGTGCTAAAAATGGCATTTTTTCTTATGGAACACCCTATATATTTATACATGAATCGATAGATCTTTTTAAGCTGATTCCAAATATATATCTCGCAGGCAAATGGTTATTTTAGGCAAATAGCATTTGCCTAGGCAAATGGCTTTATGATAGAAATCGTTAACTTGATATTATTTTACCCTTCCCCTTCTTGGGCAAGGGTAAATTTACTTTATTTTGTTGGGCAAATTGTAGTTTTTAAAAATAAAGTAAATTTACCCTTGCCCAAGAAGGAGAAGGGTAAAATAATGTAAAGTAACAGTTTCTATCATAAAGCCATTTGCCTAGGCAAATACTATTTGTCTAAAATAACCATTTGCCTGCGACATATATATGACTTTGACATTTGGACCAAAAGTGGCGGAGATATTAAACGTCAAATTTGTAAAATTTGAGAAAATTAACATTTCCTTTTTTTTTACCTTTTAGGATATTTTGATTGTTTTTCATTGTTTCTCCTTTATTCTTCCTGTAAATATCAAAAAACTAGAACACAGCTTAGTTCATAACTTTTTTTTAATTCATTAATCTTGTATAATAGGGACTTTGCATGATTTTCAAAATAATTTTTTTTGAAAAGCTGATACCAAATTACCACTATCAATATTTTTTTAAAAATTTTTTGGTCCGTACTTTCCAAGTAAATAAATAAAAAATATTGCAAAATTTGAAATTTCCACGCATTGCCCGGAAACGCCCGAATCGGTCCAAAAGACTGCTGACGTCACGAATCTAGTTCCACAGTGCCGCATTTTGACTTATTTCGAAAAATGTCAAACGCGTAAAAAATATTTAGACATGCCAATGTCAACTAGATTCGTGACGTCACACAGGACTCTCCGACCTTAAAGCGTTTTCGGGCGGGAATAATATATTTGAATTACGGTCAATTTATAATCGTTTTTACTTTTTTTATGTACAAATATTGAGTAAAAAAAATTATTTTTGTTGTAGAGTATTATTAATATAGTCGTTTTACATTTCTAACAGAAAAAAACGGGATTTTAAAAAAATGCAACATCCCTATTTATATTATTAATAAAATCATTTTGAATTAAAAAAAATTAATAGTATACTTGAATACTACAGGAAAAAATAAAGCAGATAGAATTTCAAAAAATTAAAATATCCTAACAGGTAAAAAAAAAGAAATAATGCAGGCGCCAAAGGTACTTGAGTATGCATAATATGAGGACCGGCAACTATGCTCGGATTTTTATATCTGAGATCCTAAATAATGAAAAAAATCATGTTACCGGCAAATCGGATGGTCCATTTCAATTCCTTCGCCCTCTTATTATGTTATCACTATTATTACAGTCCATCAGATATTTGAGATTGAAAAACTTGCGGGTAGGCTGAATTTTTAATATGTTGTTTCTGAGGGTCCGAAAGGTAAAATCTCAAGTTGGCGTATCTCCACCTGTTTCGGTATCCCCGCCATCTAGAAAAATTTTTGGAATCGATTTTTGGATTTGCCTTATGTTCTGTTGGTCGGAGGAAAAACGTGTAAAGACAAAAATTGTATAGCTCAAAATTTGCAACATTTTTTGTCTTGCGCTGAACTCTCTGTAGTTAGTTCCCAAAAATATAGAGGGCGCCAAAATTTCCAAAAATGCGCTGTACCTATGTACCTGTTATATGTCTATGTTTATCTGGTTTTTGAGTACCTAAAAGTGTTTTATTCAAAAAAACGTGAAAAAATGTCATTTCAAGTGTCTAATTTGAATAGAAAAAGACCGAACGAATTAACGTGTTTTTTTTTGTGATACAACAGGAGACTTAGTTAAAAAACAAAAATCTCAATCGTGGATGACTATTATAAGAGCAGCAGATTCAAATTTCTTCGCAATATATCCAGAGGCGTCGAAGATTAGAGGGGAAAAGTGGAGTAGTCCCCCAGTATCTACGCCACTGGACATTTTTTTTATAAATAAACCCCATCATTACTTAGAAATGTACTAAATTACTCTGTGTACGAAATTTAATGAAAATCGATCGAGTGGTTTAGAAGTTATAGTAACAAAACGAGTTCTTATCCTGTACTTTGACACCCTGTATCTTTGTTATAAAACATTTTTGAGCAAAGTTTTTTCATTAAAGTCTACTTATTTTTTGATGCTCTATCACCTCCCAAAGTTAATGAAGTTTAACTTTTACCACCCTGTATATAAAAATATAAAAGGGGTGCGAAAAAAAATTGGACCGTATGATGGAGCGGCAACATCCAAAATATTAATCTTTGAGCTGTTATGAGCTTATATCAATTGATAAAATGCGGTTCTCATATTATGCATACTCAATTCCATTCAGCTCCCGGTCTAAAATGTTAATTTTCTCAAATTTTACAAATTTAACGTTTAATATCTCCGTCACTTTTGGTCCAAATGTCAAAGTCATATATATTTTTGGAATCAGATTAAAAATATCTATCGATTCATGTAAAAATATATAGGGTGTTCTATAAGAAAAAATGCCATTTTTAGCACACCCTGTATATTTTTCAAGTTAAAAAGGTTTTGATGGCTTATTTGAAAACTTCAGAAAAAACTACAGTAAACAGAATTTTGAAAAATTAAAATATCTCAATAGGTAAGAAAATAAGGGGGGTGTTATTTTTGCGTGAAAGACCCTGTAGCTACCTAAGTACCTAGGTACAGTGGACCCAGAGCTAAGTCGCCGATACAATTGTGTGCGCACTATGTAGGACATGCGTGTTTCGCCGCAAAACACCGATACAATCTGGAGAAAAATGTGTTTTAACTTAAATCTTCGCAGTTACTATATACAAATTGCATGTTTTTTCTTCGTTCGATTGTACTAGTGGTAAAACAGTTTCCTACTTCTGTCATTTTCTGTGCATAGCATCGGCGACTTAACAGTGGGCCCACTGTATATCTTTTCAGAAAATTTTACATCAAAAAGTTATTAAGGAACTTTGTAAAAAAAAACAATTTAAATATTTCTACAAAATTTAAAAACCAATTAAATCATTTAATTGTTGTAATACTTTGTCACATATGGAATTAGCAACATTTTTGTGTGAATTTAAAAAAAATCAAGGGTTTTGGAAGTTGTAATTATTTAATTTAGTCTCCATAAAAACCTATACATATGTATATTATCAACAACCAGTATTTAAAAGTTGATCATTTACAAATTTATTATTTGTAGCGTGCTGCAATATTATTACAGTACTCAATACAGCGTAATTATAAAAGAATCTCAGAAGGTGTATTATTCATATATGTATTAGGATTTGCCACCTCTCATAATCAGTAATGAATCAATGAATATCATTTAAATATCACTAATATCCATTGGTCAGATCGGCATTTACATTCAACGTTTTCTCTTTGAGATTCCGTAGTAATTTTAAATTTATTAAATTTCACAGCCTACTGGGACGTTATATTCTTTTATAATGACTGTACAACTTTCAATACCCGTTACCAATGAAGTGAATTTAACAATAAGTCGCTTTCAATTCGAGCGTAAAATGTCTGATGTGTTCAACACATAATACATGAAAATATGTATTGAAACCATAGCAAATAGTCATATTTTAGTTATATTAATTGAAATTACTATAATTATTATTTAATAATGGGTGATGTCGGGTGTCTTCGTATTAATTCTAAAATAATAATCGGAATCGATTCTACAATATTGCGTTGTACGAAAAAAGCATCCGAAAAGTATTTAGCTGTAATAAATTTATCAAGAAGACATCGGGGATATAGGAGACGTTTAAATAAAAATCATACAAAATATATTTAAAATTTAATTCTAAATCTAAACAAATGTTTAAGAATAAACAATACGCATAAATCTGTCCTTGTCCCACTCATTATAACCGAATGTTACGACAAAAATGTGGTTTATTTTAGATTTTTGACCTATTACTCACTTAAAAAAATCTCCCGATATGAAATTACATTTATTTATTCATTATTATTGTTTTCGGTACCATAGAAACCAGTAAAATAAAAAAAACATATCTGATGTGCCCAACACATGACTTTCTTATACATTGCCATGATACAGTTTTAATCTTTGGAAAATACTGAAGGGGTAGCCAATAATCACATGCTGTCTACATTCAACACGTTATTAATATAAAATCACATTTATTTATTACTAGCTGTCCCCCGCGGGTTTCGCCCCACGATAGTTTTCTGTCTTTCTCCGTTTTTACAATAATATTTAATTGTATTACAATATATCAATATTACACAAAAAACACGCCACCACGATGCTGTCATTGCCGTCGATTTTTTCAATAATAATTATAGGTACAGTTAATTTCACAGAAATCGACTACACCTAATATTTCCCTGATTCCCTGTGTTACAATGCCTTTGTTTGATTGACGTTTACTGTCAAATTGACAAATTAAGTACTTATTTGCATCCGTCGCCAAAAATCAAAATGCCAAAATTTACTGAACGACTCATGATAAAAAATAACCTAATTTCTGTGAAATTAACTGTACATATTACAATATGACACAAAAAACACAAATCAACGACCACGTAACAACCGGTGGTGGTTTCGCCACCACAATGCTGCCGTAGCCGTCGATCTTTTCAAATAATAATATTGCTACAATCGATTTCCTCAACGGTATAGATTTCTGTAATTTATATAAAGTGCTTTTGTGCCTGAGTGATAGATGGCGCTACTATATGTTAATAATTAAAAATTTTTGACGGAATTTCAAAAAAAAGTTCAAACAAAATTTGTTCAAAATTTAATTCTAAATCAATGTCTAAGAATAAAAAATTGTCGTAAATTGTTTATTTTTCAAGATATTCCTAAAAAACCTAAAAATGTCATCAGGTAACTGTCACTTGTTTTGGTGCTAGATGAAAAACATTGAATGTGGCACCCACAAATTTGTTCAAACTCTTAAATATGAAATTTGAATCAAATCCGAGAAGTCGTTTTTAAGTTATGGTGGATACAGACACACACAGACACACAGACACACAGACAGACATCATGGCGAAAATGGTCAAAATGGATTCAGGGGCCCTCAAAACGTGTAAATCCATCAAAATCTCAAAGTCGAAAAAAATCACGATTACTATACTTCCTTATACTACGTATAAGAAAGTAAAAATCTTCTAAATAGGGATGTTGCATTTTTTAATCCCGTTTTTACTTTCTTATATCTACGAAGTAATAAGAAAGTATAGTAATCGTGATTTTTTTCGACTTCGAGATTTTGATGGATTTACACGTTTTGAGGGCCCCTGAATCTATTTTGACCGTTTTCGCCATGATGTCTGTCTGTCTGTGTGTGTGTCTGTCTGTCTGTATCCACCATAACTCAAAAACGACTTATCGAATTTGATTCAAATTTCATATTTAAGAGTTTGAACAAAATTGTGGGTGCCACATTCAATGTTTTTCATCTAGCACCAAAACAAGTGACACTTAGCTGAAGACATTTTTAGGTTTTTTGGGAATATCTTGAAAAATAAACAATTTATGAGATTTTTTTATTCTCTAACATTGATTTAGAATTAAATTTTGAACAAATTTTGTTTGAACTTTTTTTGAAATTCCGTCAAAAAAATTTCAAAAAAAACGCGATATTCTTAAAACACTTACATTTCTCATAGTGCGCGTTGATCGTTGAATCCGACCGACTAGACTAGTGTCACATAGAGGCTTGGCTACCAAGCGGAAGGTCCCCCTGTTATTTATTGGTTTCTAAGGTACCGAAAACAATGATAATGAATAAATAAATGTGATTTTATACCGGGAGATTTTTTAAAGTGAGTAACAGGTCAAAAATCTAAAATAAAACACATTTTTGTCGTAAAATTCGGTTATAATGAGTGGGACAAGGACAGATTTATGCATATTGCAATAAGTGCGGCAGAGACTATTTGAAAATTGCTGGAAACCCTCAAAATTTAAACATGATTTTTACAAGAAATTTAACTTAATTGCTTTAGGAAAAGTAATTGTGGTACTATCCGTATAAGAAAGTCATGTGTTGGACACATCAGATATTTTTCTGTTAGAAATGTAAAACTACTATCGAGCGATCAAATTAATTTGTAATCGAGTCATCCATGGATTTGAATGCGTATGGCTTTTATTTGCCACCACTTTAGCTTTCAACTGACTTTTATTTTACATCACATATTTTTATTACTCTCCATACCGATTTACATCGTTAAATCTTTAACTCGTGTTAATATTTTTTCTACTGCGAATTTCAAAATTATTTTTGGCATTTTCACATTAATAGTTATTTTTGTAACAAGGCAGCAAAGTTGCATTTTTGATGTGTGGATATTAGTTGCCGCGGCGAACCCGAGGCAAATAACCACTATGAGTTATGAAAAATAACTTTACTGACTAGTTGCACATTAAATTTTATCTGAAATCGACTAAATCGCCCAATTTAACGTCCATAGTCCAGACACAATTTGAAGTAGGCACCGAAGCATAGGTAATTTTAACGAAAAGCACGAGTAAAACACGACATAACCAAAATAGACGTTCACTTAAACGGCTGTCAGCTGTCAACTAGTATATTTGTTGACTAGTTATGCAAGCCAACATATATAAAAATCGTACAATAATGACTTACTTTACTGCCGATTTCAGATAAAATTTATTAAGTTGGGAGGCTTTGTCCATCACTGACAAGCAAATAAATAATCAAAAGCTGTCACTTCATTTGCATGTTTTTATTAAGTGTGAAAGACTTTCAAATGTCTTTGTACTCCACTGAAGAGGCAGAATCAATTCCTCCCGTGTAGCATAAGTCTATTTTTTCTCATACCTGCACGAAAATGGCCACTTTTTTGCCTGAAATGCGGAAACAAAGTCGCCCTTTTAGGGTAGTCGCGGAAAATAAGAAGTGACGGTAATATTTCTCACTTGGGTAGCCATTCCCCCCCTGATACGCGGGCGTTATTTGTATTGTCAGCATAAACAAGATACCTTGTTTATGGTTGTCAGTGTGATTTTCTCACCGCAAAGTGTCAAGCAAAAATGTCAATGTTATGCTGTCACGCAAAAGAAGTGGCCATTTTCGTACAGGTATGAGAAAAAATAGAGTATGCTACACGGAAGGAATTGATTCGGCTTTGAGTTCTTGCGCCCTCGCTTCGCTCGGGCCCAATTTTCACATTCATCGTAATCTCTTAATTCCTACCTTGTTGCATAAACTACTATTGTACCGGGTGTTCAAATAAGAAAGGACGCCGGCTGTATCTCAGAAACTATTTATCGTACAGCCTTCGGAAAGAAAATTATAACGGCAAATTAAAATATCTGATGTGCCCAACACATGACTTTCTTATACGGATAGTATCACAATAATTACTTTTAAAGAAATTAAGTTAAATTTCTTGTAAAAATTTTGAGGGTTTCCAGCAATTTTCAAATAGTCACTGTCGCACTTATTGCAATACGCATAAATCTGTCCTTGTCCCACTCATTATAACCGAATTTTACGACAAAAATGTGTTTTATTTTAGATTTTTGACCTATTACTCACTTAAAAAAATCTCCCGGTATGAAATTACATTTATTTATTCATTATTATTGTTTTCGGTACTATAGAAACCAGTAAAATAAAAAAAAAAAGTAACAAATTGACCCGTCCTTCTGGGATTCGAACCCGGGACCTTCCGTTTGGCAGCCATATAATGAAACACATGGTCTACCTCGACCATCGGATTCAACTATCAACGCGCGCTATGAGAAATATAAAGTGTTTTAAGAATATCTAGTTTTTTACTTTCTTATACGTAGTATAAGGAAGTATTGTAATCGTGATTTTTTTCGACTCCGAGATTTTGATGGATTTACACGTTTTGAGGGCCCCTGAATCCATTTTGACCATTTTCGCCATGATGTCTGTCTGTGTGTCTGTCTGTGTGTCTGTCTGTATCCACGATAACTCAAAAACGACTTTTCGGATTTGATTCAAATTTCATATTTAAGAGTTTGAACAAAACTGTGGGTGCCACATTAAATCTTTTTCATCTAGCACAAACACAAGTGGTACTTACCTGAAGACATTTTTAGGTTTTTTAGGAATATCTTGAAAAATAAACAATTTACGAGATTTTTTTATTCTTTAACATTAATTTTAAATTAAATTTTGAACAAATTTTCAAATAGTCTCTGTCGCACTTATTGCAATACGCATAAATCTGTCCTTGTCCCACTCATTACTACCAGATTTTAGGACAAATAATTAACAGAATACTTATCAAAATTCCACAGTGCGAAAAATGCTTGATATCTTTGAATTTGCTGTAGCTAAACTTTGAAGATTTATAAAATACTTCTCAGTTTTGGTCAACGTTTTACTCAAACAAACTGTACAGTGCACAATAATCCTTCTCATCAAAATATTTCGATCTTTTCCCTTTCACAGTTATTTGACTAACAATCTCTTCGTCTTCTTCGTACTTGGATTGCAAAGCAATGTCAAGTTTTTGGTGTTTGGCGATATAGCCACTCTCACCAGGATTGGATTAATTGGTTTCCACTTTTTAAATTTTTATAACTTTATTCGAGCTCTTCGTGTGTTTAATGCAAATAGAATCTTTAGTATAAAAACAAATATATTTCTATAATGTAAACAACAGCCACTCAGAGATAGATGGCAACACTATATAAATATGTAAATAATTTATAATTATTAAAAAACGGCGCAAAATAAAACACTGCTTACTTTGTCGACACGTCTAAAAATTGAAAGAGCATTCACAAAAAATTTTGCGTCGATATCTTTAATGTAGATTTACATGCTTAATACAATTTAACGACTTTATTGTATATATTAGAAAAAATTTTAATCGAGTTGCCATGATATCCAAAACATAAAACCGTAGCCGTTGTAGCCGTGGATCTTTTCAAATAGTAATGCTACAATCGATTTCCTCAACGGTATAGATTTCTGTATGTAAACAACATGTACTTTGTAAATCAGAGATAGATGGCGCCACTATATAACTAAAATTTTTTGACGGAATTTCAAAAAAGTTTCAAACAAAATTTGTTCAAAATTTAATTTTAAATCAATGTTAAAGAATAAAAGATCTCGTAAATTGTTTATTTTTCAAGATATTCCTAAAAAACCTAAAAATGTCTTCAGGTAAGTACCACTTGTGTTTGTGCTAGATGAAAAAAATTTAATATGGCACCCACACTTTTGTTCAAACTCTTAAATATGAAATTTGAATCAAATCCGAAAAGTCGTTTTTGAGTTATTGTGGATACAGACAGACACACAGACAGACATCATGGCGAAAATGGTCAAAATGGTCAAAATGGATTCAGGGGCCCTCAAAACGTGTAAATCCATCAAAATCTCGAAGTCGAAAAAAATCACGATTACAATACTTCCTTATACTACGTATAAGAAAGTAAAAATTTGTTCAAAATTCAATTCTGAATCAATGTTAAAGAATAAAAAAATTTCTAAATTGTTTATTTTTCAAGATATTCCTAAAAAACCTAAAAATGTCATCAGGTAACTGTCACTTGTTTTGGTGCTAGATGAAAAACATTGAATGTGGCACCCACAATTTTGTTCAAACTCTTAAATATGAAATTTGAATCAAATCCGATAACTCGTTTTTGAGTTATGGTGGATACAGACAGACACACAGACAGACATATATAGACAAATATATTCTCTAGACTGAATTGGCGAGCAAGAATTCATCACAATAATGTTAAATCCTTATGTTCAGGTTTGAAAACGGGCACCCGGTATATTGATATATTGTAATACAATTAAATATTATTGAAAAAACGGCGCAAAATAGAAAACTATCGTGGAGCGAAGCCCGCGGGGGACAGTTAGTAATAAATAAATAAATATGATTTTATATTAATAACGTATTGAATGTCGACTGCATATGATTATTGGCTACCCCTTCAGTATTTTCCAAATATACAAACTATATAATGACAATGTATAAGAAAGTCATGTGTTGGGCACATCAGATATTTTCAATAATAATTATAGGTACAGTTAATTTCATAGAAATCGACTACACCTAATATTTCCCTGATTCCCTGTGTTACAATGCCTTTGTTTGATTGACGTTTACTGTCAAATTGACAAATTAAGTACTTATTTGCTTCCGTCGCCAAAAATCAAAATGCCAAAACTTACTGAACGCCACCACAATGCTGCCGTAGCCGTCGATCTTTTCAAATAATACTGCTACAATCTACAGTGACAGTATTAAAACAGTGGCGACAAACAGACATCCCATTTTTAATTGGTTCCTGTAGTCACGTGGTTTCGTCCGCCATTAGGAGGCGAATCGTGCGTTTGTTTACATGTATTTGATATGATTTATCTTCAATTTTACCATTTCATGTAAAATTTGTGGATTAGTTTTCATGTTAATCAGGTCTATTAAGGTGACCCTTGTAAGTGCTACAATATTATAAACTGTATTAGAGTATTATTGGAGCCTGGCACCCCTAAAAGCCACCCCCAACGTGCATATTCGTGGTTTTTCGCATTTTACCACAAAACGGTTACAATTTCGCAATTTTAGCTTCTGTACAAAAATAATCCTTATAAAATTCTCCACAAAAAGTGTATTTACCACTTTTTCTTATATACAGTGGTTCCCAATTTTCAAGCCAATACAGGGGTATTAAATTAATTTTTAATAACATCGAGCAAGCGCCGAGGGGATAGGAAGTATGTACATTTCCAAGACCTAAAAGTATTTCGCTGCAGAAGGTTTGTTGTAGGGAGTATACTAATAATAATAAATAATATACTAACTACCCCTATACAGGGTGTAACTGAAATGCTTGGCCAAACTTTACGTGCGTATTACATGGAACAAAACTAAGAAAAAAGTTCCTATAAACAAGGGTCCAGAAATGATTCCTAAGGGAAGTACAGCCCCCTAAAGGGGGCACATTGACGATGGTTTTTTGTAAATTTTTTCGAAACGGATTAAGATAAAGTTATGAAATTTGGTATGATGAATAAGTATTAAATACTGAACAAATTTCTGTAAACATAATTTAAAAAATTTAGTCAGCGGCGTTTTTTACCTGAAAGGTTGGGGGGTAAATTTTGGCCAATTTTTGTTGTCCGTTGAGGGGTGCACCTGACTAAATTTTAAAAATTTTGTTTACACAAATTTGTTCAGTATTTAATGCTTATTCATCATACCAAATTTCACGACTCTATATGTCAATCCGTATAGAAAATATTTAGAAAAAAACATCATCAATGTGCTCTCTTTAGGGGCTGTACCTCCCTTAGGAATCATTTCTGGACCCTTGTTTATAGGAACTTTTTTCATACTTTTGTTACCTTCAACACGCTCACAAAGTTTGGCCAAGCATTTCAGTTACACCCTGTATTGGGGCGCTTGCAGTTTGAGAACTATTGTACCTATATAAGAAAAAGTGGTAAATAAAATTTTTCTGCAGAGTTTTACAAGGATTAATTTTCTATAGAGGCTAAAATTGCGAAATCGTAACCGTTTTGCGGTAAAATACAAAAACCGCGAACGTGCACGTTAAGGGCGGCTTTTAGGGATGCCAGGCTCTAATAAAATTGGGGGACACCATAGAATATTTAAAATGTAAAATTATTAACAGATAACAGATTATTATGCTGTGTTTAATATAAAAATTAATTACAACAAAAATAACAAAGCTGCAAAAAATTTGCCAGTAAATCTACCTATTGCTGATGGTCACGTATTGTGAAATGTTATTTGTATGTCCCTATCTTTGTATTAATAAATGTAATAATTATAATCTATAATCATTTTATTAGTTCAGCTTCCTTAGAACCAATTTTATTGCCAATACTTTATACTCTATAATAATATACTCGTATTGCTATATTTTAAACAAATTTCTAACTTTGAACTTGTTATTGCAGTGGTTCGTTCTATGCTATACATTAACCAGTAAATTAATATATTTTGAACCAAAGTGGACGTTTATTGGAAATATTCAATAAATTATGCTCTTTTACCACCAACAAAACTCATTTATTTTCTGGATTCCTAACTCACTACTTTATTTTCAATTTAAAATTAGCCTCCTCATGGCGGATGGGCGGGGTTTAGCCATACTTGTCGCCACTGTTTTAATACAGCCACTGTACTACAATCGATTTCCTCAACGGTATAGATTTCTGTAATTTATATAAAGTACTTTTGTAAGTGAGTGATAGATGGCGCTACTATCAATATGAAAATTTTTTGACGGAATTTCAAAAAAAAGTTCAAACAAAATTTGTTCAAAATTTAATTCAAAATCAATGTCTAAGAATAAAAAAATGTCGTAAATTGTTTATTTTTCAAGATATTCCTAAAAAACCTAAAAATGTCATCAGGTAAGTACCACTTGTGTTGGCGCTAGACGAAAAAGATTTAATGTGGCACCCACAATTTTGTTCAAACTCTTAAATATGAAATTTGAATTAAATCCGGTAACTCGTTTTTGAGTTATCGTGGATACAGACAGACACACACACACACACACACAGACAGACAGACAGACAGACATCATGGCGAAAATGGTCAAAATGGATTCAGGGGCCCTCAAAATCTCGAAGTCGAAAAAAATCACGATTACTATACTTTCTTATTATATAAGAAAGTAAAAAATTTCATAAATTGTTTATTTTTCAAGATATTCCTAAAAAACCTAAAAATGTCATCAGGTAACTGTCACTTGTTTTGGTGCTAGATGAAAAACATTGAATGTGGCACCCATAAATTTGTTCAAACTCTTAAATATGAAATTTGAATCAAATCCGATAAGCCGTTTTTGAGTTATGGTGGATACAGACAGACAGACACACACACACACATCATGGTGAAAATGGTCAGAATGGATTCAGGGGCCCTCAAAACGTGTAAATTCATCAAAATCTCCAAGTCGAAAAAATCACGATTACTATACTTCCTTATACTACGTATAAGAAAGTAAAAAGAGAAACGTTCAATATTTTATGATGCGAGAACTTGTCACACTAATTTAGTACTGTCAATTTTATTAAAAAACAGAAACAACAATTGAAATTCATTATTAATATTTTCATGGCAATAGAAGGTATAGAAGGTTACTTTATCCCAAGGCGAGCTTGAGAGGTTGCCAAACTTCAAATTTCTCTCAAATTTAGGTATTTTATTAAATTTTAACATTTTCAATTTCTTTGTATTAGAGGTTTTGTGAAAAAAATTGAACAAATCATATTGCATTTTATCCAGAGATTATAGTAGCATGAATTATTCACTTATTTTTGTCTTGGTTATTAAAATAATTAGCTTGTAACTTGGATGAGGGAAACTCTATAACTGGGAAAGTAACCATCAGATTTAATTTTTCTTTGCAGATTATCCTTAGTTTTAATGTGCTCTATAATGCCCTGTATTCGGAGTGCGCCAATTACTGATCACCCTGTATAATGTTCTGTCAAATATTATTGAAGTAACTTCTGGTGTCCCTCAAGGTGGACATTTATCCACACTTTTATTAAACTGTTTTATAAACGACATTTCTGTTACTATGGATGATTGTAAATTTCTCATGTTTGCAGATGATCTTAAGTTGTATTATATTATACGTTCGCCGGATGACTGCGCTAAAATACAAAGTGTTTTAAACAATATTTTCAATTGGTGTCATATATATATATATATGCTATTTTTTCTTCAAACGCAAACAATTCATTAAATTGTAAAATTATTAATTGAAATTTTAATAAATAAATTTTGACAATTAATTTGACTTATGACCAGCGGCGCTTAAGTAGTACTTAAGCGCCGGCGACAGATAAAGTAGAACTTTACCGGCAATAAAGTGACACTTAAACATAATCAGTAGAGCAGGATAATGTCACACTTAAATGACGTTTGAAGAAAAATACTATTAAAGATCTAGGAGTTACCTACGATAATAAGCTGTGTTTTAACGAACACATTTCAATTCAAGTTAATAAGTCGTTGAAATTGTTAGGTTTTTTAAAGCGAAATTTTAGAAGATTTTAAAAATTATAATTGTGACATGAAAAAAAGAAGACCTAGTAGTAATTAGTTTATTTCAATGATTTTTGGCATACATGTTTATTATGGTAAGGTAAGTAAACAATCAAAATATGAAGAGAATCGGACAGTTAGAACCCGAGAAAAATTAATAATGGTTTGGGCCTCCATGGTGTGCTGGGCACTCATGAACACGTCTGGGCATACTCCTAATGAGATGATTAATTTCCTCCTGAGGTATCTCATTCCAGGCTACCTGTACTTCATGACAAAGTGCCCCTAGAAGTTGTGGGGGATGGAGTAAATTTACCAATCTTCTACTCATAATGTTCCAGATGTGGTCAATGGGTGAAAGATCCGGAGATCTTGGTGGATAGGGCAACAAATTGATTTGATTACGCTGAAAGTAGTCCAACGTAACGTTTGCTGCATGTGGTCGGGCTTGTCTTGTTGAAAAAGTGGATTGGGAAGGATGCTGAGGTAGGGTATAACATGTGTTTCCACTACTTCCTGAATGTAGCGCTAGGTGGTCATATTGCCTCTGATGAAGACCAAAGGTGACCTAGTGTCATAAGCAATAGCTTCCCACACCATAACTCCAACGGTGCGGTACACATGCTTATCCACAGGAAATTGAGGATCACGCGCTTCACCTCGTCGCCTTCTCACCCTTGCCCGACCATCGTGCGTACCCAAACAGAATCTGGATTCGTCGCTAAAGACTACCGTATTCCATTCCTGCTTCCAAGGCAGCCGTTCTCTACACCACTCCAGTGGGTTACGTCGGTGCTCAGGAGTGAGGAGTAACACAAGTTGAGGACGGTAGGAAAACAGTCCAAAACTTCTTATGAGGCGATGAACGGTTCGCATCCCAATATGCCTTCCATGTTCTGTAAACCATTGGTCCGCAATCGCCCCTGTGGAAGTGAAGCGAGCCCTTAGAACCAAAAGTCTAAGGCGGCGATCTTCGCTTTCTGTGGTTCTTCGGCGAGGTCCTGTACCTCTTGCTCTTCATGTTCGGTCTTCCTGGAGCCATGCCCGACAACAATACACCACGGCATTTAGACTCCTATTCGTCCTAGTGGCAATTTCTCTGAATGATAAACCGCCCTCTCGCAGACCCAGTATTCGCCCCCTATCAAACTCGCTAAGTTCATAAAAATTTTCACGTCTTCTCGCTCTAAGCATAATGACAGATCATAAAAACTCTTAAAATGTACTGTACGAAAAACAAATGGTACCTGTAGCTAGTACAAAAGTCCATTGTCGCCTCTTGCGTTTTTTAAAGAAAAAACGTTATAACACCAAAACCAATGCATCGATATGACTGAAAAACTGATCGTTTTTTGTCTTAAGCTAAACAAACATGTATACCAAATATCATTGAAATAAACTAATTATTACTAGGTGTTCTTTTTTCCATGTCACTTAGTATATTAAATGTTTATATTTTTCTATTGTTAGATCGAACCTAGAATTTAGTTTTATTATTTGGTCGCCTTATGACTCCAATTATAAATGTCTGATCGAGAAAATTCAAAATCGATTTTTGCGATTTTTATTTTTTAAATCTAACGTTTCTCTTTCAAATGTGAATTCGGAAGTGCTGAGAGCATATTTTGATGTTAAACTTCTTGAAGTAAGAAGAACTAAATTTGATTTAACGTTTTTATATAAAGTAATTAATGGTACAGTTGATTGTCTAGCTGCTTTATCTATGTTAAATTTTTTTGTTCCCAGTAGATCAACTAGAAATTCGAATTCGTTTTATATTAATTTTCACAGAACAAATTATGCATTTAATTCTCCAATTGATAGAGCCTGCAGGAAGGCTAATACTCTGAATCTGGACTTCTCAGTTGATTTGGGTAAATTTAAACGGCAATTGCAATTGAATTTAAATCAGATTTAAGAAAATTGTTCCTTATTTTGTAAAAATGGATTTTCCGTAAATAAATAAATAACTAAATAAATAAATAAAAGATGCAAACTAATAGTGTGCCAAAAATCATTTTGAAATTCGCAGTAGAAAAATCATTAACACGAGTTAAAAATTTTACCATGTATATCGGTTTTATGGAGACTGATAAAAAACTCACTGTATGTTTATTATACTTATACATATAATATATCGTGTGTTCCAAAAAAAAACTCAGTCGCAGTAAGCCATGACAAAAATGAAGTATGTGTTTACTTGTGTGCCAGATGTGAAATGAACTACTATGTTAACACTATACAGGGTGTCAGTTTTTCGACCGGCACCATGGGGATCTCGCTTATCTTAAGAGATACAAAGTCGGTTAAATTAGGGCAAAGTTACACATTCTTACGCTGATCAATAGTCACAAGAGAAATTTGAACTATTGTTTTTAATTTTGAAGTTATTGTAGAAAAACAAAAAATTGTAATTTTCGTTTTTAATTTTTAAATTGAAAACTCATAAACTTACATATTTTTAACTAGGCACTTTTTTACGACGAATCCGAATATGTCAATGCATTTGCCATGGCGTCTAAGAAGGCAGAAAAACAGTAGTCAACTTTATTTTTTCTTATGGTCGCCATATTGGATTTATACATTTTTCTAATACACCGTTTTTCCCTCTTAACTATCATGTGTGATACATTATTGTAAAGAGGGAAAAACGAATAAATTGGAATTTCCGCCAAAATATAAAACTTAACTATCATGTGTGATACATTATTGTAAAGTTTTATATTTTGGCGGAAATTCCAAATTACCCGTTTTTTCGAAGGGTGCTTTGGAAACAAAATTGTCACTTTTGATTTAAACACTTCTGCTGATTTGTCCACGAAAATGGGATGTTCAAGTTTTCCAGAAAGAACCGAAAATAGAAAGTATTTTCTATCTATTCATAGAAATGTAGGCCAATATGGTTCCTTTGATAAGCAAGAAGGTGAATGCGTGTTTGGCGGAAATATTCACCAACAGAGTAATTTCTAATAATGGGGACATAGGTACGCTGGTTAGCGCATTCTCCAGATTTGTCACCGTTGGACTTCTTTTTGTGGGGCTCTAAGAAGAATAAAATGTATCTCACCATACCAGCCGACATTGATGAACTGCGAATAAATATTATCACTACCCTTAGAGATGAAATAAGTAGTAGAGCAGTTCTAAATCTTAGAAAACGGATTCCATTGTTTATCCATGTGGAAGGTGGAGAACTTGACCATTTATTATAATTTTCTATTTTTTCTTTTCGTTTTCTTTGGTTTCGGTGTTGTTCTAATGCGAAGAATAAATTTCTATCAAAATCTCTCGTTTTCATGTTTTTTACTTACAATCGGATAAAATGTAGTAGAAACGTAAACGACTAGACTTTACTGACTCTAAGTTAAGGCGACCTGTTAAATATTTGTTTAAAACAAAAGTGATAATTTTGTTTCCAATGCACCCTTCGAAAAAAGGAATAATTTGGAATTTTCGCCAAAATATAAAACTTAACTATCATGTGTGATATGTTATCGTAAACAGGAGAAAAGCTGTATTCAAAAATTTATAAATTCAATATGGCGACCATAAGAAAAAATAAAGTTGACTACTGTTTCTCTGCCATCTTCGACGCCATGGCAAATGCAATGACATATTCGAATAAAGAATCAAGGAGGAACTTTTGTCAACACAACATCTATCAGAATTAAATCAGTTGACAACTAGTTATTCCAATTTATTAATTTCCTTGGAAACCTGGCGATCTTGTTTCACGGCTATCTAGATTTATTTTTAAAAAACCACACCTATTAAGATAATTATTGTGACTAAATTCGAAGATTTCCATGATTATTTTATTAATCCTAAAGTCGTTTTTGGGTCCTTGGCATAATGAGTGACAAACCTACACATAATAAAGTTTTAAAATATTTTTTGTCATGGATTGCTTGACCACGGAACTATGAAAACAATCATATCTTTAATTAAAGTATTAAAAAATATTCTTTTGGCAATAACTCTAAAACAAACGAAGATATCGAGCTGCGGTTTTCACGTTTTTTCTTGCAAATTCAATCTACCTTCCGATTCTGACATCATAATTATACCATCTAATTTAAGTTTTCGGGATAAAATAAAAAAAACTGTAATTATTTCAAATTGCGCCCTCTAGCAATTTTATTAGGAACTATTGTCTACCATTCGATGCGATAATTAAAAGTACCAACATTTCTCTTCCAAACAAGCTTAAGTTTACTAAAATCGAATAAGTCGTTTAGAAGTTACAGCGATTTAAATGATTACATTTTCAATAGCCTTAAACCAAAATGATGCAGAATTGTTTAAGCTTTCTAATGCTGTTACCAAAGACATACCTTAATGTGGGAATTTTCGGAGAAATTTAAAATTTTAATATTTCCTTTTCAGTTGCGCCCCCTTGCAGTGAAATGCGGAACTTAAAAATAATTTCCAGAATTTTCTCATGGCCACTTTAGTAATGAAATTTTTCTCTCTGAATTTCTATGTCCAGTAGTTTCCAAGATATGGCCGGTGGCTACCCTTAATGAAACAGCCTGTATATTAGTCGTAGATAAATATTTTAACATGCGTTATCTGTCACAATGACAATAAGATGAAAATTTTTAAGTAACAAATGAACTACTTCCTACTTCTAATTATTCTAGAAACAACATGACCAGTCTATCTCTATTATCATGGCTTACTGTGAGTGAGTTTTTTTTTGAACACACGATATGATTCCATATACGGATATTATTAGTGAAGGTATGTCTCATATTTAATTGATGACACATGAATAAATATTTGATGTGTCCAGCACATGACTTTCTTATACATTGCCATGATACAGTTTTAATCTTTGGAAAAAACTGAAGGGGTAGCCAATAATCACATGCAGTCGACATTCAATACGTTATTAATATAAAATCACATTTATTTATTATTATTGTTTTCGGTACCATAGAAACCAGTAAAATACAAAAAAAAATAATGGTCCTTCTGGGATTCGAACTCGCGACCTTCCGTTTGACAGTCAAGTCCCTTTAGTTACTAGTCTATCTCGGCTGTCGGATTTCAGATTCAACGCGCACTATGAGAAATATAAGTGTTTTAAGAATATCTCGTGTTTTTGAAATTTTTTTGACGGAATTTCAAAAAAAAGTTCAAACAAAATTTGTTCAAAATATAATTCTAAATCAATGTTAAAGAATAAAAAAATCTCGTAAATTGTTTATTTTTCAAGATATTTTTAAAAAACCTAAAAAATTTTTCAGGTATGTACCACTTGTGTTGGTGCTAGATGAAAAAGATATAATGTGGCACCCACAATTTTGTTCAAGCAAATGAATATGTCTACAGGGTGTCCACCTAGTGCGCGGGTCTTCCATATCTCCTTTATTATTAATGCTAACAAAAAACAAATATGCTTTATTTCTGAATGTGCATAACTTAAAAATATTTTCCACTATACAGAGCGTTCAGTTTTTGCTGGGCGCACACCAACTTTCTTATTTTAAATGGAACACCCTATACCTATATGTTTACATTTTTGGATCCCCGTTTAATTCAAACTACAAAAGTATAAAGGTTGTATGTAGGTACCTAAAATTTCCATTTTTTGGATTTGTTCAAAAATTTTCAAGGATATGAAATTTTACAAAAAATATGAATTGCTTAACAAATTCACAGTCTTTTCGAAAAAAACAAAGTTAAAATGATAATAGCAAGTCCAGAGAACATTTTCATGTATTTTTGGTGAATACAGGGTGTAAGTAATTTATTCGTAAATATCCTATATTTCAAACAGTGATAACTTTATTTTTTCAAATGGAACCCCCTGTATATTTTTATATTACGTTATAGAGAATTAGATTCTCTATCATTTCTATTAAGGGTCCCCTACACCTACACACCTTCTAGTTGGTTTTTGCCGAAAAATAAAAAATTTTGTATTTAGTAGGTACTGATACAAAATATTTTACTGACCAAGTAGAGCTCCTTTTCCTAAATTTCATAAAAACATGATAAAAAAAACCTTCGTATCAAGGCAACCAGGCATGGGACGTGAGGAAGATTATTAAACAAAAAGTACTCGGAAAAGGGATGACCTTGAACCGCGGAAAAATTTTCGTCTGCGGCGCTTGTAAGCTCGCTACGCTCGCGCCTTTATGGTTAGTAACGTATTCTCTCTTTTTTGACTGCCTCCCTTCAATCAGAACCCCCTTTCAAATTTCAAATGGCAGCCTAGGTTAGGTATATTGGGCACTGGAAGGGTAATTCTTACTTTCTTATACGAAGTAATAAGGAAGTAGGTAAGTACCATTTTCATGGGATAACAATAAAATTTTCGAATTTTGAAATACATCTCTTCCAAACTAGCCAAATTAGGACTTCTATTAGGTATTCGAAAAGTATGAGTAAAAATTGATCCAAATTTCATATCTAAGGTTTTGAACAAAATTGTGGGTCACATATTTAATCTTTTTATTTGTAGTACCAACACAAGTAGTACTTACCTGAAGACATTTTTATGTTTTTTAGGATCTGATAAGTTATAATTAAAATGTACTTATATAATTTTTTAGTAAATTTTAAGCCTACTTTTAGTATTATTTCTTGTAAAATATCCATAAAAATTTAGTTTGTTGGACAAATTTTTATTCCGATTAAACATTTTTAAGTTCTGAATTATTTGTTTTATTTACAAAGATAGGTACCTGTAAAATTTTTAATAACGTGGTATTTGCAAAATTTGGTTTTGAAAAAGCTAATTCCGAAAAAATGTCAATAAAATACATTCAATACCTACTTAGTGTGGTTTGTGTGTAGGTATTAGTACTAGCTGTTGCATCTCCTGTTATTTTTCATCATTAAACAACATATAATAACATAATCGTGCATGTACATACGAATATATTTAATATTGTTCATTTTTGTTTGAATATTATGAGAAATAATATCTCTAGTTCTAATAAATCAGTTAATATTATAATAGGTACTGACTGTAATAAATCACCCCTAACTTCTAGAACAAAAAACACATATCTGTTTAATATATTGAAATTAATTTTACTTTTATTAATTATATCATCCTGATAGATATTTCGTAAATCATAAATAAAATGCCTATTCAAAAATAATTAGTCATCCGATACTGACTTACTCAAAACAAATTCAATCAATAGGGGCCGCCATATGAATAGAACTTACATCTTCTAAATGCACTTTTAAAATTGCGACTATATTAAAAATGAAGATGAAATGTAACATTTAACCAAAAGTACGAATATATTGTTCAATAAGTACCTGTAGGAACTAAAACCATTGTATCTCCAATTTCAATATCAGTCTCAGTACTAGCACTACGTAAGTTTTCCGTCGCATTTGAACGCGCCGGCAACAATTCAGTCAATTCACTATTATCCCTTGCTTCATCGTCTGGTGAATCTTGTCCATCATGCGACGGTGATTGAATGCACAATTTCTTCCCTGCTTCCAATAAAATAGCGTCCAATGTGTCTCCGAACAAATCGGAAAATTCTGCTTCGGAAAGCAACTCATTTTGATTTGGCGCGTGAGAGTTTTCATTGTTGCAGTTCCTTTGAGAATTCTCCCGCAAACATAGCGATTCACTGGTTGATGCACCACTATCGTCACATTTGTCCATACTTCCATGTTTGTCACTAAAATCACATAAAGTTGATTGCTGTTCAAATGACGAATTACTAGAGATTGTATCGCCCTGTTTTAATGATATATAAGCGTACTGTTGCTGTTTCTTGTGTCGGCATGACTCACCACCCTCACTTAATGTTTTAATTTTACGTACATTGCAATCAGTCCTAATTGTTGCACTCAATAAGTGTTTTAACAATTCCGATGTTTTTAATTTTTGAAAAATTGTATGGTCGACATCACTGTTGGTAGTAGCGTTTAGCAGATAAGTACCTGCTGTTACCGAAGAAGACGTTAGATCTTCGCAAGTTGCATTTCTACTGAACGTTGATTCACCGCTTAGACCGATCATGGCTTCTGATTCATATATGCGAGCGAGTATTTCGTGGAAAACTATGAATTTGTTTTGTGTATGTGAATATAAGTTTGTTTCCTTAATTTATTTTTGAAATGATTCGTTGGTAAATCCCACGAAAAACATAAACTCAAACAAAAACAAAACTTTATTTCCGGGCGCGTTGGTTTATGAATAAGTGTCACGATTCAAATATTATTTAGATTGTAAATACACTCATCATGCAATTTATTAGAAATTAATAATTTTGAAATTAATAATACTATGAGGATCTATAGACACACTCCTGACCCATCTATTTTCAGACTGAAACTTATTTCAAACTGGTTTTTATTATGAATGAAATTGAATTTTGGACTCACACACCACACAACCCATATACAACTCTCTGAAACGTTGATGGAGCAAAACACTCCTCTTAAAAATAGAATAAAAACATCCTTCGATTGTAATTGGTCGAGATTTGACAAGGACGATGAAAATAACGAATTTTATTTGGCGGTCTGGTATCTATCTTTATTTAGTAGGTATCTACTTTATGTATGTAGGTACTTCGCGGTTATCTAATTTAGTCATTATGATTTAAAAACACGTTATTCGTACGTTTATTGTCGTTTTGTGGGTTAACCTTGCCTCAGAACAATCATATCCTCTTCTATATCTAAATAAATGACAGGAAAAACTTTCCACCCGCTTTTAGTCAGGTTTATAAAAATAGGAGGTATATTTTACAACACATGAAAACAACGAGTTGCGTATAGCAGCGAGTGGGACTATTTCACGAATAAAAAAAACTTATTTCATCTTGTGTAATAGATAAATACAATTTTTCTAGAGACGTCAAAAAAACTTGAGATTTTTACATAGTTATCCATACGCGAAGCTTGTCATTTTTGATTAATGAAAAAACATTGTTTTTTCAGTAGAAATACTATAAGGGCCGGTTGTATAAAAATTTAATCGCGAGATAATCCTCCAAAAAGGATAAACTGCCATAGAAACGATTGTTGATTACAATTGTCACTATAGATATTTTGGAGGATAAAAATTTAACACCGCGATTAAAGTTTTATACAACCGGTCCTTAGTACTTCAAAATAATCGGTTATACATCGATAACTTGTTGCATAGTTACAAAGAGTGTCAGTTTGACAGTTTAAATATTTTTTAAATTATTCTGTCAAACAATCATTTAAAATTTTTGATTTGTGGACCTACTCTATGTATAATCAAATATAATCGATATAATAGAAGGTAACTTAAATAAAAACGTTCTGATTGGTTGAAAATCATAAGAAAAAATAATCACTGTTAACAGTGAAAAATAGTTATTTTTCTACAGCCGCCAAAAAAACGTGACTTTTTTACATAGTTATCCATACGATATGTAAAGCTTGTCATTTTTGATTAATGTAAAAACATTGTTTTTTCAGTTAACAGTAAAAAATAGTTATTTTTGTATTAAGGGTGCATAATTAGTGTTTTTTATGGTTCCTGAGAATGTAAATTTTGTTCGAGACGGTCAGGTCGAGACCAAAAATGCATTATCTAAAGCAGTTTTATTTATAATTTGCGATGGATTCTACACTGACAAAAGTAAACGTGTATTTTTACTATGATAATCATTGGCCACCAATTGACCAATGATAATCATAGTAAAAGTACGTAGCTCGATAAAATTACATGTCTCACGGAATTTTACATAAAATATGTAATTTTAAAATTACAGGAATATTGTACTTTTACAAGATAACGCACAGACAAACTATGTGATTGGTCAACGAATTACATAAAACCTGTAATAAAGTACAATAATCATGTTCTTTTTTTTACATTTTTTCCTAAATTCACTTACATTTTTATGTAATATTACAATTTTTTTCAAATACAGATAACTTTTACATTTTATTTGGACTTTTACTTATACTTTACAACAAAAATTTAATTTTCAATAGTAATATAATAAGTGCTTTGGATTTTCCGGTTAAATTACGAAAACTTGTTGCACAGCAACAAAGAGTGTCAGTTTGATAGTTTAAAATATCTGATGTGCCCAATACATGACTTTCTTAAACATTGTTATTACTTATACAGTTTTAATATTTGGAAAATACTGAAGGGGTAGCCAATAATCATATGCAGTCGACATTCAATATTGCTACAATCGATTTCCTCAACGGTATAGATTTCTGTAATGTAAATAATGCACTTTTGTAAATCAGAGATAGATGGCGCCACTATATAAATAAATTTTTTTGGCGGAATTTCAAAAAAGTTTCAAACAAAATTTGTTCAAAATTCAATTCTAAATCAATGTTAAGGAATAAAGAAATCTCGTAAATAGTTTATTTTTGAAGATATTCCTAAAAAACCTAAAAATGTCTTCAGGTAAGTACCACTTGTGTTGGGGCTAGATGAAAAATATTTTATGTGGCACCCACAATTTTGTTCAAACTCTTTAATATGAAATTTGAATCAAATACGATAACTCGTTTTTGAGTTATCGTGGATACAGACAGACACACAGGCAGACATCATGGCGAAAATGGTCAAAATGGATTCAGGGCCCCTCAAAACGTGTAAATCCATCAAATACTCGAAGTCGAAAAAAATCACGATTACTATACTTCCTTATATTTCGTATAAGAAAGTAAAAAACCGAGTGCGAAGCACGAGGTTTTTTCTGTCAAACTGACACGATTTGTTGTTGTGCAGGAAGTTTGAGGAATTTAACCATCGGAAAATCCAAAGCACGTATTATATTCGTTAAGATAATTTTATGAATGTACACAACAGTTGATTTTATTTCATATTAATGCAAGTATTAGATCATACTAATATATAATTACAAATTAATTCTTATACAAATTTTGTAATTTATATTGTTACCATGGAAAACCTACAATTAATTTTATCGCTGGAAAACCATGTAGGTTGGTCCAATACTGCACTATGATTGGTCGAAATTCCTATGAATAAAATTATCACAATAAAATACTAAAAAAGTGTAAATTCTACAATAAAAAACTAATTTTTACAGTACTAGTTATGTAAATAATATGTAAAAGTACATACAATTTTTTCAGTGTAGCAGTGAAAACCAAGAAATAATTGTATTTTGTTTGTTAATAATTATAAAGGTTCGTTAAAACTATGTTACAGCACTCCTCGGTCTCCCGTACCTCTTATTATCCCTCTCTTCATTTCTGTTAACTACCGATGTATTTTCGGGTTCATAATAGTGAAAAAAAATTTTTTTTCACTGTTAAGCCGTGAAAAATAGTTGTTTGTGTAACAAGGCAGTAAAGTTGCATTTTTCATCACGAATGTGGATATTAGTTGTAGAGGCGATGCCGAGACAAATAACTATTTAACAAATAACAATTTAACGTTCGGAGTCCAGACACAATTTGAAGTAGGCACCGAAGTATAGGTAATTTTAACGAAAAGCACAAGTAAAACACGATATAAACAAAATACACGTTTACACGTGCTCAGTAAAATACTTAACTGAGCACTACCTAATTATTTTTTTGCGCGATCGGTTTCCATGACAGTACCTGGAATTTACCAATTGCTATAATTACGACGACCACAATTAGTTATTTGTATTGCTAGCCTTGAAACTAGAGTTTTGCGAGTGCGAGTAGGGTTTGCGAGCAGAGGCCGTAGGCCAAGGCCCGCAACTACGAGTACTCGCAAAACAGTTTCTAGGCGTGTAATACACACTATTTTTTGTGCCGAAGTTTACTTAAATAAATAAAATTTACAAAATATTTGTTGAAATATTTGGTATTAGGGATTTTTTTTTATATTGGTAACACGCGATACTTAAAATTGACACTGACAGTCACATGGGTGAAACTCAGATAGGAACAACGGAAGTAAAGACTTGATTGGCTTGAGTCGAAATGATACTGTCTTCCTTTTTGGTAGTGTAGTAAAGCAAGAGTATGTCTCTGTCCAACAGTACACTTGTGCGCATGTCTGGTAAGTAGTTGAACAACCATGCACAACGGGGCGCTAATATTCAAGAATAAGAGAGATGACATGATACATCTCTGTCTAACATAGTAACTTTTAGGGGATTTTATTGATAGTGGTGTCAGGGTGTCACTACTGTCATCCAGTCCAACTGATTTAAATCGTTTGCTTTGTGATGACGTATGTGGAAGTTCTCGTCAATTTGTTATTTTTAACATTTTCGGATATGAGCGATACGAAATTGGTAAGTTTTCTTGTATTTATTTTGTTTTTTTATCCATTGGGAATTGGAGCGTACCAGTTCTACTGAAATGTAACGAAGTTTAGGTGTAAATATTTGTAACTTTTCAAACATAACCTAGAACTGTGGAAGTATATTTGCTTTTATTTATAAATACACCAGTTTTAGATATATTTTAATTTTTCACTTTATGGTTTTAATACATATTTTGTAAGAAATTAGAATTATATTAAACTACTTATGTAATTCTTGTTTTAGGGTTTCCGAGTTGATGGAGAGCATCAGATCGTGAAGTAGAACATCGATCTAAGTTTAATTCTCTCACATAAAGTTTATTAAAAATGTATTGATTATATCTTTGTCGTATTTATTAACGCTATTTGAAAGAAGACTGAATGTTTTATTTATATTTTTATGGAGAAATACATTTTTTTTTTAAATATTCCTATTTTTTATTTATTACTTTGTATTTTTTTCAATTATTCAGTGTATTTAATTTTAGTTTCAATGAAAGTTAATTTTCATTGAAATTAAATATTAAATGCATGGAATAATTTGAAAAAAATAATAGTTGGTGGGTGTATAACGCAATGTACAATTTTAAATTTTCGCGGGGAATGTAGTAGTTCCTCAACCAGACGCAAAAATCTTGTTTCTCGCGTTCACCGTTAGGTTCGCACTTCTCCTCTTGAATGTTTTGTGCTGACAGTAGTAGCCGAATGACAGAAATAATAATCTGTTTCTATGGAAAATACAAATTTTCTTTATGATTTCAATGATGCCAATCGATAAACTAAAAATTCCTAGTTTTTGCCGGTCTAGCCCGGCAAAACCACTGAACTATATCAAAGATGGAACGCTACAGCCTTGGACCTGCGCGAAAATTTTTACATCCTTTACGACAACCGTGCGGCAACCGTTACCCATAATGGGACATGCGCAAAACACATGAATTCACAGCTGATAAAAATTCGTTTCTGGTGATATACACAGGAACATATATAATAAGGACGGAAAACTCGAGGGTGGCGGTGGCACGGGAGACGGCGGCTATGTCGGTTACACTTTCGAGCGAGTCGTTGCGTAGTGTCACTGCGCATTAGTCTGTCTTTTTCTCTCAGGCACTGTGTGACGCAACGACTGACATAGGCGCCGTCATTGCGTCCTTTCAGCCACGGCTGCCTATAGCTCGGCATACGGACTTTCTGGTCCTTATTATATATGTTCCTGCTTCTAAATTATCCGACAGTCCTCTTCTTCCTCCTCTCACCAAGAGATTCAATGATACCAATTTACAAATGATTAAAAACTCTAACAACTTCAGAAAAGTATTAAATTTCCGGTGATGGGGAAAACACATTTAGCTAGAGAGAATAAAAATACAAAAAATTAGATACATTTATTATTGCAAATACATGAAACTCAGTGATGTTAAAATACGGTATTTTATTTTTCGTTGTATTATACATTGTATTATACTTGTATTATACCGTATTATATCGTATTTTATTCAAAAAGAGGCGGGAAAATATATAATTCACAGTTTAAATTTCGATTGGTATCGCCTGCCTTTCGAGAACTAATTCATAGATTGAATTATTTATAGTGGATATAGGTAAATGGAATTAAAATTACAATTTCTAAAAAAATACAAAATTTTATTAAACAAACACAAAATAAATAAAAAAATTATTTATATTTTACTTAAAGCACAATTTAAGGTACTTACCTTAAATTGTGCTTGTGTGGACCTAGTCGCCGAAGAGAGGGAAAAACAACGATTATTGAGTATTGAGCGATGTCAAATGTCAGAAATCTGAGACATAACCTCGTTTTTAAAATACCCGGTTGGTTTAATACCAATGACCGGTTTAATACATACCGTTTTAAACGGTATAATACGCACTTTAATACCATCGTATTATACGGACTCACATCACTGAATGAAACCCACCTGCAAGTCATGAAACATAATAAATAATTATGAGAAATTAAAGTTGGCAGGGTCGAAAAGTCTTAATACGCAGTCACCGATTATGTGTTGCGCACATTCAATTCGGCACAGAGTTAGGAACGGCAAATAGCTTTCCATCTTTGATATAGTTCAGTGGTTTCCAGCCGATTTATACGAATGCAAAATGACTAATGCCAACCTGAGGCACAAAATATTATTTATCGATCTAAAAAATATACATGCATTAAGCATTTTACTGAGCACTTAGTATTTTTACTGAGCATTGGTATACAATATTGGGAATATGAACATTGCATTTGAATATATAAATAACGGGCATTTAATATGTGGTCTATGTAAAATATGCTAAGCGCTCGCCTTCTACCGACGCTTCAAGCAAAATAAAAGTCTGTGTAGTTTATTATTATTATTATTAGCCACATTTTATATTTACTGTAGTATATTTTGATTGATTAATATATGTTTTGTGGTAATCTATAATCACATAAGTAAACATTTGGAATACATCAAAACGTTACAGAGAGTTTTTGTTTACGATTGTGCCGCCGGTGGCTCTGCAATCTTAAGCTTAGTTTACACGAGCAAGTAAACTATCGCAAGTTAATGTCTGAGAGCAACTTCCAAATAATTTGCGTAGTGTAAACACTGCCCGAGAGTTCTCTCAGCAAGTCGCAAAACTGGAGGCAAGTGCTTGCGGCAATAATCACTTGCACGTCTAAACAAATTGGGAGAGCGCTCTAGGAAGTTACAATTTTTTTCGATTTTACTGAAAGTTGTGTGCAAGTTGCAGCGAGACGCTCGAATATTTTATATATTTTTATCAATTAATAACTTATATTCATTAATATAGCTATTTATGTATCAAGTATACAAAATAGAGTTTTTGGGGACGAATCGTGAAGTCCTAAATAACTACAGCGTGATCAGGAATGACTGAATCTGTTGGTATTAAAACAGTTGCGAAATTAGGAATTTTTTTTGTCACAATTAAAAATATCAGTTTACAAAATCTAAGGTTATATTATGGTGAAGTATTGTTATGTTGGGATTGTCAAGATTGTCAAAAGTTGACAGTTTAGATGTGCGCGCCAACGCCCTTGCGGTTGTTTGCGTCAATAGTACCAATTCCACTAGTTATTTTTTCAATAGGTACCAACAGATTCAGTCATTCTTAATCACGCTGTATTTGCGTACGTGTTGCATACAAGGTTTTTTTTGCATGAGGTCTGCAAACCCACAAATTAATTTAAAAAATTGTTTAAATATGTAAATACAGACTCGTACATAATACAGCGTGATCAGAAATGACTGAATCTGTTAGTATTAAAACAATTGCGAAATTAGGATTTTTTTTCGTGGTATGATTTGCAAACCTGATTGTCACAATTAAAAATGTCAGTTTACAAATACTAAGGTTATATTATGGTGAAGTATTGTTATGTTGAGATTGTCAAGATTGTCAAAAGTTGACAGAAAGATGTGCGCGCCAACGCCATTGCGTCAATAGTACCAATCTCACTAGTTATTTTTCAATACCAACAGATTCAGTCATTCTTGATCACGTTGTACTAGCTCAGTCAAATTAGATCAAAAATTACCTAATATCTACAAAGTTGACATGATGGCCACATTTTTGAGAGCAAGTCGAGGGTCATTGATAAAGCTCTGAAGTGCAAGAATCCAATAAAATTTGCTTGTGTGTCACGTGATAAGGATGGTTTTTTTATATCTTGGTCTCTACTGGTTGGATTTTAATGTAGTTTTTTAATTTATTTGGATCTTCACTTATTAACTCTTTTAATAAGATCGAAGCTCCAAGAGTAGGGCTTCTGGCTATCCATTCTTTGACCCCTATCCTTTTTCTATCCTCTCTTCGTTCTTTTTGTGCAATGAGAACAGCAACGGCTGCAGCTCTCTTTCTACTTGAATATACTCTACCGTGTAAACGCGCATGCAATCACTTGCTGCAAGTTATGTCTAGAGAGCACTTGCTGAGAGAAATTGCTTTGACAACTTGCTTATATGTAAACACTAGCGCAAGTTACTCTCACAAGTGCTATCGCAAGTTACTATCCCGTGTAAACTACGCTTTAAAATAAATCGCGTATATAAAATATTCCATATGAAGTGAATGAATTGATATTGAAAATTTACGTAAATTTAGTGTATACAGGGTTATCCATATGCCAAACTTGAACAGATGAATAATGATATTCTAAGTAAAAAATGTTATATAAATTTTTATTTCTTCCTAACTGCGAAAAAAATTTAATACAAATAATTAAAATGCATATCTCCTAAACTAAAAGAAAACGGACATACAGCGTGATCAAGAATGACTGAATCTGCTGGTATTGAAAAAATAACTAGTGGAATTGGTACTATTGACGCAAACAACCGCAAGGGCGTTGGTGCGCACATCTTACTGTCAACTTTTGACAATCTTGACAACACCAACATAACAATACTTCACCATAATATAACCTTAGATTTTGTAAACTGACATTTTTAATTGTGACAATCAGGTTTGCAAATCATACCACAAAAAAATTCTTAATTTCGCAATTGTTTTAATACCAACAGATTCAGTCATTCCTGATCACGTTGTATGTTTATAGTATGGAATGTAGAGGGGAGGAACACAATCTTAGATGGGAATCAAACTGAAAAAGTGTCCGTCAAATAACAGCAAATAGTAGATGGCGCATGTGTACCATAAGGGTATGATATGAACTTAGCAGTTGTAAACAAATTGAAGTATGCTGAGTTAAAATAACCTCAAAACTATTGAAGGTAGAAGAAGAAGTGTAGAAGGCAAAGGGAAGAAACGCCGACTCTGTGAATTAAAAATTAAATAAATATAATAAATAAAAATTTTGTTAATTTAAACGAAGTTCACCAATCCTAAAATTATTAAAATAATACACATTTTATAATTTATTAACGCAACAAAAAAAAACAGTTTTAATACACAGAGTCGGCGTTTCTCCCCTTACACTTCTTCTCCTACCTTCAATAGTTTTGAGGTTATTTTAACTCAGCATACTTCACTTTGTTTACAACTGCTAAGTTCATATCATACCCTTATGGTACACTTGCGCCATCTACTATTTGATGCTATTCGACGGACAATTTTAATACACACAGTCGGCGTTCCTCCCCTCTACATTCCATAGTTTATAGGTATAACATTCGTTACTTAGCAGTGGCGGCTCGTCAGGGGAGGCAATGCCTACTCTATGGAGATTAATTTATTTAATTTTCATTTTACAAATATGTTTTTTTCAATTTCTTACAACAGAGATACTATAGTCTGTTTTTAAACTAGGAGGAGTAAACTGAAAATACAGATTTACACCTTAAATATCACCAAAAAATACACTAGAAAAATTCGGAGGCAAATTCGAATTATTTAATTTTTAATCTTAACAAATAATAAAAAATAATGCATTTAAAATAATAGTAAACGTTAATCGCAATGTTAACGATATTAAGTAGTTTAGTTCTGAAAAGAACTGATTTTTTACTTTTGGAATTACAATAGTCGTCCGGAAATTTTTGAGATACCTTTTTTTATTCTAATTGTAAAGATTAAGCTACAAATATAATAACAGCATTGAAAAAAATGTTTTTTTATTGTTCAATTTTCCATATTAAAAGTCGTAATAATTGATTCCCATTTAAAACACGACGTGATCGGTGGAAGGGTTTGTGACGTCATTAGCCATGTTCTGTTCAGCTGTCAATGTCGTTTGTATACAAATTTTAGCATTGTCTGACATTTCGACACTGGCTTATGACATCACGCAACATGGCGCGGTTTTCGGGGTGTTTGAGAAGTATCTTTTTATTTTATTTGAAATTTTGGGGTCGGGATACACTTTTGGAGTTTAAAAAAAAATTCTACAATGTTTTTTTACCTCTAGATTACATTAAGCAGGTTTTCAAGCGTTTTAATTTTTGACCGGATGACTCTATTAGATAATTGCAAACACAAAAATGATACGAAAACACCCGTGGTCAAAACAAACGTCAAACCGGTTTAAACTTCAAATTAAATTATACGAAAATGTTAATGTGTAAAACCGACCCAGTCACAGCCAATCACAGGGAGACATTTTAGTGCGCCAAATTAGAATCACTCCTCCTAGTTTAAAAACAGACTATAGATGGATCTAATTTAACAATTTTTACAGATAAATATTTTGAAACAGAATTTGAATTAACCGCCACCCTGTTGAAATGCTCGAAATATTTGTTAACTTCTCTCACCTGTGGTTCTATACCACTTACGACTCGAATCGCGCTTCTGCCTGTGCTGTTGTCACACACACTTACACTTGCGCTCTGGGCTGCGAGGCGCTCCTGGATTTTATTTGTAAACACGAAACTGTGGTGAACATGTGTTACGATTGTTACGCCTGCGTTTTAGTTACTACTACTATTTTTTGTCATTGCACATTCAAGTTGGAGTCAAAAACACCTTTTTTTTAAACACGAAAGAATTTGTCGTGAACAAGGAACAAGCGTTTACGCCTGCGTTTTTTATGTAACAGTTGAGGTTTGTTTGTGTGTCTGCGTGTGCAAGTGTGAGGTGAAACAGGTTAGATATTTGTGTGCAAACCACTGAACTATATCAAAGATGGAAAGCTATTTGCCGTTCCTAACTCTGTGCCGAATTGAATGTGCGCAACCCATATGGGAGACTGCGTATTAAGACTTTTCGACCCTGCCAACTTTAATTTCTCATAATTATTTATTATGTTTCATGACTTGAAGGTGGGTTTCATGTATTTGCAATAATAAATGTATCTAATTTTTTGTATTTTTATTCCCTCTAGCTAAATGTATTTTCCCCATCACCGGAAATTTAATACTTTTCTGAAGTTGTTAGACTTTTTAATCATTTGTAAATTGATATCATTGAATCTCTTGGTGAGAGGAGGAAGAAGAGGACTGTCGGATAATTTAGAAGCAGGAACATATATAATAAGGACCAGAAAGTCCGTATGCCGAGCTATAGGCAGCCGTGGCTGAAAGGACGCAATGACGGCGCCTATGTCAGTCGTTGCGTCACACAGTGCCTGAGAGAATAAGACAGACTAATGCGCAGTAACACTACGCAACGACTCACTCGAAAGTGTAACCGACATAGCCGCCGTCTCCCGTGCCACCGCCACCCTCGAGTTTTCCGTCCTTATTATATATGTTCCTGTGTATATCACCAGAAACGAATTTTTATCAGCTGTGAATTCATGTGTTTTGAGCATGTCCCATTATGGGTAACGGTTGCCGCACGGTTGTCGTAAAGGTTGTAAAAATGTTCGCGCAGGTCCAAGGCTGTAGCGTTCCATCTTTGATATAGTTCAGTGGTGCAAACAAAAGTTTATTCTTAAAATGGAAGGTGAGGGAAGTGACACTGTAACAAATATTAAAAATTCTGAAGATATGTTGACTTTTTAATAAAATTTAAATTTAATCGGCTGTGTTACGATGATAATATGTTCGTCAAAGGTTCCTAATTCAGACCTAAGTAAGTATTTAATTAATCAGGGTAAACCGCCTCGTAGTTTTGTTAATCATTGGTACAGTAAATGTAAATGGTTAACGGGTAGTTTCATTTAAAAAAAATTGTGTTGTTGGCCATGTGTTTTATTTTCAATTCGGGGTAAAGAAGTTTGGTCAAAATTTGGCTATGACTGCCTGAAAAATTAAAATCGCTCGATTGAGAGACATTCAAAAGTCAAGAGCATATTAGGTCTATGTGTAAATTACAACTTTTAGGCAAACAAAATAATAATAATCGTCCTAGATTCAGCTCGTCAAATCGAAATTCAAAGATTTAATAATTCAGTCAGAAAAAATAGAGAAATTTTAAACAGATTAATCGATATTTGTATCTTTCTTTGTAACCAAGAGTTTGTATTTAGTAGGTACTTTGCAAAATATTTTACTGACCAAGTAGAGCTCCTTTTCCTAAATTTCATAAAAACATGATAAAAAACTTTCCTATCAAGGCAACCAGGCATGGGACGTGAGCAAGATTATTAAGCAAAAAGTACCCGGAAAAGGGATGACCTTGACCCACGAAAAAAATTTTGCCTGCGGAGCTTTTAGGCTCACTACGCTCGTTCTTTTTTTTACTTTCTTATACGTAGTATAAGGAAGTATAGTAATCGTGATTTTTTTCGACTTCGTGATTTTGATGGATTTACACGTTTTGAGGGCCCCTGAATCCATTTTGACCATTTTCGCCATGATGTCTGTCTAGATCGCCTTTCACAAAAATTTGTAAATTGTACACTGCAGTACAAAAATATCGTGCATAACATTATACCTATTATCATTTTTACTTTCTTATACGAAGTATTGTAATCGTGATTTTTTTCGACTTCGAGATTTTGATGGATTTACACGTTTTGAGGACCCCTGAATCCATTTTGACCATTTTCGCCATGATGTCTGTCTGTCTGTCTGTGTGTGTGTGTGTGTGTGTTTTTTTTTTTAATTCTTAGACATTGATTTAGAATTAAATTTTGAACAAATTTTGTTTGAATTTTTTTTGAAATTCCGTCAAAATTTTTAAAATTATTTTTCATATAGTAGCGCCATCTATCTCTCATTTACAAAAGTACATTATATAAATTACAGAAATCTATACCGTTGAGGAAATCGGTTGTAGCAGTATTATTTGAAAAGATCGACGGCTACGGCAGCATTGTGGTGGCGAAACTACCACCGGTTGTTACGCGGTCGTTGATTTGTGTTTTTTGTGTCATAATATTGTAATATGTACAGTTAATTTCACAGAAATTAGGTTATTTTTTATCATGAGTCGTTCAGTAAGTTTTGGCATTTTGATTTTTGGCGACGGATGCAAATAAGTACTTAATTTGTCAATTTGACAGTAAACGTCAATCAAACAAAGGCATTGTAACACAGGGAATCAGGGAAATATTAGGTGTAGTCGATTTCTGTGAAATTAACTGTACCTATAATTATTATTGAAAAAATCGACGGCAATGGCAGCATCGTGGTGGCGTGTTTTTTGTGTCATATTGATATATTGTAATACAATTAAATATTATTGAAAAAACGGAGCAAGACAGAAAACTATCGTGGGGCGAAGCCCGCGGGGGACAGCTAGTAATAAATAAATGGGATTTTATATTAATAAGTAATAAGTCAATTTCGAAGAAAAGTATTTGCTCGCTTTTCTTTTCTTTTCTTTTCTTTTCTTTCTTATACGAAGTATAAGGAAGTATTGTAATCGTGATTTTTTTCGACTCCGAGATTTTGATGGATTTACACGTTTTGAGGGCCCCTGAATCCATTTTGACCATTTTCCCCATGATGTCTGTCTGTGTGTGTATGTGTGTATCCACCATAACTCAAAAACGAGTTATCGGATTTGATTCAAATTTCATATTTAAGAGTTTGAACAAATTTGTGGGTGCCACATTAAATGTTTTTCATCTAGCACCAACACAAGTGACACTTACCTGAAGACATTTTTAGGTTTTTTAGGAATATCTTGAAAAATAAACTATTTATGAGATTTTTTTATTCTTTAACATTGATTTAGAATTGAATTTTGAACAAATTTTGTTTGAACTTTTTTTGAAATTCCGTCAAAAAAATTAGATATTCTTAAAACACTTTATATTTCTCATAGCGCGCGTTGATAGTTGAATCCGACGGTCGAAGTAGACATGTGGCTCATTATATAGTTGCCACACGGAAGGTCTCGGGTTCGAATCCCAGAAGTACGGACCATTAGTTTTTTTTATTTTACTGGTTTCTATGGTACCGAAAACAATAATAATGAATAAATAAATGTAATTTCATACCGGGAGATTTTTTTAAGTGAGTAATAGGTCAAAAATCTGAAATAAAACACATTTTTGTCGTAAAATTCGGATATAATGAGTGGGACAAGGACAGATTTATGCGTATTGGAATAAATGCGACAGAGACTATTTGAAAATTGCTGGAAACCCTCAAAATTTTAACAAGAAATTTAACTTAATTTCTTTAGGAAAAGTAATTATTGTGATACTATCCGTATAAGAAAGTCATGTGTTGGGGACATCAGATATTTTTAAATATAATCTATAAATCGACATAAACATGCAATAATTTACATAGACGATTGGTAAACAGTGTATAGGCACCGTGCAAGTGGGTGGAGTCTATTCGATTTGCTACACTAGCGCACAAGGCGGCGTTAGTTGATAGTATCGGCACAGCATATATATGCTGTGGTATCGGTACTTGGAGGGTTCAATTTTAATTTAACATGTAAACAAACGTAGAAGACGCGCTATGCGGATTAACAAACCGCAATTATTTAAATGTTTCTGGAATTAACGAGTCCACCGCTAAAAAATAGTATATTATTAAACGAGTTTTATAAGACGCTAAGTATATTGTGGCACAAGTTGTTTAAAGTACGACGAGCGAAGCGAGGAGTGCTTCAAAGGAACGAGTGCCACAATAATGTCTTATAAAACAATTGTAATATACAATTTTTTCTATTTTGCATCTATTTATATTTTAAATTTAAGAATATGTGCAAAATATAAACCTAGGAATATTTGGAATGATTTGACAATGGTTGGTTGGTAACACTAACCAAACATAACCAAACAATAAAACAAGGTAAAATTTGTAATTAGTTGTTAATTTTACTTCACAACCAGCAACAAGCTTTTTTGGCATTCTATTGAAATGTGTAAATAAGCAAGTATAAGTAATACACCACCTGAACTAAGAAAAAGAGCCCAATTAGCTATAAATGATTTACTTTCGAAGAAATAATAATAAAATGTTAAAAATTTCACTATTTTCTTTTCTACAATTTTGTGAGGTTGGCTTTGGCTTTTGACGCTGCGTTACCCACATGTCATTGGAAATTAATGTCAAGCAATGTTACCACTATGAAAAAATAAAAAGCCGGAGTTCATAATGAAACTGTTATGAAACCCGTTTGAGTTTTATAATGACTCTGTTAGAGACGCAAAATAGAAAAATACTATTATAGTGCATTAGTTATTATTTATATTGGAAAATTTGGATTGCTCTAACTAATGATTAATCAATCATTACATTTTAGTAAAAACGATTCATTTTTACTTTCTTATACGAAGTAATAAGAAAGTAGGTAGGTATAGTAATCGTGATTTTTTTCGACTTCGAGATTTTGATGGATTTACACGTTTTGAGGGCACCTGAATCCATTTTGACCATTTTCGCCATGATGTCTGTCTGTGTGTGTGTCTGTCTGTATCCACCATAACTCAAAAACAACTTATCGAATTTGATTCAAATTTCATATTTAAGAGTTTGAACAAAATTGTCGGTGCCACATTAAATCTTTTTCATTTAGCACAAACTCAAGTGGCACTTACCTGAAGACATTTTTAGGTTTTTTAGAAATATCTTGAAAAATAAACCATTTATGAAATTTTTTCATTCTTTAACATTGATTTAGAATTGGATTTTGAACATATTTTGTTTGACCTTTATTTGAAATTCCGACAAAAAAATTTCAAAAAAATTATATATTTTTAAAACACTTATATTTCGTATAGTGCGCGTTGAATCTGACTAGTAGAAAGACTAGTGAGTTTGGGACTTGACTGCCAAACGGAAGGTCGCGGGTTCGAATCCCAGAAGGACCATTATTTTTAATTTTTTTTTGTATTTTACTGATTTCTATGGTATCTACCGAAAACAATAATAATAAATAAATAAATGCGATTTTATATTAATAACGTATTGAATGTCGACTGCATTGGCTACCCGTTCAGTATTTTCCAAAGATTAAAACTGTATCATGGCAATGTATAAGAAAGTCATGTGTTGGGCACATCAGATATTTTTTTTGCAGCACCAATATGCAGAGAATATTTTCCATTCAATTTAGAAACTCTTTTGTATCTTTTAATTTTTTGATAATTTAACTTTTTTTTTCTTATTTATTAATTAGCTTCTTCCCTATTAGATTTCCGAAAAAAGCGTCAGTACAAAGTTTGTAGAGAAAAATATTTCCTACAACTTTCCTTTTAATATTTTTTGATATTGTCAGTACTTAAAAAGTTATTCCACAAATGTCACAAAATTCCCTAAATTACCAAAATTGGTTTTATTTGTAAAAAAATGTATTTAATATGCAAATTAGAAAAAATAGTATAAAAAACTCGTTTTGTAAAACTTAAGAGCACTCGTCCTTTACAGGCACTCCTGCCTACTGCAGTCGTGCTGCAAACCTGGACTCGTATCTTAATCTAAGTTTTACAAAACTAGTTTTTAAATGTACTACAGATTATTAACAAATACTGTCATATTATAATATAATATAACTGTCAATTTTGTATAGGTTTTATTATTAAGCGTCTTTATTCATCACTGCTAACATAAATAAAAATAACCAAAAATTTCATCGCCTTCTAGAGAGTAAAATTATTCGATTATATGGTACTACTGTACCAACAATAAGATCAAGTGCAAATTAAAAAAGTAATATTTAACACCCAGTATCTCATAAATATTTTAGTTAATGCAAATTCAACGCGTATACCTATTTCGTAAGAAACTACTCCTGATGATATTTATTACATTCACGCAAAAACAAAAAAAGTAACATACAAAAAGTTACATCTTATTTATCTCTCATCCCCTAAAATGAGTAAAATTTTCAAGTGATTGTGAATCCATATTGTTAAGCATAATTAAGTTAGTGGTGGTACAAACTTTCATTACTGTATTTCAAATGGTTTCTAAAAATAAAAACTAAACCATTCGCTGAAGCTCACCACCAATTTATTAATGTTTTCATTATCAATTGACTTGTTCTACATGCTCCTAAATTTTGAATAGTTTATTCAAAAACACACTGTATTTAAAAAAAAGATCCAGAACTTTTTTCGTCAATTTTGAATGAACATAAATAGTTGCAAATAGATATAGTCCATTCAAATCGAAGAGACAGTGTGCGTAAACAAATGCATGCGCTCTGCACGTGAACAAAGTGAACAGGGTAGCATTAAAAATATTGGTTATTATAAACAGTTTAGCCCTGGTCTAATACGAACTCTATCCATAGAATATTGAATTAGTCTGACACGTCTCTGTACGATTGCTCCCACTCCACACTGTCTAGCAGTATCACGAGGTGATCACGTGCTTTAGTTTGTTTATTCGCACTGTCTCTTGGATTTGAATGGACTATAAGCACATATGATCAGTGGCGGATAAAAATATCCGAAATTTCCTACTTAAGGACGTTTTTTAGATATAGTGCAGGCGCCAAAGGTACTTGAGTATGCATAATATGAGGACCGGCAACTATGCTCGGATTCTTATATCTGAGACCCTAAATAATGAA
Organism: Pediacus dermestoides; assembly: GCA_963942485.1. NCBI lineage: Eukaryota > Metazoa > Arthropoda > Insecta > Coleoptera > Cucujidae > Pediacus > Pediacus dermestoides. The sequence continues at coordinate 20,165,161 of OZ012626.1, read as the reverse complement.
AAAAATCATGTTGCCGGCAAATCGGATGGTCCATTTCAATTTCCTCGCCCTCTTTTATGTTATCACTATTATTACAGTCAATCAGATATTTGAGATTCAAAAACTTGCGGGTAGGCTGAATTTTTAATATGTTGTTTCTGATGGTCCGAAAGGTAAAATCTCAAGTTGGCGTATCCCCACCTGTTTCGGAATCCCCGCCATCTAGAAAATTTTTTGGAATCGATTTTTGGATTTGCCTTATGTTCTGTTGGTCCGAGGAAAAAAGTATAAAGACAAAAATTGTATAGCTCAAAATTTGCAACATTTTTGTCTTACGCTGAACTCTCTGTAGTTAGTTCCCAAAAAGATAGAGGGCGCCAAAATTTCCAAAAATGCGCTGTACCTATGTGTCTGTTATATGTCAATGTTTTTCTGGTATTTGAGTACCTAAATGTGTTTTATTCAAAAAAACGTGAAAAAAAGTCGTTTCAAGTGTCCAATTTGAAAAGAAAAAGACCGAACGAGTTAACGTGTTTGTTTTGTGATACAACAGGAGACTTAGTTAAAAAACCAATATCTCAATCGTGGATGACTATTATAAGAGCAGCAGATTCAAATTTCTTCGCAATATATCCAGTGATGTAGAAGATTGGATGGGAAAAGTGGAGCAGTCCCCCAGTACCTATCTGCGCCACTGGACATTTTTTTATAAATAAACCTCATCATTACTTAGAAATGTACCTACTACATTACTCTGTGTACGAAATTTAATGAAAATCGATCGAGTGGTTTAGAAGTTATGGTAACAAAACGAGTTCTTATCATATACTTTGACACCCTGTATCTTTGTTATAAAACATTTTTGTGCAAAGTTTTTTCATTAAAGTCTACTTATTTTTTGATGCTCTATCACCTCCCAAAGTTAATGAAGTTTAATTTTTACCACCCTGTATATAAAAATATAAAAGGGGTGCGAAAAAAATTGGACCATATGATGGAGCGGCAACATCCAAAATATTAATTTTTGAGCTGTTATGAGCCTATATCAATTGATAAAATGCGGTCCTCATATTATGCATACTCAATTCCATTCAGCTCCCCATTAACTTATTTCTCATTCAGTGATCTATGTTTGAACCTTGCCTTAGAAATGTGAGCGTGTCTCTTAAGATGTTTGTGCATTAATTTAGGCCGTGTCTATTCATCGGGGCGCCCCGGCCTATAGGTAAAATTACTAATCATCGGGGCAGATGTGCGCATGCCTTCATGCCAACTTTTTGCCCCGATGATTAGAATCGCGCTCTAATCGTCGGGGCATCATCAATATATAGGTACTGAGATAAATATTCCACAATCTGTTTGTCTGAAACAGGAAAGTAAAAAAAATATAGACACAACCAAACTAAATATAAAATTTTATAGGAAGTTTGAATATTAAGAAAATTATAAAGCACCTCTCGATTTACAGTTTGAAAAAGTTACAAATTACTATAATAATAAAAATTGGAATAATATAACAGAAGAATGGGTTCAGGGCTTCAAAAAACCATATTTAACATATAACATAACTAGAACAAATCATTTAGAATCAATTAACAATTGATTAACAATATTAAACAAGCTGTGGATAATAAAATAAAATATTTTAAAAGAAAATTAAATAGATATTTTAAAATAAAATAAAATAATTTGTGCCCCAAAGTTTAAAGCGCGATTCTAATCATCGGGGCGAAAAGTAGGCAAGAAGGCATGCGCACATCTGTAATTTTACCTATATGCCGGGGCGCCCCGACGAATAGACACGGCCATTAATTTATGACTGTCAAAAAAATTCTCCCCCCGAAAATTCGCTCTGGATCCGTCGCTGCATCAAGTGGTGGGTTTTATATAACATTTTTACTTTCTTATACGTAGTATAAGGAAGTATAGTACCTAATCGTGATTTTTTTTTTGATTTTGATGGATTTACACGTTTTGAGGGCCCCTGAATCCATTTTGACCATTTTCGCCATGATGTCTGTCTGTGTGTCTGTCTGTCTGTATCCACCATAACTCAAAAACGAGTTATCGGATTTGATTCAAATTTCATATTTAAGAGTTTGAACAAAATTGTGGATGCCACATTCAATGTTTTTCATCTAGCACCAAAACAAGTGACACTTACCTGAAGACATTTGTAGGTATTTTAGGAATATCTTGAAAAATAAACAATTTACGAGATTTTTTTATTCTTTAATATTGATTTAAAATTAAATTTTGAACAAATTTTGTTTGAACCATTTTTTGAAATTCCGTCAAAAAAATTTCAAAAAAATGAGATATTCTTAAAACACTTATATTTCTCATAGTGCGCGTTGAATCCGACTAGTAGATAGACGAGTGAGTTTGGGACTTGGCTGCCAAACGGGAGGTCGCAGGTTCGAATCCCAGAAGGACCATTATTTTTTATTATTTTGTATTTTACTGGTTTCTATGGTACCGAAAACAATAATAATAAATAAATAAATAAGATTTTATATTAATAACGTATTGAATGTCGACTGGATGTGATTATTGGCTACCCGTTCAGTATTTTTTAAGTGAGTAATAGGTCAAAAATCTAAAATAAAACACATTTTTGTCGTAAAATTCGGTTATAATGAGTGTGACAAGGACAGATTTATGCGTATTGCAATAAGTGCGACAGAGACTATTTGAAAATTGCTGGAAACCTTCAAAATTTTTACAAGAAATTTAACTTAATTTCTTTAGGAAAAGTAATTATTGTGATACTATCCGTAAGTATAAGAAAGTCATGTGTTGGGCACATCAGATATTTTATTCTGATGAGCATTGTTAGTTGTCGTTATTTCTTCGCATCAAGAAAAATTAATTTAACAATTTATAACAATCATTTTATGGGTGTTCATACTAATTTAAATCGAATGACTCTACAAATAAGGGCCCTGTCATTATTACAATTATTATTACAATATTTACAATAATTCAATATTCAATATTCAATACCAATCTTTTTTCCAATTCTCATTCTTTACAATATGAGTGGGCATGTACCTATATCCTGGATTCAAATCGGACGTCATATCTAAACTATTTGACCACAAGAATTTCAAAAATTCATAATGGTTTATTGATGTTTTTAAAGTAGCATTGCCAAACAAAATGAATATGATATATTATTTAAGAAAATCAGAAGTTCCTCTAAATTGTTCTACTTTATTCGGTTAGGTACTTCCCTACCTAATGTTTTAATGGTGGATGTCGGTACTATGGTACTACTCGTATACCTACATACTTATGGTTTTCAACAGTACTGTAACTTTGATGTAAATATTTAACACTATTTTAAGTAAGTATATTGAAAAATTAAAGATGATTGAAAATTATATAATACAAATATATTTAAGTACGTTAAATGGTAAATTATGTTCAGCACATATTTAAACCAGCGAGATATTAATTATAGCCCCAATGTCTCACGCTAGCATAAAACAAATGTGGAAATTTTAAAAATAAATAACCGCCAAACCGCAAACTTCCTACAAGTATGCACAATGTGTAATTTGCATGTGTTGTTATAGCTTAGCACCAACACCTCTCTAAAATAAATAAATACGTCGCCGAAAAAAGCCTCCCGTCCCGGCAACTGGCGCGACGTTCTCACTTTTTCCAAGAAAATACTTTTAGAATTTGTAATGTTTCTGATGGAAGAAACCTAATTACATACTGTATAATGTGTCAGCTTGTGATAAATAATCGATCGCAATCGTGGCGCTTTTAAGTTTACTGTGTACTATGTTTCTCGGAATCTAAATCCGGTTTTAATTTTAATCTCACTATCTTGGTTCCGAGTTTCAAAATTTATTTTCAAGCGCGGATGATTCAGATGGAGTGAACTAACTATATTATATAAGTTTATAAGTAGAAAGTAAGTAGTCATAGTCATGCGTAGAGTAGGTACAGGTAGTCAGGTACTGAGGTATTCGTCATAATTTTCCTCTATTATTGTGAATAATTATAGGTACTGGAAAATACGTATTAAGAACGAAGTTGGCTTGATTTCGTTAAATTTAGCCACCACACAAAAGATAAATATGTAAGTATAACATTAATAGAGTGGCTGTATACTTTTGTAATAATGATTATGCATACATACTTGCATTTTGGTTCTCCTCTAGTCTATATTTTATTATTAATGTATTAAAACGGTTGTTTCTGTGGTCAGGAATGCGGACGGTATGGTAGTTATATGACTCGCAGCTAAAGAATGTTCCCCATCTAACTATAGGTGATCTCTGAGAGCTATCTGATTAAATTAAAATATTTTGCTTAAATACCAATTACTTATTTTAGTCATATTTTACATCTAAACAACACGTAAATTGCTATTTTATTCTTTGATAAGTTTACGGAAACTTGAAATAAAAAAATATACTTAGGTTATATTCTTTGATACTTTGTCACAATGGTATTCTTGACATCCCTTCGCATATGAAAACGTATACGCTCAAACTAAACGAGTGGTAACATATGACAACACTGCATTTAATGTAGTATTTACGTGTGCTGTCATTATTTGACATTTACAGTTAAAAACGAAATGTTCTAATGATAAATAAATAAGAATGGATACGATTAAAATAATCAAAAAACTGGAAAATTTTCCAATAAATTCACGTATTGGAATGCTAAGGCTATAAATAGGAGATATAGGGTTTTAAATAGTATCCCAGAGGGGCCCTATACTCGACAAGTGAAATTGAACTTGCGTATACGCAAGTTGCACAAAACGTGAAGTTGGTATTCTTGACCATTCGCATTGTGGTCGTATACTTTTTGGTTGCGAATGAAAATCCTTCGCAAGTAGCGAGCGGATTTTAGCATTCGTTTTCAAATTTACGCACACGCTTTTAATGTAAACATATATGACATAATAATTATAATGGATTTTGTGAATCAAATTTTTTTGATAAATGAGTTAGAAAATGTAGAAGGTCGAAATAGACGACGTCGACGATATAATCATAATCAACGAACCAATCCTATGAGAGAATTAAACGAGGTACAGTTTGTAAGAATGTTTCGGCTTTCGAAAGAACTTACCAGATTTCTAATAAATATATTGGCCCCATTCATTGAGCCACCAAGAAGACCTACAGATTTAGATGTAACAACAAAAGTACGCACCTACCCACTTCGTAGAAAGTGAGTTTTTCTTTTATTAAAATATAATAAATAACAAATATTTTATTTATTGTACATAAAAGAATAAAAGATAAAATACAATTTAGTGAATTCTTTTTATTTAGGTTCTACAGAAAATATTATTTTCCCGGCATAATAGGTTGCATTGATTGCACACATGTTGCAATTTTTCCTCCTACAAGAAATTTGAACCATAGGTATCCAGAACATGTTTATGTTAACAGAAAAAATTATCACTCAATTAATGTACAATTGGTAATATACCTACCCTAAATAAGTATTTACCGATTAATATTTTACAACGATTTATTTTATATTATAAATATGTGACCATCAATTGAAAATTTTAAATGTAAATTCATTGTTCCCTGGTAGTACGAACGACGCATTTATTTGGAATACATCAAATGTACAGACTGTATTGAGAACTTTGCACGAACGTGGAAATAAAAATTATTATTTATTAGGTAAATAAATATCATAATTATGTACCTACTCTTTTTAATGTGTTTTTGCACAAATATGCAATTGATATAAATATAATTTATTTTTAGGTGATTCAGGCTATCCGTTGCGAACATGGCTAATGACTCCACTAGAAAATGAACCGGAACCAAACACACCAGAATTCAGATATAATAGACGCCACAGAAGAATCAGAAGTTTAATAGAACAATGCAATGGTGTTTTAAAAATGCGATTCAGATGCCCTCTAAAACACCGTGTACTTCATTATAAACCAGAAGTAGCAAGCAGAATTATCAATGCATGTGTTGTTTTACATAATTTATGTATTGACTTTCGTATACCAGAGCCCGAGAGAGAGGAAAATGAGGATTTCGATTTTGGACAATTCGACCCAAATCCAGATTTTAGAGAACATGTGGTACAACGAATAAATCCGGAGCTAATGGCTGGAAGAAGACTACGTCAATTAATTATAAGAAATTTGTGAAAATTAATCTAAGTATTTTAGTAGCTACCACCTATGTTTATTTATTAATAGAAATTTGGTTATTTCAATTAAAAATAAATACACAATAAAAATAAACCATCTTATGAGAATAAACGATGTTTATTTAAATAAAACATAACATATTCTTTATAAAACTATATCAAACATAAATATTTAAAAAAAATATTAAGTAATACAAGTAGGTAAGTAACATAAAAATACCTATTAGATAGGTAATGATGAACAGAAAAATGGACAGATACCTATTTTATATTGAATAGAATGTCAGAATCTTAACAACGTATGCGGTTACAGCATGCAATTTTGATTCACCTTTAAAGAACTTGGTTTCTATCAACAATATTACTACATATTATAATATTTATAAAATACTCTGTGCAATGGATTCGAGGACATCAGCTATTCTTTCCCTGGCAACTGCACTTCTTTTTTTTGAGGTAGAAATTTGTCGCAATATATCTAACTTTTCGTCACAATATTTCCTTTTAATATCTAATTTTTTCTCCATAGAATCTTTAAAATTCTCTACTGCCCCTACAGTACGTGCCATAGCCAACGGTTTTGCCTTACGTATTTTAATAGTGGCCTCGTTTTCAGGAGATTTATTTGGTTTGTTAGTCACTTCAGTTGCATCCATAGCAGTACATGGCAATGTATTTTCCGGACTAAACTCTATGTCATCAATTTGAAATGAAACCAAAGATTCTGTAGCCTCGCTGTGCCCTACAACGCTGACAGGTTTAATTATATCAATGATGTCCTCTTCCACGTTTGTGAGAGATTCCTCAAATGGCGGTCCTCCACCAGTCCCTTGAACATATTTTCTATTCTGGCTTATTTTATTTTTTGTTCTCGATTTCATATCTTGCCAAGTCTAAAATAGGGGATCAAAATTATACGTAACTTGCTGTTTATATTATAATTATGGTGTCTTTTGTTAGTTTTATTTTCACCTTTCTCCAGTGTTTCCAGTCTCTAGTAGCTCCTGGCATACTATTCAATATCTCTGTTATATCTGCCTATTTCTTCTGTCCATCTTTAAAAGTAAAATTTGATGTAAACTTTCCACTTTGCAAGTCTTCATTTGATTTCATATATTCCACTAAAACCTGCTTTTGTTCATTGGTAATATGAATATTTTTATTGTTATTCATTTTGTGAGAACTGAAAATGCAATAATAATGTGTTTAACATTAGAAAATTTATAAATTTATACCGTTTTGACTTTTGACACTATCAGGTTATACTCTTGTTTATGCCTACAACACGAGCAAACACGAGTAACACGACATTTTTACATGTTTTTACATAGTTGCCACATTTACTACACGCATATAATAGACGTATACGTTTTCCAAATCGAACATTTGTCAAGAATACCAATTTTTAAAAGTATACGTAATTGAAACATTCGTTTTTCATCGTATACGCTTAAATGCGAATGGTGTCGAGAATAGGGCCCCAGAAACGAATTTTTATCAGCTGTGAATTCATGTGTTTTGCTCATGTCCCATTATGGGTAACGGTTGCCGCACGGTTGTCGTAAAGGATGTAAAAATTTTCGCGCAGGTCCAAGGCTGTAGCGTTCCATCTTTGATATAGTTCAGTGATAGAAACGGATTATATTTCTGTCATTCGGCTACTACTGTCAGTGTCAATTTTGGTACGATTTTACAATACCGGACGTATTAGCGATTAAATTGAAATTTTTTAAAATAATGAATAAAAGCTCTACGAATACGAATATAAAATTATTTTTGCGCACACAAAGCTACTTTTCAGGAAAAAAAATAATTAAAAAAGTTGATTATTTGAATTTAGCGGGCGATGTTAGCCAATCAGAAACTTGCAGTCAAGACAAGCACATTTATAATATTCCATCGTTGCCATTTTACTGGTTGTATTAGTAGATTTCGACTGTGTTGTGCTATTAATTGTGCTTGTTTCATTGTTCAGATATTAACAGTAGCGATATTTTTAGTTCACATTGATCTGTGTCATTTGGGTTGGGAAGAGGATTCTCCTTATTAAAATATTAAGGCCGGAGGCGGTTAGGTTGTTATTTGAGGTTGGTTTCACTTACATAATATTAAAAGGTGAAGGCCGGAGGCGGTTAGGTTGTTATTTGAGGTTCGTTTCACTTAGATAATATTAAAAGTGAAGGCCGGAGGCTGTTAGGTTGTTTTTTGAGGTTAGTTTTATGTAAATAATAGTACAAAATCATAGTTTTGGTTAGGAGTGCAGAAAAGTGGCAACAGTGTTTCATTGTTCGTTTATGTGGTTCCATCAATGATGGAATGTTCGCATGCGCGGTCGTCATAACAAACTTTTGATTGGCCAACATCGCCCGGTAAGTTCAAATAATCAACTTTTTTAATTATTTTTTTTTCTGAAAAGTAGCTTCGTGCGCGCAAAAATAATTTTATATTCGTATTCGTAGAGCTTTTATTCATCATTTTAAAAAATTTCAATTTAATCGCTAATACGTCCGGTATTGTAAAATCGTTCCTCAATTTTAAGTATCGCGCGTTACCAATATAAAAAAAATCCGTAATACCAAATATTTAAACAAATATTTTGTATTTTTATTTATTTAAATAAACTTCGGCACAAAAAATAGTGTGTATTACACGCCTAGAAACTGTTTTGCGAGTACTCGTAGTTGCGTAAACCCTACTCGCACTCGCAAAACTCTAGTTTCTAGGCTAGTAATACAAATTACTATGGTTACTAAAATACAGGGTGTTAAAAGTTGTCTTTTTTATTCGCCCTGTATCTTTTTTAAGTATATCTACAGAATGGTTTAAGATAAGAAATTATGTTTAGATGTGAACGTAGAATCAGCTGTATTAGAGTGACCCAATCTTTTTGACTATACAGAGTAAATCACAAATTGTTTTAAGAGCAAAAAAAAAGGTTCAAAGTGAAATATCTCGCAAACAGTTGAGTTAATGCAAATCAAACAAGTATACATTTTTTACGTGTCTTGAGCGTATCTATCATAATTCTTGTTATTTTGTAAAAAAATTTAAACCTCTACAAAAATATTCAAAAAAACCCTGTCCTCCCCTATAAGTACGCCATTGAACAATATTATTTTGGTTGTAATACCAACACAATATAGCTTCTTTATAGACTTATTAACCCACCAAATTTCAAATCTCTACTTTAAACCGTTCTGTAGATATACCTACTTAATAAACGATTTCGAAAAATATTTTTAACGCCCTGTAACTCCGTAAAGAAAAACTTTTGTACTGAGGTATGTTCAGTTCAAACAACTTATTTTGAGCCCAAAAACTTGTGGTAGTTTTTTGAACAGACCTTTCAGGGACACATTGTATAATAATAAAAAATACTCAAAAATTCAAATGTTTTTATTTCGTATATGTAGCTAGGCAACTTAAAATACACTATAGGCATATTTTGGCGAAATAACTACGAATAACCATAGTTAAATAGTTATTGGTCATAGCATTTTGGCGATTCGGTTTCATAACTATGACGTCACGTTAAACTAAACCATACAACTAGCTTTCAAAGCTGGTTATTAGATGTAGTTTATTCTCTATCTCTTTTTAATATGTTATGATAAGACAAAACAATAGTGTATTGTGTGCTTTTTTGACATTTTAAGGTTAAAACCACGGTATATACCGTGGTTAAAACCAATATGAATAATCCGCGACCGCTTTGTGCTGATGAAAAAGCAATATTAGTTATCAAAATAAATGATAACTCAACGCTATTACATATCGTGGATGAATTAAATATTATAGACGGTTTGAAATATGGTATGTTAAAATTTATAATAAGTTTTTTTATGAGTAGGTAGGTAAGAAATTTATTTTTACTTTTTTAGATGATAATAAACTGTCACAATATGTTGTGGACCTTATTAATGAAGGACAAGTACCATGGTTAAATGAGAACGCCGATAAAGAAAATATAAAAATAGAAATTGTTGAGACGAAGAAGTACGCATAGAATATCTAGTAAGAGAAGCGTCAACTCCGTGTTACGCCTATGGAAATTTAAATACACGCTTATTTCATTAATGCGTTTATTTCGTTTAAGCATGTTATTATATTGCCACCAAACTGACAAGTTCATTCCCATATCTGGCGAAAAAAAATCGTCAGCTACTAATAGAGCCCTTCTAAATATCTTTTTTGGTATTTTCATTATTCAGAAACTAAAATATATTTATGTTTAACAGTAATTAGTAATAATTCGCCTCAGTCTTCGATGAATGTCAAAACTTACCACTCAGTTTAAATTTCAAATAGTTTAAATATACTCATTACTTAGGTCTGCCAACCTCACTTTTAAGTTGGCCATCTGTGTCTTATAACTATGACGTAAATTACTATTTAACCATGGTTGTTCGTAGTTATTTCGCCAAAATATGCCTAATGAATGGAAAAGTTCTTAGAACTAAGTCTGATTATGATATTGGTCATCAACATTTGACTAACCAAAATTCCGCTTATTCAACTTGTATTAATAACAAAAAAAGCAAATCCACTCATTTGCATCGTGTGATTAACTATTAAATTTACTTCTTGACAATACGGAAAGGTTTATTATTCATCCTTCGATTATAAATTTCAATGACTTCCAAGAAGTTATTGAGATCAGCACTCAGATATGCGACACCCTTGGCCATAGAATACCTAGTAATAGAAGCGTCAACTCCATGTTACGCCTATGGAAACGGCGGAGACATTTTGTTTCGCTTACTGCGCATGACCTGGTGCGCAAAGAAGAAGATGAACTCATATCAATGCTTTTATTTTTATTTAATTAATTTCATAAGTATATTTAAAAACAAAGTTTAGTTTTTTTTAATGCATTATTAAAAACAATAAAAAAAACTAAACATTGTTTTCAAATATACCTCAGATGAAGGAATATGAAAACAAGAACTACTTAAATGTTTATAGGTATATTTATTTAATAAGTGGGAAACGCAATTACAGTGAAAAAACAATAGAAAACTTAAGAATTGTACAAGATAAGAAATAAAGAACAAATGAACAACTTTCAAAGTAAAAATCTTGAAATTATAACAAGGTAAAAGAAAGATTAATTTATTACACTATTCACAGACGTAATTTTGGTACCTACTTACACTATTCGCCATGTGCACGTGTACGAGTGTTTTATTTCCTTATGTCAATTTGTAATTTACCTAAAAACAAACATCATATTAGGTCGGATATTGTATTTATTTACAAATAAATGCAAATAAAACTTAAACAGATCTAGAATCTAGGTTATGTTTGACAAGTTACAAGTACTGGATATCTAAATTTAGTTATATTTCAGAACTGGTACGTATCAAAATAGTTAAAATAACTAAATGAACACAGGAAAACTTACCAATTTCGTATCGCCAAATCCCAAAATGTTAAGAAATAAAACATGATGAAAACTTTCACAAAGTAACCGACAAACTTCAAGTGCGCTGCACCAGATGTTGAATAACAGTAGTGACACCACTGACCACTATCAATGAAATTCCCTAAAAGTTACTAAAATTCCTGTTACTGCGCAAACTCATTAGCACAGATCATAATAAACTAGATCGAGAACATATTAAAAATGCGACGCGGCAAGCGCCAACTGTGGCACAGTGCAGTACTAACATATGGTGCTCAATCACAGATATCTTACTCTTTCTAAATAGATAGCCATTGCATAAAACCATGAATGAGCCGAATTGAAACTGCACACGGGGGTATTTGGACTTGCGCACAAGTAAATATTGCGCCCGCGAATTCAAACAAAATATTGTAATAGGTCCGAATCACATTTCAATACCGTGTTGTAATGTTGGTTGCCAGACCAATTTTAGGGAATTTGCTTTTTTATGTTTACCCCCTGTAAGCCATCTCTTTTGCACATACATCTTACTCTTTCTAATTAGAAAGCTAAAGCAAATGCGCAAGTACAAATACCCCCCGGAATCACGATTTTCGACCTTATTGAAATCTTCAATTTGTCGCACTTTTTCATCGCGCAGCCCATATGCTTTAGTTATCTATTTAGAAAGAGTAAGATATCTATGTGCTCAATGAAGATATTAGCGATCTAGTTATTATTTATCTAGGACCATGATGCCCTTCCGCCAATAGAAGCTTCATACCCATGCCCTTGGCCGTTAGACGAACTATCCAAAATGGCGGCTAAGTTGGAACATTTAGCATTGGTAGCATAGGAAAAGAAGGGACTCATCGAATTTTTTTTAATTATAATTACATTCCACCGATAATTCGGTGACAACTATCATAAAGTCAAGTGTTTTCAATATTTTTCGACAAAGTGAAGATGAAATTTCCTCCTAAAAGTTTTTTAAGCTGTCGAAAAACAGTCCGGTGTTGTGCTCCATTTTGTAAGAGCATGGTACACTGTTCTACGGTTTCTAAATTACGCTTTAATCGAATCCCACGTTCGACAAAAACGTGTAGGTACGCGTAAAAATTTATTTCGAAATAATGAAGTGGTTAATCTACGTAGAGAGTAGTTCCAATGTTGCTAAAGGTAAAGAATACGGACGCACACCCCAATTTTCATAATTTTCACATATATCACTAATTTCCATGAGTAGATGACGAATCTGAAATTATTTTGCGGCGGACTCTTTTACTTTTCGAGATATAACTGTTTAAAGTTGTTACATTATTTTTAGCATTACTTTTTGACGTTTTAATTATGGTTTTCATGGTTACGAAAATTCTGTAAGAGGTCTAGACATGGTGTAAATACATAAGGTGTGCTACGACGGGAGTTCGTTTTTGCGACGTGCTGCGCATTGGCCCAACCACCGCCATATTGCCTACGTGTCAAAACAATTCAAACTTCAATCTTTCGATTGAATTTTGAATTAAGTACCTATGAACTGACTGAAATGCCAGTTGCTCCGTTTTAAATTGTAAAAATTGGTCGTCAAAGACCAAAAATTACAATATTAGTTACATTACATTTCCCAAACATGAAGAATTCGCACAAAAATGGATCGCGAATCTTAAAAATGGTAAGTTAAGTGTATTGTGAATAAAACACTTTTTCGCTGTTTGTTTTGCTGGTATTTTCAACATTTATTGAAACAAATTGTTTCCATATAGCACGTATGTGTTCAGCACATTTTAAGGATGAAGACTTTGCCGAAATCCCGGAATATTTAAGTGTAGCTGGTTTCACTTTAAAACGAAAATTTGTTGACAATGTTTATTGTCAATTCCAATATATGAACTTTTAAATTTACGTTTAAATTTCATTATAATTTCAGCTTTTTTAGATACAAAATGTTTTGAAAAAACTCTTAGAAACGTTTGTATGAGATTTCGAAAGTACCGCTCGGTAGTTCGTACGCTCATTGGTTCGAAATTAAAGATGGACACGATTGGGTCAATCGTATGATTGGCTGAGAAAAGAAAGCTGCGTCGTAGCACACCTATGTATTTACATCATGGGTCTAGAGAGAATTTACTTATTCAATTTAAGGTCGCTATGGTTACCTTCGTTTATTTTGTAATTTAATGAAAGTGAAACTTCACAAATTTATTATGTTAATAAATAGTAGAAGTATTAAATTTTAGGTAAATGTCTAGAATCGCAAACTGAATTGATGCGTATAGCTCGTTTCTCAATTAAAAAATTGTATACTCAAAATTTCTTATGTTTTGTTGTCGACGTTTGAAAAAAAAAAAGGAGGTATCCCAGTAAACACTGATTCGTAATTTTGACATCACAATTACTTATCCTATGTTCCTCAAAAAGTAACTGCTCTGTAACCAGTGCTTTAAATGTACTGTTACTTTGCGTTAAAATGTCTACCCTGTTGTTACCGTAACAATTTCGTAACAGTTACATAACAAAGTACTGAAATATTTATGTCAGATTTACAGAACATTTATGTCACATTGATGTTTTAAATTGTACTAAATGCGTAAATTTTAAGTAACATATATGTCAAATTGAGTACACAATACGTATTAATTACGTCACACAATTACTTTCATTTAGATGTAATATTTACGTAAAAAGGTAAGAAGAGGTTTATTAAATTGTTTAAATTTTTTTATTAAATTCTTATAAATATTAGGTATATGAAATTATAACATTTAAAATAAAAAATAAACTAAACATAAATTCAACATTTTACAGTACGACCCTTGGGTTGAGTTCACAATTGGGAAAACTATTCTATTTTTTAGTTTACGAAAAAATATTGTTTATAAAATTTTTTGATTATTTTGAAATCCTTAAATCAATTATAAAAGTTTTCATAAGATATACAGGGGGCTCAAAAATATGGAAAAACGAACTGTCTAAAGAACAAAGTACCTATCTTTGTTTGTGAAAATATTTAAAACTGTTATTTTAAAATTTTGCGGTAAACTTGGCGAATGTAGCTAACAGCGATTTTGGAAAAATTTTGAAATTACCTTATTAGTTAAGATCTCCTGATTACGAAAATGCTAAAAATAAGCGGCGGTCTCCAATATTTCCAAAGTTATAGCAGTTTGAAAACTTGAAACATACAGTGTTTGGATGTGTAAATTAAGCACTTTTATCTACTTTTATTCACTAAAAATCCACTCAGTGTATAGACCTATTGCACTAATTATTAATTAATTAATCATAACCATTTAATATTATTGATGAAAATCCTATTTTTAAAGCATTATATTTTTCATGTTTTGCTGTCAAAGGAATTTCCCTTCCCCTTACTAAGAAATCAAGCGATCTATGATTTTAAATTTTAATGTTAGACTAGTGTTTCAAAATAAACGTGCCGAAATAGAGTAATAAATCGTTTTTACTAAAATGTAATGGTTGATTAATCATTAGTTAGTGCAATAGATTCTATTGAGTGTATTTTTAGTGAATAAAAGTTGATAAAAGTGCTTAATTTACACATCCAAACTTTGGATGTTTCAAGTTTTCAAACTCCATTGACCAATAGGAGGTTGTAAAATTAATCAGAGAATAGTTAATTATGAGTTTAACACGTTTGTGGAACCGGGAGTTAGTCAAAAATAAGAAAGTTTTCCTTATTGCGAACTCATACTATAATAATTATAAAAAAATTCTACTTAGCAGAACTTTGCTGCAAACGTTCGGATTGCTTGCGCTTTAACTTTTGTTTCGCTTGCCTGAACCATTCCATTCCTACATCTTCGATTTCTTTATCTGTAGTTGAATAGTTTTCCAACACACAATCTATAAAAAAGTAACATTAGAGCAATATTAAATTATTTGATTTGTTGTATAACCTTTAATAATTTGAATAAGTTTAAGCGAACTGATTCTGTGGTTATTTTTTTGGCCCATCCAACTGCATTGCGCTGCGACGTCAAGAGAAAACAGTCTTGTTAAGGTCCGAATAGTTGCTTCTTTTGCATTTTGGCCTCCAATTTTCGTTAAATATTGCATCTGAATTTAATAATAAAGATAGTAAGATGAAAATATACACAACTAGATAGTTTTGTTATTCATACCGATGATTTTCTTACATCGTCGTCAGAATCTACTAAAGTCTCAAACTTCAAAACGTTTCCCCAATCATTTAATGGTAACATTCCAGAAACTTGACTTTTTGACGAAGCTGATGATTCTGTTGAGGTTAATTGTTCCATTTTTTTACCATATCACCAAGTTCTTGAATTTTTAAAGAATTAGCAGATAGCAATCGTATAATGGTTTTAAATTTATCTGGACAACTGGATTGAAATTCGCAGTAGAAAAACCATTAACACGAGTTAAATATTTTACCATGTAAATCGGTATGGAGACTGATAAAAACATAGATAATATATAAATAAAAAAACCACTGTATTACAATTGATTATTTTTGTATAGAGGCTAAATGAGAAATCGTAACAGTTTTGCGATAAAATGCGGAAAACCACGAACAATATACCTTGAGGGTGGCGTTTAGGGGTGCCAGGCTCTAATAAAATGGGGGGACACCACAGAATATTGAAACCCACCACTTTCCGCATCGGAAGGCAAGTTTTTTGGATTTATTTCCCTTATTTTTGCTAATTTGATGTACTATGTATTAACTGCAAAATTTTACGTTATAATGCATTTTTCTGTATCCTACGAGTAATAGGCTCATAGTGCATCTATAGTTGGCGAATCATCTGTTCTTCCTTTTTTGTGGATGGGAGTAATCCAAACCCCTTTCTCCGTTTCTCCCTTTCTCAGCAGTTCTTTCAGGTAGGCTACTAACAAGTTTTTGTGTCCCATATTTTAATAGCTCTGCAAGTACATAGGTAATCTCTAGAGCTCACTTATTTTACATAGATTTGATGGCTTTCCATTTCCTCGTCTATGTGCATACATTGGCCTTGTGCTTTGTACTTTTGGAAAGTTTGCGAGGGTTGGCGCTTTATCAACTTTAAGTTGTTGAGTGTAATGTTGTTGCCAGGTGTCCATCTGTATTGTTAATTTGCATTAATATCAATAAAATATTGGATGTGAACAGAATGATTATTGGCTACGGCTTCAGTTCTTTCCAAAGATCGGAACTATATACAGGGTGATCAGTAATTGGCGCACTCGGAGCATACTGTGATAGACTTTACGTTTTAAGAATGACCATTTTTATTTACCGCAGTGCTGTAAGTCCTTTCTTTACAAAGACATGACCATGATAGTTTGAGAGGTTGCCAAACTTTAAATTTCTCTCAAATTTAGGTATTTTATAAAATTTTAACATTTTCAATTTCTTTGTATTAGAGATTTTTTGAAAAAAATTGAACAAATCTTATTGCATTTTTTCCAGAGAATATAGTAGCATGAATTATTCACTCATTTTTGTCTTGGTTATTAAAATAATTAGCATGTAACTTGGATGAGGGAAACTCTATAACTCGGAAACTAGGCATCAGATTTAATTTTTCTTTGCAGATTATCCTTAGTTTTAATGTGCTCTAGAACACCCTGTATTCGGAGTGCGCCAATTACTGATCACCCTGTATTTGTATATATCCGTATCGAATAAGTAAGTTATGTTCTATACACATCTGATATTTCATATTTTATTACATACATATCTATACAACAATCACACAATTTGCTTTTATATCAATGTTGTTAGCTTAGTTTACGTTATACAGGTTGTTTTTGAAATACATTACCAAAAGCGAAACGTCTTTGGGACTTTTAAAGAGACAAATGGACCTTTTTTTTAACGACAAGGAAAAATAACCTCTGATCGCTTACTTATAACACCATTGATGAAAATCTCCACATAAAATTAAATCATTTTGAATAAAAAGCCATAATAACTTAGAGTATAAATAGTAGTCAATGCATAGAAACCCTTAAAATCAGAACTGACACGTCGAAAGTCAATTCTGAGAGGTAGATTTTAAATTAATTTATTTATAATAATTGTTCAAATTGCCGAACATCGCTCGCAATGCACGCTCGAGCTCGACGAATTAGCGATTCTTGGGCTCTTCTTATGCCTTGATTTGCCCTAATATTTAATTTAATAATAATAACAAAATTATACAATTTGAATCATCTACCTTTTATTATTGTTACTAAGCAACCAAAATTACGTTTTGAATTACCTTTAATCCAGTAGCGCACTGGAATTTTTGACCAAATTTTCGATTAATTTTAGTTCGAAAACGAAAAGAGTTTTATTTAAGACATTTTTGTCAATGGCATCTATTCTTCATCACCTATTACCGTTCTTTTTTTGGTAGTGTATTTCAAGATATAAAAAAACTAAAAAATACTTTAAAAAATCTTTATAATAATATAAATACATTAGAAAAAAAATACAAATTGTTGAAAGTAAAACAAAGAAATCTATAACAATTCTGGCTATAAGAAATAGCATTAAAAAACGTACTGAATATGATAAATTAAAATTAAATATAAATGATGTTTGTTTTTGAGGTAGGCTGTTCTTAATAAATTATTTTCAAAAAGTTCATATTTTCTTTTTTTTGGTCCTTACGTAATTCGGAATGACGCATTTTACCCATTAATCTTCATGAATATTGAACAATTTTGCTACCTCATTTAAGTCCTCATATTTTCTTTGATCTTTTAAGACTTGCCTAGCTATCAACATACGATTAAAAACGTTCCACATCACTAGCCCCACTACAATGTCGTCTCTCAAATAAAATATAACACCCTTGCCAAAATCTTCATCTGGATCCCATTTCGGTTGTGCCAACGCATCTCGTTGTTCATCCGTCCTCGGAATATTACAAGTTCCAGTCTTTAACAAAAGTAAGGATAACCCTTTATTAAAACGTAAATTAAACTTACCTCTTCTGTTTTAGACCTATCCGATTCGTTTGTAGCTGTAACCACCCCTTTTGGAGTATCATTAGGAGTTCCTTTAGCAAAAATGCCAACAGTTGCGAGTCTTGAATCCACATGACCAATAGCCTCGTATCCTACGTCTGGGCCCAAATCAGACCAAAACATACTTTGGTGGGTATACGTCTTCTTAGCACCTGTCATATTTTCACCAGCTAACCTACCAGATACAACTGCGTGATCGTGATGTTCCAGGCGACGTCTTCCTAATTCGGTATCATAAAAACAGGCGCAATCCCCAGCCTACAAATTTTTGTATACACCACGAAGGATACCATTTTAATATACATACAGCATAGAGATCGGTCCGGGCTTGTAGTTCTGAATTGACGAGGAAACCCCCTTGTGCTGTATCAATTTCTAAACCAGATTTTTCTGCTAATTTTGTATTGGGTAAAACACCCACACAAACAATAACTAAATCAACATCTAGTACTTTTCCATTGCTTAGAGTTAAAAGTACATGGTTTTTGTCACCCCAAACATGAGGAATTTCCATATTTGGTATAATCTAAAATAAATGACAAAGTTCAGTAGTAAATTATGTTCCATTCCTTATTTCTGAATTAATTCCTTTACTGATAATACATTTATTTAGCTGAAATCGGCAGTAAAGAACTCCGAAATCGGCAGTAAAGTAAGTCATTATTGTACGATTTTTATATACGTTGGCTTGCATAATTAGTCAATAAATACACTAGTTGACAGCTGACAGCCGAACGTGGTAAACGTCTATTTTGTTTATATCGTGTTTTACTCGTGCTTTTCGTCAAAATTACCTATGCTTCGGTGTCTACTTCAAATTGTGTCTGGACTCTGAACGTTAAATTGGGCGATTTAGTCGCTTTCCTATAAAATTTAATGTGCAACTAGGCAGTAAAGTTATTTATCATCACTCATAATGGTTATTTGCCTCGGCTTCGCCTCGGCATCTAATATCCACATTCGTAATGAAAAATGCAACTTTACTGCCGTGTTACACAATTAACTATTATTTACAAATGTATTTACAAAAATAGTTATTTGTGTAGGTAACAAGGCAGTAAAGTTGCATTTTTCATCACGTATATGAATATTAGTGATGATTGATGAAAAATAACTTTATCTACGACTAATATATATAATATATGTATTATATTTGTGGTTTTTGCAATATAATGAATCTCATTATTCCACATCAATTCCATTATTCCATACTTGTGAACCAATGAAAAAATAGTATAACAATCATAATTTCTGTGAAATTGAAAATAGCCATGTAAACCGTAACAAACAAAATGTCACTGTAAATAAATAATTGTCAAAATACTGATAGTGCTGTACGTGTTGTGTCATTTTATAATGGAAAATGTGGAAAAAGTGATATTGAAGATGGAAGTCGTAGATAAAGTATAGTATACAACTCGCTATAATGGCTATTATTCCCTCGGATGTTACAACACTCGCTCGCTTCGCTCGCTCGAGTTGTAATTTTCATCCTCAAGAATAATAGCTTTTATTATAGCGTCGTAGTATAATATACTATTATTGCCTAGTTGCAAGTATGGTAATTTTAACGAAAAGCACGAGTAAAATACGATATAACCAAAATAGACGTTTACCACTTTCGGCTGTCAACTGTCAACTAGTATATTTGTTGATTACACTTATGCAAGCCAACGTATATAAAAAAAGTTCAATAATGACTTACTTTACTGCCGATTTTAACGTTCTTTACTGCCGATTTCATGAAAAATAAGTTATTGTGCTTTGGTGTATTTTTTGATTTACTTTAAGATACAAGAATATTTTCGAAATTTTTAATGTAAAAAAAAAAACGTCTCAATAGGTGAGATGTTAATACACATGAAATGTATGCATATTTATTGCTATATCATTGGGATCTGGACAACGCCACACATTTTTACTTTCTTATACGAAGTATAAGGAAGTATACCTAGTAATCGTGATTTTTTTCGACTTCGAGATTTTTTTTATTAGAATTCGAAAATATTAAGAAATTTTAAGGGGTCTTTCATAAAAGACGTCCGCAGTTAGGGGAGTGGGAGGATTAGCAAAATCTGACGAATGTGGACATGGGCGGACATGGTGCAATTTCGGATGTTGGCAGATTTTATACATAAATTGCGTACGTCTTTTATGAACGACTCCTAAATAATATTTATTTGTACGGAAAAGATAGGTATTCAATAGTAATATAATAAGTGCTTTGGATTTTCCGGTTAAATTACGATAACTTGTTGCACCACAGCAACAAAGAGTGTCAGTTTGACAGTCTAAAAAAACCGAGTGCGAAGCACGAGGTTTTTTCTGTCAAACTGACACGATTTGTTGTTGTGCAGGAAGTTTGAGGAATTTAACCATCGGAAAATCCAAAGCACGTATTATATTCGATCAGATAATTTTATGAATGTACACAACAGTTTATTTTATTTCATATTAATGAAAAATATTAGATCATACTAATATTTAATTACAAATTAATTCTTATACAAATTTTGTTATTTATATTGTTACTATGTTACTATGGAAAACCTACAATTAATTTTATCGAAATTTTATCGCTGGAAAACCATGTAGGTTGGTCCAATACTGTACATATTATGATTGGTCGAAATTACTATGAATAAAATTATCGGTAAAAAATCAGCGGTAATACGAGTAATTTTATCAAAAAAATTTCGGGTCCATTCGGTACAATTTTTTTTATGGTAAAAAAAGTTAAGACAAAATATGTTCAAAATTGAATTATAATATATTTATATATATATATATAGTTATTTGTATTGCTAGGACAGAAACTAGAGTTTTGCGAGTGCAAAACAGTTTGTGGACGTGTAATACACACTATTTTTTGTGCCGAAGTCTATTTAAATAAATAAAATTTACAACATATTTGTTTAAATATTTGGTATTAGGGATTTTTTTAATACTGATAACACGCGATACTTAAAATTGACATTGACAGTAGTAGCCGAATGACAGTAATCATAATTCGTTTCTATGGAAAATACAAATTTTCTTTATGATTTCTGTCATGCCAACCGATAAACTAAAAGTCCCTAGTTTTTGCCGGTCTAGCCCGGCAAAACATGTGTTTCCAGCCGATTTATACAGAATTGCATAGGTTCCTGTGGCAGCTGCAGCTTTTCCATTTTCCGCCTCAAGGCAAATGAGCATATCAAAGTACAGTTGCGGCCATGGCATAAAAAAGCAAGGTATGATCTCGCGCATGTTAGCTGGTGGAGAGCCAATCAGAGCCATTCCCCAGTGGGCGGCCATATTGACCGCGATATTTGAAATATCAATCAGTGTCCGATTTACGAAAAATGGGATGGTACTTTATATTGTTAACTTTGACATGGACCTTGTGACAAAAGTCCAAAATATGGTAGATTTGCTTTTCTTTATTTATATTTACATTATATTCATTTATATATGTCCCCATTGCTTAATCTTTCAATATGCCATGTTTTATCATTTCTGTTATTTATCATTTTAACTTTTAATCTTATCTTTCCTACCACCATAAATGATCAGAATCCGCACATGCTCCTCTACATGTTCGTACGTTCTTTAGAGAAGGTCCTTATTTAAATGTATGTTTATTCCAGCCCCTGTTAATATTATTTCGACTCTCATTTTCACCTCATCCGCCTTATTCACAGGATTTACCACTGCTTTTCACTCATGCTTTCACTTACACTGTCAAAAGTGTCAACCAGAGAGATGTTAAAATAGAGTACGCTAGCTCCATAAACGCAACGTTAAAAAAATTACCGGTTAAGGCTAGAAGATCCATCCCCTCTCTTTACTAAAATCCCCCATCATCCGATTACACAGGGTGTTCGCGTTAAGTGGCTCACTATTGCTAACTTCGTTATTATTGGAGTTACAAAGTCGGTTAAATTAGCAAACTAGTAGCATTTTTTTCGCTGATTGCAATGGTGAAAACAAAAAAACAATTGACCATCTCGTTTTGAAGATATTTAAAAAAATTAAACATTTTTTTAAATGGAACATCCTATATGTTTTTGCAAAAATCCATGTTAAATAAATTCTATGTATACAAAAAATGTGCAGTGCTGTAAGTCCTTTCTTTACAAAGATATGACCACTTTTGTGAAAATAAAAGTGGCAACACTGCATTGAACATGTGAATAGATTCGACGAGAAAAAAAAAGAGAAACGTTCAATATTTCATATATTTAATACTAACTATATTGCTAGCGTTAAGATAAAAGTGGTGCAAAAAATACGGTGCAGACGATGGCAACCTCTCGCTTGCACAATTAAGTGAGCGTTCGTTGTGCTCATGCGCGGTATGTGACATTTTTTGAAATTTTGGATATTTTGTTATATTGGAAATTTGTCACTTGTTTGTCAAATCTAAAAATTTGCTAATATAAAATGGTGTACAAATGTTATTTATGTGGAAATGTGCCCGACAGAATGAAGAAAATTTCATTGTATAAGTAAGTATTGGTTGTTTATTACCTATATTGCTTATATTTTTGAAAATCTCTACTTTCTTCAAGTTTTTATTAAACTTGAAAAATTTTTTTCTAAATAGTTTTTCTTACAGTTTTGTACATTATTATTCATGCACGTGTAAATAAGCTTTTTTCCTTACAATTAGATTATTATTTCTAGATTTCCGAGTAATTCTGAAAAAACAGCACATACTCTAAAGCAATGGTTAGGTGTATGTAATCTAAATGAGAAAGATGACATATCTGGCCAACGAATTGGTTCATGTCATTTCAAAGACGAAGACTTGAAATAGTTATTTGTATTGCTAGCCTTGAAACTAGAGTTTTGCGAGTGCGAGTAGGGTTTGCGAGCAGAGGCCGTAGGCCGAGGCCCGCAACTACGAGTACTCGCAAAACAGTTTCAAGGCGTGTAATACACACTATTTTTTGTGCCGAAGTTTATTTAAATAAATAAAATTTACAAAATATTTGTTTAAATATTTGGTATTAGGGATTTTTTTTATATTGGTAACACGCGATACTTAAAATTGACACTGACAGTAGTAGCCAAATAACAGAAATAATAATCCGTTTCTATGGAAAATACAAATTTTCTTTATGATTTCAATGATGCCAATCGATAAACTAAAAATTCCTAGTTTTTGCCGGTCTAGCCCGGCAAAACATGAGTTTCCAGCCGATTTATACGAATGCAAAATGACTAATGCCAACCTGTGGCACAAAAACGGAATTTACAAAAAAAAAGTGGAAAGTTGGGCGATTCCCTCAATAAATGTTCCAAATTCTAATGCTCCGTGTTATTTATTATATGTATGTTATAAAATATTTTTTTAATTAAGAATTATGTATGAATAAATTTGATAAGAATAATTCGAGATATTCGTGATATAACCTAACCTAATCTATGTCAATCAACGGTAAAAGTCGCGACAAGACACGCATGCGCATTAGTGCCCATTACTGTTACTCTATCTCTCTCTCATTACACGCGTCCAACTTATAGGGAAAGACACGTTGCTAGCAATATATTATTTATTAAATATATGCAATATTTTATGATGCGAGAACTTGTCAAACTAATTTAGTACTGTCAATTTTATTAAAAAACAGAAACAGCAATTGAAATTCATTTTCATATTTTCATGGCAATAGAAGGTATTTTACTTTATCTCAAGGCGTGCTTGAGAGGTTGCCAAACTTCAAATTTCTCTCAAATTTAGGTATTTTATTAAATTTTAACATTTTCAATTTCTTTGTATCAGAGGTTTTGTGAAAAAAATTGAACAAATCATATTGCATTTTATCCAGAGATTATAGTAGCATGAATTATTCAGTCATTTTTGTCTTGGTTATTAAAATAATTAGCTTGTAACTTGGATGAGGGAAACTCTATAACTCGGAAACTAACCATCAAATTTAATTTTTCTTTGCAGATTATCCTTAGTTTTAATGTGCTCTATAACGCCCTGTATTCGGAGTGCGCCAATTACTGATCACCCTGTATAATTACAAATTAATTCTTATACAAATCTTGTTATTTATATTGTTACCATGGAAAACCTACAATTAATTTTATCGAAATTTTATCGCTGGAAAACCATGTAGTCCAGTCAATAGAGCGAAAAAAATACCCTATCTAGAGATTTTTTGGGTGAGTCGAATTTTTCGATTCTATTGCTTAGAGGATCATTAGAAAAGCTTACAAGTGAATTTCCGTATCCCCACCCCCTGCCGTTCGGCCGCCATCTTTAAAAAAGGGGTGACTTTTGATTTTTCGTTTATCTCGTTAACGGTCAATTTTTACAAAAAAACACACGATATAATTTTTGTAGAGAAAAATACGCTCTACATTTTATCTCATTACCTTTTTTTTTCATATTGTTATTATTTTCGAGTTTATTAACGATGATAGCCAAAAAATTAGGGGATGATTTGCTTAAAGCGGGGACAGCGCCAGAAGGGTTGCCTTTTCGACAAAATTCGGCTAATACTTTTTGTAGAGGACTACTCGAGCCACAAAAAACTCTTCATAACATTTATCATAAAACTAATATTTATCGCTGTACAGCGCTTCAAACACACTCAAGTCACGTTGTACAGGGTGTCCCAAAATTAGCCTGCCAAAATGAACCAGCTGATTCTACGTTCAAAAATAATGCAAAAAGTTTTAATAAATATAGGTTGAAATATTCTTTCTAAGGGAGCTATAACCCCTCGAAAGGGGGGCCCCAAAGAGGAGTTTTCTGTAATATCTCTGCAATTGCAGAAATTTTGCCAGGGGCGTTACATACAGGGTGGGTTTTGGGTAAATTATGCCCCATATTTGTGTGGATAATTTTTAAATTTTTTATATCAAATTATGAAACTTGGTTTATTTTTACACAAAAAAGGTCGTCTCACTCGACCTTTGAATCTTGAACCGTTTTCGAGTAAAATCGTTTTGAAGAAGTCACGTCCATAAAAACTACACTAATAAAAATAATCACAAAATTGAAAAAAAAATTGATTTTGATATTTGGTTTTTATTATTAATATTTGACGAAGTAATAAATAATAAATAAGTAATAAATACCTATAAATTTTAATCTATTGTCTACTCTTGATAAATTTTTGTTTTGATGTACATCTGTGTGTTTTTCTTCCACCCCATTCTTCAGGGTCAAAAGTTGCTCTAGTGCATTGCTCGTCGGTGGTAGTGAGGCCAAGTTCAACTTGTTTTTTGTGGCTGATTTCATATACAGTTTGTATCGCAACTGATTGATTGTTTCTACGCTAGAGCTAGAGCCGTACAATGCCGTGAAAAATTTCTCTCCTGAGGTAGATATTGTTCTATGGTCCACATATTTTTGTGAGAATATGTTAGCGACCTGTTGCAGCTTACGATTTTTTTTCATCGTTGTCAGAAATTTCAGCTTTCCTTTGTTGAAAGGAGCACTCGTTGTGTCAGCCTGAAAACGCGTGAAGAAACAAAATGTTATCCACGACTGCATCACCATGCCTCTCCAAACTATGTGGGGAGTACAACTTCTCGGAATAGCGATTTCTTGCAGGTTTCAATAAGATGTTTTGTTTCTGTCGGCCGAAAGCTGTCAACAATAGTGACAGATTTGTGGAGACTGGTATTCTTGATTGCCGTGGTAACGATGAACAAATCCGCATCTTCAACTGCTTGATCCACGAAATATCCAGACTGAGTTAAAGTCACTTTTAGCATACCGATGAAGGCATTCTTATTTTTTTGTTGGTAAGAAATTTCTCTGGAGCAAGCGGTGAAGTAGATGTGCCTTGAACTATGATATCAGATGAAAGGTGCTTTTTAGATCTCCGATTAATTTCCCAACCTTTGGTTCCTGCAGTGACGCGATCTTCGGGGTAGCCATCAAATATTATGCTTGCTGAGCTGCCGTAATGGTTCCTGACGTATTGAACGTATTTGTCGCATTGGTTCGATAACGTGAGGTTTTGGTCCCAAACAACTTTATGAATGAGATAACCGCCGTCTATAACGAAGTGTCGATTTTTCCAGAAATTGACGTTTTCGACCGGAGACAATGCGTTGTAAAGTTTTGACTTAGTGCCTTTGCGCATCCCATCCTCGCAAAAAAGTGCCAATGGAAATGGTGACAATTCGTAGGTGAGATATTGTTTCAAATCCTCCGTATCATTTTTGACAATACTTATTCTCTGGAAAATCATCAAAGGGTTGATAGAAACAGGAGGGTTGTCTATGTCTATGCAGCCCGACATTGCAGATAGAGGCAAAACTTTGTTCTTCCGTTGAAAAGAAATTTTATCGAAGCTTTTTCCTGTCGATTCCAGAATCAGTTTGGCACCAGTCTCTTTGGCAAGATGACAATTTATCCTTTTGTCTGCGACCAACCCAGTACCCAAACCTATCAACTCGGGGTTCTGTTCAAAAGGGTTGTGAGTTGCGAGCCAATGGTCAATCTTCTTAACATCTGCGTTGTCCCTGCGGATACGTGAATCTCTTTGATCTACGTGCTACTGCATGGTTGCACTCACGACGCCGCAAGTTTTCCATTTCGTGCGAAATGTCCTGAAGATGAAGCCTTCCTAGCGTCCATGTAGCACTTCGTCCACGGCCTGGGATAAATATTCCTCCATTCGTTTTTATAGACCTCATCAATTCTTGCTCCATGATTTGATCAGACATCACTCCAGCCCAAAATTTATCGGTGCGTCGTATTGTGAACCCACCGTCGATTGTGAATTTCTTGTACTCGTTCCGATCCATTCGTCCCTGTAGCGTCAGCATATCCTGGATGTACAAATGCGCGGAGGGAGTCATTTTCGTGATAGTCTCCATTTGAAGTGACCAGTTTTCCGACCGTTCAGATTTAATGAATCGTTTCACAAGCGTAACCATCTCAAAATATTGTATCCACAGTTTTGCCGTTGGACCTATTTCAGTGGTCTGTTGAAGAGCATTTTCGAACTTCCTCTGAATGTCATCAAACGTTGTAGCACATTCTCCGGTGAATATTACAGATTGGTCCAGGCTTTCTACGATGTCATTCATCTCGTCCCGTTCAGCATCAGTGCAGTCGACCTCATCAAAAACTTTTTTGCCAGAGAAAGATGAACAAGAAATGAGCGCGAATCGCCCTTGAATATGCATGGCCTGATAGGATATGTTGGACACAATTTTTCGCTTAAATTAGCTTCAGCACATCCTGGAGTCCACTGCCAGGCATGATATGGCCTATCGCACCCAAAAACGACATGAGAAGATGGAAGCCTCCTAACCTCACAATGACATTTCCTAGGGCAGAATCAGGATCAGCCGAGCCAACAATATCACGCGCCTTCCAATACAGAGGCTGGTGGAAGGTGACGATACAAGTTTTTTGTCCACTGGCCTTGTATTTTTCAAGAGCGTAGTTAATGGAAGTGAAGACGGTGTTGTAGTTCGATGGGGGTGAGTCAATGAAAGGGAGACAAATCACTCTTGATTTTGAATATTCTTCGCTGCTGGTTGCATCCATCATGAAACCGTTCCAACCACCGATGGACGGCAAGCAAGCCCATTTTCCATACAACCACAACAAATCGAAAAATGTCACGGCGACCTTATCAGACACTTGACTGATACTTTGAAGATCTTGTACTTGAATATTTCTCATACCCCATAACTTCTCTTTGTTGTACGACAGGATCGGAATAGTTCCTAGTTCTGATCTTTGTGGTGTTTTTTTTCTTCGAGATGTCGCGGGTAAAGCTGCAGTCAGGTTTGATACCAGTGTGTGGAGTGATGCACTGTATACCGCCCTCCCGCCCATTGCATGAAACGTATTCAAACCGTCAATTGTATTCACGTTGAAGTCGGCGTTGTCAAATACGAATTGGGAGAAGGTGTCTGGCAATACTTTACGCTCTGTACGCAAAATACATGACGATTCAAACAGGCTCACCTCGGCGTAAGACGCTGAGTAGGTATCCCAAAGCAGATAAAATATCGATGATATGTTTCGATCCGAATGACTTGTGAAGGAAAGCTCCGACCCCCAGTTGCAGTGGAGAAATGAAAGACCGAGGTCGAGTTGCAGCTATAATGGTATGCGCAATGGATGTGCATTTTCTTCTTATTTTTTCTTCACATCCAGATTTAGATTTTGAAATCTTCGTTAAGAAAGATTTCAGGTTTACAGGAACGTCTTCAACATTCTGCATGAAATTATCACATGGGGGATAATCGTCGATGTTGTAAACCATGGATCGAATATCTTCACGGATGATGTCAGCAGCTGCTTTAACAATTCGCTTTTTTTCTTCCTCAGGATCTTGCTTTTTATCACTATCAAAGAGGTTTTTCATAATTTCGTACCCAGTGTTCCGGAAACAAACGATGGTGTGTTGTTTTGATTTTGTAAAAATTATAATGTCATTACCATATCTTGATTTGAGATGACTGATAATTGTATTCCGATGAGGAACTTCTACGCCTTTAATTTGATTGACGAGATCTGAAAATTTAAATTGGCATTCTTCAGATTTTTCTTCTAAATATGAATAAATAAATTCCATGGCGGCTTCGATACGATTCTTTTTTGATGTGATTCTATTCTGAACATATTGTTACGAGTAAATTTGATTGAAACATTTGTAATGATATCTAGTGCCTTTTGAGTGCAAATCGGTAACGTTTTGTATGCGTCCGATAATATCGAGCGCCGTTTGATCATCGCGGCTGGACAATTTTTCGAGAACGGTGTTCACAACATCTCCACCACAAAACAAACAATTGTCTGCAAAGTCAAACGATGGCGGGTGGGGTGAAGATGCTGGATCGGGATGAGGTGTTTCTGATGGGGAAGCTTCCGGCCAAGATAACTCCGTTGATTCCAGTGATCGACGAATAAATCCATAATCGAGTGTTTCGTCTCCCTAAGATTTATCGCAAGATGTGTGCAACTCGACCTAATCGAATACGCAAAATTAAAATTAAAAATTAGAAGAATTAAGTTGAAATATTATTACTGTCTTATACAAAGTAATAAGACAGTATAGAAATCGTTTTTTGTGTGTGTGTCTGTCTGTCTGTATGTTTTGTATTTTTTTGTATGTATGTAAAATAATGCGAGTTTTATTAACCTGTGTAGAGGTTTGCAACAATAGGCTATTTGACTATTATTGGAAAGGCATGTAATATTATTTGTTATTGCCTTTTATGAACATTACTTTAATTTTTTTGGATAAACAACCCTATTTTTATTAGAAATTGACGATTAAAATTTTGAGTTTTAAAATGCCACCAAAACGCTAATTTGGGTGCTATGCTGGTCACGGACATCTGTGACGTCACTAGCCAGTATACAAAGACAAACCAAACGGTTTTGTTCTTGGATTAAGGTACAGGAAAATTTCGAAGCAATTTACATGACTTATAAATGGTGTGTAGTGTCACAATGCACAAATACATCAATAAAAACCCAGGGAAAATTGTTCAAAGTGTTCCAACAAGTGTTAAAATACAAAGAAAGTGGTTGGAACTGGCTCGTAGAAATCCCCAAGATATAGGGACTAATTCAAATGTTTTTTTTTTGTGAAGATCATTTTGATGTAAGTAAATGATATACATATTTTTTTTTTGTTTTTGAAATAGGTGGTCAAAATTTAGGAGCATGTAGAGCAAATCAAATGATGAAGAAAACCTTTATAAAATTATATTCTAAAGTGCTTTCTACGGGAGCTACAGCCCCGTAATTGTAGGCCCTTAAGAATGTTTTTTATTAAATATCTCCGAAACCGTTTAAGATATAATAATGAAATTTTGTACAGCCACTAGCTCTTTTATGCTTAACAATATGAAATTAGTATCATCTGAGAATTTTATTCAAGGGTGTGTCATATGATCCCAACTTTTTTGTATGTTGTGTTTTTTTGTTTTTGACATGAAATTATTCAATGTAATAGTTTTTTTACAAAAAAATGATCCACTTGTTTAATTTCGATGCCATGCACCGTTTTTGAATAAAATCGATTTGAAAATTTTTAACAGTCTCTGAACGTGAAGCGTTTTTTTTTTAATTTTTCGAAATGAATATAAAAAATTTAGGAGCATGTAGAGCAAGTCAAATGATGAAGAAAACCTTCATAAAATTATTTTCTAAAGTGCTTTCTAAGGGAGTTACAGCCCCTTAATCGTGGGTAGGTACCTAAGAGTGGTTTTTATTAAATATCTCCGAAACCGTTTAAAACACTTTAGAGAAAAACTTTATTAAGGATTTCTTCATCATTTAACTTGCTCTATATGCTTCTGAATTTTGTATATTCATTTCGAGAATTTCGATTCACGTTCAGAGTATAGGTGTAGGTATGTTAAAAAATTTCAAATCGATTTTACTCAAAAACGACGCATGGCATCGAAATTAAACAAGCGGACCATTTTTTTTATAAAAAACTAATAAATTTAATAAATTCATGTCAAAAACAAAAAAACAACATACAAAAAAGTTAGGATCATATTTACCCCTCGCCCCCCCAACTTGACACACCCTTGAATAAAATTTTTAGATGATACTAATTTCACATTGTTAAGCATAAAAGAGCTAGTGGCTGTACAAAATTTTATTATTATATCTTAAACAGTTTCGGAGATATTTAATAAATACCATTCTTAGGGGCCTACAATTACGGGGCTGTAACTCCCTTAGAAAGCACTTTAGAAAATAATTTTATAAGGGTTTTCTTTATCATTTGACTGGCTCTACATGCTCCTAAATTTTGACCACCTATTTCAAAAACACCTTGTATATTTTATATAGGTAACTAAGATCTTAACAATGTAGTATTGCAGTTCACAGTATTTTGAGGTTAAAATACACTAAATATAATATGAATTACATCTTCTAACGTAGTTGCAATACATTGAATACAATATATGTATCTATATAGAAAAAAGCACTACATTATATTTTACATGCTCAAATACTATTTTATTTATTGAATGGGCATAGGTTATTTATTATGAGTCGTAAATTAAAGTCATATTAAAGGCACATCTTGCATTTGACTGTGCAAAAACCAGAGTCTCGATGCACTTGCACATAAGCAATTGCGTCGTCTCCGTAAGATTCACTTGTTGACTTTTAAAAGAAAATAAAAGATAATATATTAAAGTAACTTTAGTTATAAATGACAACATACTTGACCCAAAAATTTAAATCGTTTGTTTTTTTATAGGTTAGAGTATAGACTTTAATTGCACTAATAATATCCATAACTTCTAGAAGTCAGAAACAATTATTAAAGATAAATAAATTTTGGTACTTACGTTGCAGTTTTAACGTTTTTAAGCTCCGCAGCATAAAAATCAGGATTATTTAAAAAAAAGTCCAACCATTACTGCATGTATTTTGGGGAGGTTTCCGCTATCGGCTTGTATAAAATTACTCTCCATTTCGTATTTACTGCACAAAACTTGAATAATAATTAGGTACCGTAAGGAACAGTAAGAAAATTGATTGAAATATTAGTTTTTACTAGCACAATCACAAAGTATTCATAAACAGTTGATTTGTGAGCACAATAGCAGCACAATGCAGAAAGTTGTGTACTGGCTAGTGACGCAAATGAAGTTCAACCAATCATGGAGCGTTTTCGGTCACGTGACGAAGCTTCAAATATATTTATTTTATTTTATTTATTTAGTTATAATAACCATCGTTTCTTTCAAAGAAAAAATTGAAAATAGATTCTACAAGTTGAAATCTTTTAGGATGACAACAATTTGTGGAATATTTTTTAGTCAAATAGCCAATTCCTCTGCCTCGTGCATTCCCCTTGCGATACTTCTCTGTAATAGTCGTTCGATTCTCTTCTTTTTAATAACAGTAGTTTTATCGTCCAATGGGCATTTGCACACAAAGCACTGCTCCATAGGGACAACAGCAGTTATACAATTAATAATTATTTCAAACTAAATAATAACTAATTCTTAATTTTTGAGTAGTTTCATTTGATAGTTTGCTTTGTATTTTCGATGATCTTAAAATAAATATTTACTCTTCTCTACTCTACGGCATGCCCTGATGATTATTGGAAAACTTACTGAAATAATATAATCTGTCTCACGGATATTCGGAGCATTAGAACGGTTTTTCTCCGCTTCCTGCGGTGTTTGAAGCGCTGTACAGCGATAAATATTAGTTTTATGATAAATGTTATGAAGAGTTCTTTGTGGCTCGAGTAGTCCTCTACCGAATTTTGTCGAAAAGGCAACCCTTCTGGCGCTGTCCCCGCTTTAAGCAAATCATCCCCTAATTTTTTGGGTATCATCGTCAATAAACTCGAAAATAATAATATGAAAAAAAGGTAATGACATAAAATGTAAGGCCTATTTTTCTCTACAAAAATGATGTCATGTGTTTTTTTGTAAAAATTGACCGTTAACGAGATAAACGAAAAATTAAAAGTCACCCCTTTTTTAAAGATGGCGGCCGAACGGCAGGGGGTGGGGATACGGAAATTCAGTTTCAAGCTTTTCTCTAAGCCCTCTAAGCAATGGAATCGAAAAATTCGACTCACCCAAAAAAACTCTATTGACTGGACTAATGTAGGTTGGTCAAATACTGCACTATGATTGGTCGAAATTGCTATGAATAAAATTATCAAAAAAAATATTTCTTATAAATTAAAGTAAGTACAAATTACATTTAAAAAAATGTTAGTTAATTAAGCTTATTACTATCTATAGAAATGAAACTTAATCTACCATATTTTGGACTTTTGTCACAAGGTCCCTGTCAAAGTTAATAATATAAGGTCAGCATCCCATTTTTCGTAAATCGGACACAGACAGACTTTCAAATATCGCGGGCAATATGGCCGACTGTGGGAAATGGCTCTGATTGGCTCTCCACCACCTAAGATGCGCGAGATCATACCTGTGTTTTTATGCCATGTTGCCATGGCTATAATATATTTTCATACAAACCTTAACACCTTCGGATTTGATTTTTTCAGTAGCCCAGTTACTCAAATATTCCGGTAAAATTTTATTCATATTAGTACTTTCCCTATATATTTGATATATTAATTTGCCGTCTTTTTCACCTAAAAAGAAACATATGAAATTGTGTCAACAAAACGTAATA
The DNA here is from genome assembly GCA_963942485.1 of Pediacus dermestoides. Classification (NCBI taxonomy): domain Eukaryota; kingdom Metazoa; phylum Arthropoda; class Insecta; order Coleoptera; family Cucujidae; genus Pediacus; species Pediacus dermestoides. Next base: position 20,131,526 of record OZ012626.1, on the reverse strand, counting down.
TGTACCTCTTCTAGCCAATGCACAAGCAAGCTCACTACTCAAAAATCCATTTCCAATTACAGCAACAGTTTGTGCTTTAGCGAATTCGTCTCTTAACGCTCTGAAGTCTCCTAAATTACGATAATATTTAATGCGGTCGTTCAGATCTTGGTCTCTATAAGTTGCTAGTTCGAACTGTGGTATAAATTTAGGAGTTGCACCTAAATCGAAAGTTCTTGAAACAGCACTCAACATTTTTTTTATTATTATAATTTACCAGTAGCTATCAAACATTGCTCATACGCAATCTCCTTTCCATCCTCTAAAATTACTTTTTTTTTAGTTGGATCTATCTCAGAAACAGTCCAACCACGAGCCACTGCAACACCCCCATTTTCACTCTCCATCAAGTCCTGACAATCCATATAAAATTCATCAGGCTCATAATAAAGACTGCAAACAAATCATCGGCTTATCATGTGATAAGCTTAAATATAGCAAACACAAAGTCACCTCCTCTCTGCGCCATTCCATTGTTTAAATACTGTAGTTGCGTACGGGTCATCATTGAACCAAATTTCTTTGGAAAGGGGAGGGCGCATATAAGGGTAAAATGGTTCATCTCCTATTAATAGTACCTAAAATATTTTATATATAAAAAATTCTTCGAATTGTAAATAAATGTTACCTTTGCCTTAGGATCAATTGACTTGATGGCCCGAAAGGCGGAGAATGAGGCTGTGCCGGCGCCAATGAGAAGATAAGGAACTTTTCTGGGGATGGCCGACGATGTTGCTGGAAATCTTTTCTTTTTCTCTTCTATAAGAAAGTCGCCATCATACAAATATTACTATTGAGAGAATTATTGCTCTGCTTCAACTAGATTATAAATTTAACCCAACTTCATTTTCATAATAATTAAGGCAACAAATTAAATGCCCGGTATTTATATTCAAATGCAATGTTTATATTGCCAATATTTTATTCCAATGTTCAGTAACAATACTAAGTGCTATGTAAAATTCTTAATGCTCGGTAAAAACAAGTAAATGTAAGTAACATAATTAGTGCTGGGTAAAAATACTAATGCCCGGTTGCACCAAGCTCTGCTAAATACTCAATTATCTAATTGCGCGTTTAAAATTTAGCAGCGGCAGCTTATTGAGTCTTTTAAATTTTAAATTTAAAAAGCAACGCAGCAAATAACAATTATTTAGTCAATAAGATGCCGCTGCTAAATATTTATCACGTTGTTAGTTTAGTAGAGCTTGGTGCAACCAGGCATAAGTGTTCAGTAAAATACTTAATACTCGGTAAAAATTGCAAATGATCGACAAAAACACTGGTCATATAATCAAATTTATTTTATCTACTTCATTTTCCTTGCCCTTAAAAACCTGTGAAAAGTGAAAGTGTAGTACATACATTTACTGGTTAGGTTGTAAATTAACCCTCTATTGCACATATTTTCTAAAACGACTGAAATTTTTGTATAGCTTATTTTAGTTTTAGTAAGTCACCAAAAATGCCGAAAAAAATTATTTTTTGCACGATCCGTCAAATTCGCGTATTTACTGGTTTAATTAAAAGAATAGTAGGTTTTGTTTACAAATTACTGATCGGTAAGTAATTTTACCGATCAGATTCTCGCCTTCTGATCGGTAAGTAATGACATTTGAAAGTTTTGTCACTTTATTTTAGATAATTTTATAGTTGTCACTTTGACATGAACACATTTTAGTTTGGTTACTATTCTTTAATTAAACCCATAAATACGTGAATTTGACGGATCGTGCATGTCGAACGTTAAGGGTTACCGTTCTCAAACAATTGTCTTGGAACGGTAAAAATCCCTTACCGTTCTCCATACTTAATATACTATTTCATTTTTCAATTTTTTTTTTCAAAAAGAAATGTGGCGTTCCCATTATTTTTTCAGGGGGAGGATTGGTTGCACAATCGTGGGGGTAATAGCGCAGCTTATAAATTGAACGTTGCTGAACGGGTACGATGTGCGGTTACGGAATTGTATGACAATCCCGCTTTTATATAGTGATTTTGTAACGTTCCCATTCGGGTACAGTATGCATAAGGTTCTTTTCATTTTTTATGAAAAAAAACCTCGAAATGGGCGCATTTAATATTTTTACCCTGCAAACTACGAATAAATTTATCGAGCAAATGTTTTTTACTTTCTTATATAATAAGAAAGTATAGTAATCGTGATTTTTTTCGACTTCGAGATTTTGATGGATTTACACGTTTTGAGGGCCCCTGAATCCATTTTCGCCATGATGTCTGTCTGTCTGTGTGTCTGTCTGTATCCACCATAACTCAAAAACGAGTTATCGGATTTGATTCAAATTTCATATTTAAGAGTTTGAACAAAATTGTGGGTGCCACATTCAATGTTTTTCATCTAGCACCAAAACAAGTGACAGTTACCTGATGACATTTTTAGGTTTTTTAGGAATATCTTGAAAAATAAACAATTTACGACATTTTTTTATTCTTAGACATTGATTTAGAATTAAATTTTGAACAAATTTTGTTTGAACTTTTTTTTGAGATTCCGTCAAATTTTTTTAATTATTTTTCATATAGTAGCGCCATCTATCACTCAGTTACAAAAGTACATTATATAAATTACAGAAATCTATACCGTTGAGGAATTCGATTGTAGCATCTATCTCTCAGTTACAAAAGTACATGTTTAAATTACAGAAATCTATACCGTTGAGGAAATCGATTGTAGCAGTATTATTTGAAAAGATCGACGGCTACGGCAGCATTGTGGTGGCGAAACTACCACCGGTTGTTACGCGGTCGTTGATTTGTGTTTTTTGTGTCATATTGTAATATGTACAGTTAATAGGAGTAGCTAATAGCAGCAAAGTATTCCGTGTACTCTTCTTATCCAGAACAAATACCACTTCTAGCACAATCCGCCGTGGCGCAGTGGATGGAGAATCTGCCTAGTAATCCACACGGTGCTGGTTCGATTCCATAGATTTCCCTTCTTTTTTTTTATTTTAATTAAATGCTTTATTTATTCGGAGCGATTATAAGTCACGGACCAGGTTAGGTTGTTTTGTATAGGTTTTTTTTCCTTTAAATAATAGCATAAATCAGTACCATAAGATGATGCCGGAATAACCCTTGCCCTTGCACATGACCTTGAATTTGATGGAATACTTTGCTGCGATTAGCCTCTCGTCAGTTAATTTCACAGAAATTAGGTTATTTTTTATCATGAGTCGTTCAGTAAGTTTTGGCATTTTGATTTTTGGCGACGGATGTAAATAAGTATCTACTTAATTTGTCAATTTGACAGTAAACGTCAATCAAACAAAGGCATTGTAACACAGGCAATCAGGGAAATATTAGGTGTAGTAGATTTCTGTGAAATTAACTGTACCTATAATTATTATTGAAAAAATCGACGGCAATGGCAGCATCGTGGTGGCGTGTTTTTTGTGTAATATTGATATATTGTAATACAATTAAATATTATTGAAAAAACGGAACAAGACAGAAAACTATCGTGGGGCGAAGCCCGCGGGGGACAGCTAGTAATAAATAAATGTGATTTTATATTAATAACGTGTTAAATGTCGACAGTATTTTCCAAAGATTAAAACTATATCATGGCAATGTATAAGAAAGTCATGTGTTGGGCACATCAGATATTTTCTCTACGATCCACTGTTTCGGAGATACAGCATGCAGTTTCGAGTAGATACACACACCATTGAAGGTATGAAAGAAAAGCACGTGAAATTTCAAAGTGTTGTTCTTTAAACAATGTGGAAAGTAGTAGATTCGCTCGGGAGTGTTTATGTTCTGCACATCCCAAAGTGGCAAGCAACTTACCTGAAGACATTTTTAGGTTTTTTGGGAAATGTTGAAAAATAAACAATTTATCAGATTTTTACTTTTTACTTTCTTATATAATAAGAAAGTATAGTAATCGTGATTTTTTTCGACTTCGAGATTTTGATGGATTTACACGTTTTGAGGGCCCCTGAATCCATTTTGACCATTTTCGCCATGATGTCTGTCGGTCTGTGTGTGTGTCTGTCTGTATCCACCATAACTCAAAAACGACTTCTCGGATTTCATTCAAATTTCATATTTAAGAGTTTGAACAAATTTGTGGGTGCCACATTCAATGTTTTTCATCTAGCACCAAAACATTTTTAGGTTTTTTAGGAATATCTTGAAAAATAAACAATTTACGACATTTTTTTATTCTTAGACATTGATTTAGAATTAAATTTTGAACAAATTTTGTTTAAACTTTTTTTTGAAATTCCGCCAAAAAATTTTCATATAGGTAGTAGCGCCATCTATCACTCACTTACAAAAGTACTTTATATAAATTACAGAAATCTATACCGTTGAGAAAATCGATTGTAGCATCTATCTTTCAGTTACAAAAGTTCATGTTTAAATTACAGAAATCTATACCGTTGAGGAAATCGATTGCAGCATTATTATTTGAAAAGATCGACGGCTACGGCAGGATTGTGGTGGCGAAACTACCACCGGTTGTTACGCGGTCGTTGATTTGTGTTTTTTGTGTCATATTGTAATATGTACAGTTAGTTTCACAGAAATTAGGTTATTTTTTATCATGAGTCGTTCAGTAAGTTTTGGCATTTTGATTTTTGGCGACGGAAGCAAATAAGTACTTAATTTGTCAATTTGACAGTAAACGTCAATCAAACAAAGGCATTGTAACACAGGGAATCAGGGAAATATTAGGTGTAGTAGATTTCTATGAAATTAACTGTACCTATAATTATTATTGAAAATATCTGATGTGCCCAACACATGACTTTCTTATACATTGTCATTATATAGTTTGTATATTTGGAAAATACTGAAGGGGTAGCCAATAATCATATGCAGTCGACATTCAATACGTTATTAATATAAAATCATATTTATTTATTTATTACTAACTGTCCCCCGCGGGCTTCGCTCCACGATAGTTTTCTATTTTGCGCCGTTTTTACTTTCTTATACGTAGTATAAGGAAGTATTGTAATCGTGATTTTTTTCGACTCCGAGATTTTGATGGATTTACACGTTTTGAGGGCCCCTGAATCCATTTTGACCATTTTCGCCATGATGTCTGTCTGTGTGTCTGTGTGTCCGTGTGTCTGTGTGTCTGTCTGTGTGTCTGTCTGTATCCACGATAACTCAAAAACGACTTTTCGGATTTGATTCAAATTTCATATTTAAGAGTTTGAACAAAATTGTGGGTGCCACATTAAATCTTTTTCATCTAGCACAAACACAAGTGGTACTTACCTGAAGACATTTTTAGGTTTTTTAGGAATATCTTGAAAAATAAACAATTTACGAGATTTTTTTATTCTTTAACATTAATTTTAAATTAAATTTTGAACAAATTTTGTTTGAAACTTTTTTTGAAATTCCTTCAAAAATTTTTATTTATATAGTGGCGCCATCTATCTCTGATTTACAAAGTACATGTTGTTTACATACAGAAATCTATACCGTTGAGGAAATCGATTGTAGCATTACTATTTGAAAAGATCGACGGCTACAACGGCTACGGTTTTATGTTTTGGATATCATGGCAACTCGATTAAAATTTTTTCTAATATATACAATAAAGTCGTTAAATTGTATTATGCATGTAAATCTACATTAAAGATATCGACGCAAAATTTTTTGTGAATGCTCTTTCAGTTTTTAGACGTGTCGACAAAGTAAGCAAAGTGTTTTATTTTGCGCCGTTTTTTAATAATTATAAATTATTTACATATTTATATAGTGTTGCCATCTATCTCTGAGTGGCTGTTGTTTACATTACAGAAATCTATTTGTTTTTATACTAAAGATTCTATTTGCATTAAACACACGAAGAGCTCGAATAAAGTTATAAAAATTTAAAAAGTGAAAACCAATTAATCCAATCCTGGTGAGAGTGGCTATATCGCCAAACACCAAAAACTTGACATTGCTTTGCAATCCAAGTACGAAGAAGAAGAAGAGATTGTTAGTCAAACAACTGTCAAAGGCAAAAGATCGAAATATTTTGATGAGAAGGATTATTGTGCACTGTACAGTTTGTTTGAGTGAAACGTTGACCAAAACTGAGAAGTATTTTATAAATCTTCAAAGTTTAGCTACAGCAAATTCAAAGATATCAAGCATTTTTCGCACTGTGGAATTTTGATAAGTATTCTGTTATTTATTTGTCCTAAAATCTGGTAGTAATGAGTGGGACAAGGACAGATTTATGCGTATTGCAATAAGTGCGACAGAGACTATTTGAAAATTGCTGGAAACCCTCAAAATTTTTACAAGAAATTTAACTTAATTTCCTTAGGAAAAGTAATTACTGTGATACTATCCGTATAAGAAAGTCATGTGTTGGGCACATCAGATATTTTTATTCTTTAACATTGATTTAGAATTGAATTTTGAACATATTTTGTTTGAACTTTTTTTTGAAATTCCGTCAAAAAAATTTCAAAAAAACTTTCTTAAAACACTTTATATTTCTCATAGCGCGCGATGATATTTAAATCCGGTCGAGGTAGACCATGTGTTTCATTATATGGCTGCCAAACGGAAGGTCCCGGGTTCGAATCCCAGAAGGAACAGACCATTACTTTTTTTTTATTTTACTGGTTTCTATGGTACCGAAAACAATAATAATGAATAAATAAATGTAATTTCATACCGGGAGATTTTTACTTTCTTATACGTAGTATAAGGAAGTATTGTAATCGTGATTTTTTTCGACTTCGAGATTTTGATGGATTTACACGTTTTGAGGGTCCCTGAATCCATTCTGACCATTTTCGCCATGATGTCTGTCGGTCTGTGTGTGCGTCTGTGTGTGTGTCTGTCTGTGTGTCTGTCTGTATCCACCATAACTCAAAAACGACTTCTCGGATTTGATTCAAATTTCATATTTAAGAGTTTGAACAAATTTGTGGGTGCCACATTCAATGTTTTTCATCTAGCACCAAAACAAGTGACAGTTACCTGATGACATTTTTAGGTTTTTTAGGAATATCTCGAAAAATAAACAATTTATGAGATTTTCTTATTCTTTAACATTGATTTAGAATTGAATTTTGAACAAATTTTGTTTGAACTTTATTTTGAAATTCCGTCAAAAAATTTCAAAAAAACTAGATATTCTTAAAACACTTTATATTTCTCATAGCGCGCGTTGATACTTGAATCCCACGGTCGAGGTGGTAGACATGTGTCTCACTATATGGCTGCCAAACGGAAGGTCCCGGGTTCGAATCCCAGAAGGAACGAACCATTAGTTTTTTTTATTTTACTGGTTTCTATGGTACCGAAAACAATAATAATGAATGTAATGTAAATGTAATGTAATGTAATGTAAATGTAATTTCATATCGGGTGATTTTTTTAAGTGAGTAATAGGTCAAAAATCTAAAATAAAGCACATTTTTAACTTAATTTTTTTAGGAAAAGTAATTATTGTGATACTATCTGTAAGTATAAGAAAGTCATGTGTTGGGCACATCAGATATTTTTAAGTGAGTATTAGGTCAAAAATCTAAAATAAAACACATTTTTGTCGTAAAATTCGGTTATAATGAGTGGGATATGGACAGATTTATGCGTATTGCAATAAGTGCGACAGAGACTATTTGAAAATTGCTGGAAACCCTCAAAATTTTTACAAGAAATTTAACCTAATTTCTTTAGGAAATGTAATTAATGTAATACTATCCGTATAAGAAAGTCATGTGTTGGGCACATCAGATATTTTCAATAATATTTAATTGTATTACAATATATCAACATACCGGGTGCCCGTTTTCAAACCTGAACATAAGGATTTAACATTATTGTGGTGAATTCTTGCTCGCCAATTCAGTCTAGAGAATATATTTTTTTATCAGTGATTCAGTGGAATGAGAAACTTATTGCGCGTCAAATGATATCAAAAACTACATTATTTTCATCGATTTTTATTGAAAAATATTAATTTAAAATTTGAATGTCGACTGCATATGATTATTGGCTACCCCTTCAGTATTTTCCAAATATTAAAACTGTATAATGGCAATGTATAAGAAAGTCATGTGTTGGGCACATCAGATATTTTTATTCTTTACCATTGATTTAGAATTGAATTTTAAACAAATTTTGTTTGAACTTTTTTTGAAATTCCGTCACAAAAAATTTCAAAAATATCTGATGTGCCCAAAACATGACTTTCTTATACGTATAGTATCACAATAATTACTTTTCGACCCTCGGATTCAACTATCAAAGCGCGCTATGAGAAATATAAAGTGTTTTAGGAATATCTCGTTTTTTGGAAATTTTTTTGACGGAATTTCAAAAAAAAGTTCAAACAAAATTTGTTCAAAATTCAATTCTAAATCAATGTTAAAGAATAAAAAAATCTCATAAATTGTTTATTTTTCAAGATATTCTTAAAAAACCTAAAAATGTCATCAAGTAACTGTCACTTGTTTTGGTGCTAGATGAAAAACATTGAATGTGGCACCCACAAATTTGTTCAAACTCTTAAATATGAAATTTGAATCAAATCCGATATCTCGTTTTTGAGTTATGGTGGATACAGACAGACACACGGACACACAGACAGACATCATGGCGAAAATGGTCAAAATGGATTCAGGGGCCCTCAAAACGTGTAAATCCATCAAAATCTCGAAGTAGAAAAAAATCACGATTACTATACTTTCTTATTATATAAGAAAGTAAAAACGAGATATACTTTAAACACTTTTATATTTCTCATTGTGCGCCTTGAATCCGACAGCGTAGATAGACTTGTGACTAAAGGGACTTGGCTACCAAACGGAAAGTCGCCGGGTCGCGGGTTCAAATCCCAGGAGGACCATTATTATTATTAAATTTTATTGGTTCTATGGTACCGGAAACAATAATAATAAATAAATACTTAGGTAAGTGTGATTTTATACCGGAAGATTTTTACTTTCTTATACGAAGTATAAGGAAGTATAGTAATCGTGATTTTTTTCGACTTCGAGATTTTGATGGATTTACACGTTTTAAGGGCCCCTGAATCCATTCTGACCATTTTCGCCATGATGTCTGTCTGTCTGTCTGTCTGTCTGTATTCACCATAACTCAAAAACGACTTACTGGATTTGATTCAAATTTCATATTTAAGAGTTTGAACAAAATTGTGGGTGCCACATTCAATGTTTTTCATCTAGCACCAAAACAAGTGACAGTTACCTGAAGACATTTTTAGGTTTTTTAGGAATATCTTGCAAAATAAACAATTTATGAGATTTTTTTATTCTTTAACATTGATTTAGAATTGAATTTTGAACAAATTTTGTTTGAACTTTTTTTTGAAATTCCGTCAAAAAAATTTCAAAAAAACTAGATATTCTTAAAACACTTTATATTTCTCATAGCGCGCGTTGATATTTGAATTCGATGGTCGAGGTAGACCATGTGTCTCATTATATGGCTGCCAAACGGAAGATCCCGGGTTCGAATCTCAGAAGGAACGGACCATTAGTTTTTTTTTTATTTTACTGGTTTCTATGGTACCGAAAACAATAATAATGAATAAATAAATGTAATTTCATACCGGGAGATTTTTTTAAGTGAGTAATAGGTCAAAAATCTAAAATAAAACACATTTTTGTCGTAAAATTCGGTTATAATGAGTGGGACAAAGACAGATTTATGCGTATTGCAATAAGTGCGACAGAGACTATTTGAAAATTGCTGGAAACTCTCAAAATTTAAACACAAGAAATTTAACTTAATTTCTTTAGGAAAAGTAATTGTGGTACTATCCGTATAAGAAAGTCATGTGTTGGACACATCAGATATTTTCTATCTCAAAAAGTAAAGCACGGATGAGCGTTATCAAATTCAATCTGTTCCTTGCATCTCGGTCAACTTTATAGTAGTAAATATCCTAGTTACAATTACTGAAGCAATTTAATAGCCACAAACGTGTCTTAAACCAATAATTACATATTTTCCGATTAATTTCAATTTTAAAGGACTCCAGTTGTTCAATCACTAATCTTTGTTAAATTTCAACCAATAAGGACAACAGTTAGTGCTATTCTCTAATTAAAGCCCACGTGAGCTCTGACTTGGAGGTTTTTTGTTTTATTCTAATTAAATATTTATTTGATGTTTGTGGACTCTGGCATAAGTAGTATATTATACAGGGTGTGTCACGAGGAGTTGACAATAGACATAATTCTATTACTAAACACAATTGGTACACGCCCATTATACCGAGAGATCAAAAATTATCTTGGTCAAAGGTGGTCATGGATTTTAAAATAATTGTCGGAGCTAGTATCGTGTCAATACTTATTATGGCATATAACTTGTTAAACTTCAAAAGGATGATACAAGCTAAGGCCGTCGTTTTTCATTTCATGACCACCTTTGACCAAGATAATTTTTGATCTCTCGGTACAATGTCCTCTATTTAATGAAAATGTTATACCTTTCTGGTATTTCCTGTTACACCGGAAGTAGACACAAACTTTGTTATTTTAAATGGAACCCCCTGTATATTTTTGAATTTTTAGATTCTACACTTCATTTTAGACATAAAAGTATTAAGATTGTATGGTCCTAACATTAACGGTATTATAATAGGCATCTTGCACTATATTTCAAAAATCTGAAAAAAATTATTTTTTGATAAATTTGATGGGTTTTAATAAATGGAGAAACATTTTTTTTAACTTAAACATTATGTTTATAATAAAAAATTGCGATTAAAAACACGCATATATTTGAATCGATGGAGCAGTTTGGGAACGCGCCGTGATTGGTGTGACGTAATTACCTAGTACTTGCCAATTTGACAAGTACTGGGCAATGCCAAACACAGCTATCAGCTGTGGCAAAGTGAGTGTTGCATGGAAAGAATAATTGTTGTCAGCGAAAACGATGACTGAATCAGGATATGCTAAAGGCGACCCGCAAAATTAGTACCTATAATATTTATGTGGGGGCACTTGTCTCATTTAGGTTAGCTATAGGTATAGACACAGTACAGAAAAGTGATAGTGTTACAGCTTGCCAAAATGTTATTAAATCTGACTTACGATTTGCCTCTTTATTATGTACTTATATTGCTGCAAATGTATTTAATTAGCTATAGAATTAACTTTAGAGCTGCCTAATAAGACATTATTTGCTAATCAATCTTGTTTTACCTACTTGCTGACCTGAAAAGTAGCGGCTGAACTGACTATATTTGCCGGCAGAAAATATTTTAGACCTGACTAAAACCTCAATATTATGCTACCTGTTTAAATTATAGCCTTTTTTCACTGTTAACAATGTTTTTTCATTTATCAAAAATTACACGTTTTACGTATGGATAACTATGTAAAAATGTCACGTTTTTTGACGACTGTAGAAAATTTCATTTTCCTCAAAATGATTAAAATGTGACTATAGGCATATTTTGGCGAAATAACTACGAATAACCATAGTTAAATAGTTATTGGTCGTAGCATTTTGGCGATTTGGTTTAATAACTATGACGTCACGTTAAACTAAACCATACAACTAGCGTTCGAAGCTGGTTATTAGATGTAGTTTATTCTCTGTCTCTTTTTAATATGTTATGACAGGACAGAAAAATGACATATTGTAAGATTAAGCAATTGGGACACATAAATGAATATAATGTACCTAAATATAAATAAATAAAAACAAATCTACCATATTTTGAACTTTTGTCACAAGGTCCATGTCAAAGTTAACAATATGAAAGGTAGGTACCATCCCATTTTTCGTAAATCGGACACTGACAGAAATGACAGACTAGCTGATTGATATTTCAAATATCGCGGTCAATATAGCCGGCCGCTGGGGAATGGCTCTGATTGGCTCTCCACCAGCTAACATCCCCGAGATCACACCTTGTCTTTTTATGCCATGGTTAAATTATACTCATTACTTAGGTCTGCAACCTCACTTTTAAGTTGGCCATCTGTGTCTTATAACTATGACGTCAGGCCACTAAACTATGACGTAATTACTATTTAACCATGGTTATTCATAGTTATTTCGCCAAAATATGCCTTATGATAGTTATTCCCATGCACCCTTCATTTAACTTTAACAGGTGCCTCTCCATAGCAACCGTTGTTAGTGGGTATCGACGTCATTGAGTGTTTTTGAGGGATTTAAAAAAATTTTTTAACAATATATTTACGTTCAGGAAGTAATTTGTGAACTATTTAAGGGAAAAAATTTTTTTCGTCAAGTTGCCTATTATTTACATTTTTTCATTATTTTGTACAAAAACATAGATGTAAATAAAAATTCGAATCTTGACAATGACACATTTTTTCCAAAGTTTTTTCTTTCGATTGAAGTAGGAATATACAAGCAATAAACCAATATTGTTTTGGAAAACTTGCTTTATACAGGGTGTTGGTGGTTGTCCGTTTACTTTTAAAAACTTTGATCAATGATAACTTTATTTTTTTAAATGGAACATCCTATATATTTCCATTTTCGAATTTTACACTTAATTCTAGACATAAAAGTATTAAGGTTGTAAAGTCTTAAAATTAAGGGTATTATAATTAATTCCGTTTTTTCCAATTTCCAATGTTTTTAAAAATTAACGATCAACCATAAGCACCCTGTAGATATAAGATAAGTTTTTCTAAACTATATTACCATGTTTCTTGTACATTTCTACGTTGACTAAAATTGGTTCTTTATTATTTTTAATTTAATATTTTTTATTTATTATAATTAAGTAATTATGTTTCTTCCAATTTTTTCATACAAAAACTTAGAGTCAAACATTTTCATATTTTTCTAATGACACGTACTTTCAAAAAATAAACAAAATTTTAGTGGAAGCAGAAAGGTACATAAAACATGGTAATATGCTTTTAAAAAACTTATTTTATACATGGTGCTTGTGATTGACCGTTAATTTTAAAAAAAAAACGTAATTAATTATAATACCGTTAGTTTTAAGACCTTACAACCTTAATACTTTTATGTCTCGAGTTAAGTGTAGAATTCGAAAATCTAGAAATATATAGGGTGTTCCATTTAAAAAAGGAAAGTTATCATTGATTAAAGTTTTTAAAAATGAACGGACAACCACCAGCACCCTGTATAAAGCAAGTTTCCCAAAACTACATCAGCTTATTTCTTGTATATTCCTACTTCAAACACAAGAAAAATTTTTTGGAAAAAACGTGTCATTGTCAAATTTGAATTTTTATTTACATCTATGTTTTTGTAAAAAAATATCTGATGTGCCCAACACATGACTTTCTTATACGGATAGTATTACATTAATTACATTTCCTAAAGAAATTAGGTTAAATTTCTTGTAAAAATTTTGAGGGTTTCCAGCAATTTTCAAATAGTCTCTGTCGCACTTATTGCAATACGCATAAATCTGTCCTTATCCCACTCATTATAACCGAATTTTACGACAAAAATGTGCTTTATTTTAGATTTTTGACCTATTACTCACTTAAAAAATTTTGAAGGTTTCCAGCAATTTTCAAATAGTCTCTGTCGCACTTATTGCAATACGCATAAATCTGTCCATATCCCACTCATTATAACCGAATTTTACGACAAAAATGTGTTTTATTTTAGATTTTTGACCTAATACTCACTTAAAAATATCTGATGTGCCCAACACATGACTTTCTTATACTTACAGATAGTATCACAATAATTACTTTTCCTAAAAAAATTAAGTTAAAAATGTGCTTTATTTCAGATTTTTGACCTATTACTCACTTAAAAAAATCACCCGATATGAAATTACATTTACATTACATTACATTACATTACATTTACATTACATTCATTATTATTGTTTTCGGTACCATAGAAACCAGTAAAATAAAAAAAACTAATGGTTCGTTCCTTCTGGGATTCGAACCCGGGGCCTTCCGTTTGGCAGCCATATAGTGAGACACATGTCTACCACCTCGACCGTGGGATTCAAGTATCAACGCGCGCTATGAGAAATATAAAGTGTTTTAAGAATATCTAGTTTTTTTGAAATTTTTTGACGGAATTTCAAAATAAAGTTCAAACAAAATTTGTTCAAAATTCAATTCTAAATCAATGTTAAAGAATAAGAAAATCTCATAAATTGTTTATTTTTCAAGATATTCCTAAAAAACCTAAAAATGTCTTCAGGTAACTGTCACTTGTTTTGGTGCTAGATGAAAAACATTTAATGTGGCACCCACAAATTTGTTCAAACTCTTAAATATGAAATTTGAATCAAATCCGAGAACTCGTTTTTGAGTTATGATGGATACAGACAGACACACAGACAGACACACAGACAGACAGACATCATGGCGAAAATGGTCAAAATGGATTCAGGGGCCCTCAAAACGTGTAAATCCATCAAAATCTCGAAGTCGAAAAAAATCACGATTACAATACTTCCTTATACTTCGTATAAGAAAGTAAAAAATGAAAAAGTGTAAATAATTATAATACCGTTAATGTTAGGACCATACAACCTTAATACTTTTACGTCTAAAATGAAGTGTAGAATCTAAAAATTCTAAAATATACAGGTTGTTCCATTTAAAATCACAAAGTTTGTGTCTACTTCCGGAAGTACCAGAAAGGGGGCAATATTTTCATGAAATAGAGTATAATGGGTGTGTACCAATTTTTAGAACCAAATTGTGTTTAGTAATAGAGTTATATCTACTGTCAACTCGTCGTGACACACCCTGTATATTAAGGGATTGAGGTGCATCATTTAACCCCTGAGGGTGAATTAAATTTCATGAGCGAGCAAAGCGAGCGAGAGGAGATAATTCACCCGAAGGATTAAATGACACCTCAATCCCGTGGTATATACGCTATTTTTTGCACTTCTGAAGCATTTGCATGTGAAATCATTCTAAATTTATGCTTGTCAAAGTGACAAACGTGTCGGCAACAACAATAAAATACTGTCCAAAATGATAAAAAATACTCGAGTAGCAATGTAAATTTAATCCCTTGGGATTAAATAGGTCACTTCAGTCCTTGTAAAGAGGGATTAAATTAGCACATTTAATCCCGGAAGTGTAAAAATAGTATATTTCGCATCAAGGGGAAGAAGTTGACTATTTTTGACGAGATTTATGTAGTTGGTACGAGTGACGCGCAAGGGTGCCGTAGGCGCCACGGATATGTATTACTGGATAAACATTGCCATTAACGAAAGTTGAAGCAAATTGAAACTGCGCATCATTGAATTACTAAAATAATAAAAGGCATATTTTGGCGAAATAACTACTAATAACCATAGTTAAATAGTTATTGGTCATAGCATTTTGGCGATTCGGTTTAATAACTATGACGTCACGTTAAACTAAACCATACAACTAGCTTTCGAAGCTGGTTATTAGATGTAGTTTATTCTCTATCTCTTTTTAATATGTTATGAGAAGACAAAACAATTGTGTATTGTGTGCTTTTTTGACATTTTAAGGTTAAAACCAATATGAATAATCCGCGACAGCTTTGTGCAAATGAAAAAGCAATATTAGTTATCAAAATAAATGATAACTCAACGCTATTACATATCGTGGATGAATTAAATATTATAGACGGTTTGAAAAATGGTATGTTAAAATTTATAATAAGTTTATTTATGAGTAGGTAGGTAAGAAATTAATTTTGCTTTTTTAGATGATAATAAACTGACACAATATGTTGTGGACCTCATTAATGAAGGACAAGTACCATGGTTAAATGAGAACGCCGATAAAGAAAATATAAAAATAGAAATTGTTGAGACTCCTGAAGAAGTACGCATAGAATATCTAGTAAGAGAAGCGTCAACTCCGTGTTACGCCTATGGAAATTTAAATACACGCTTATTTCATTACTGCGTTTATTTCGTTTAAGCATGTTATTATATTGCCACCAAACTGACAAGTTTATTCCAAAATCTGGCGAAAAAAAAATCGTCAGCTACTAATAGAGCCCTTCTAAATATCTTTTTTGGTATTTTCATTATTCAGAAACTAAAATATATTTATGTTTAACAGTAATTAGTAATAATTCGTCTCAGTCTTCGATGAATGTCAAAACTTACCACTCAGTTTAAATTTCAAATAGTTTAAATATACTCATTACTTAGGTCTGCCAACCTCACTTTTAAGTTGGCCATCTGTGTCTTATAACTATGACGTCATGCCACTAAACTATGACGTAAATTACTATTTAACCATGGTTATTCGTAGTTATTTCGCCAAAATATGCCTAAACTTAGCTATATAAAACAAAATAATATTAAATAAATATTAAATCAACTACATCGATCGAGTCGAAAAATGTCCCTTCCCCGTGTTGCGAACGATGTTTTTTTTGACAAGTGTATGTTTTCAGTGTCATTTTTTTCCCAAGGGATAAAAAATATGCGGGTTTTCCCGGCTCAATGACAAACGGAACTTTAGACCCGCTCTACAGATCTAATAGCGTTTTCGACTTACTTGCACTCAGTGCGCACCAACACAATAAAAGTGCAGTTGTAAAACTGGGCTAGTGCTATTGGGATTTGACATGGGGGCGTGGTTAAAACCAAAATGTCGCAGACAAAATTCAATTTTCAGTTATGTTAACTGTTAAAGGGTATTGTTTGTGGATTATGGCAATACAACTGGCAAATTGCACGGGGGGACAGCATTTATCTTCAAATATTTTCTTTTCGACGCAAATTCTAAAAAAAAACATTTTCAAAACACATTATGGATTGATATAAATAAAAGTCGTATCATTGGATTAACACTTGCAAATAAAGTACGTAAGTAATGTAAAATTAATTAGTAATTTATTGAGACTTTAGGTTATACAGGGTGTCCCTGAAAGGTCTGTACAAAAAGCTACCACAAGTTTTTGGGCTCAAAATAAGTTGCTTGAACCAAACACACCTCAGTCCAAAAATTCTTCCTTACGGAGTTACAGGGCGTTAAAAAATATGGTTCGTAATCATTTTTTAAGTATATATCTACTGAACGGTTTAAAGTAGAAATCTGAAATTTGGTGGGTTAATAAGTCTATAAGGAAGCTATCATGTGTTGGTATTACAACCAAAATAATATTTTTCAGTGGCGTACTTATAGGGAAGGACTTAGGGTTTTATTAAATATTTTTTGCAGGGGTTTGATTTTTTTTACGAAATAACAAGAATTATGATAGATACGCTCAAGACACGTAAAAAAGGTATACTTGTTTGATTGCGTTAACTCAACTGTTTGCGAGATATGTAACTTTGAAAAAAAATTTTGCTATGAAAACAATTTCTGACTTACCCTATAAAGTCAAAAATATTGGATCACTCTAATTCAGCTGATTCTACGTCTAAAACTAAGCATAAATGGTTGTAAAAATAGACCTTTAAAACGTTTCATTACTAAAACACAGGGTGTTAAAGGTTCTTTTTTTTTCGCCCTGTATTTTTTAAAAGTATATCTACAGAGTGGTTTAAGATAGGAAATTATGTTTAGATGTGAACGTAGAATCAGCTGAATTAGAGTGACCCAATATTTTTGACTTTACAGGGTAAGTCACAAATTGTTTTCATAGCAAAAAAATTTTTCAATAGTAATATAATAAGGGCCGGTTGTATAAAACTTAATGTCTGAGAGCAACTTAAAAATAATTTGCGTAGTGTAAACACTGCCCGAGAGTTCTCTCAGCAAGTCGCAAAACTTGCGGCAAGTGCTTGCGGCAATAATCACTTGCACGTCTAAACAAATTGGGAGAGCGCTCTAGCAAGTTACAATTTTTTTCGATTTTACTGACAGTTGTGTGCAAGTTGCAGCGACACGCTCGAATATTTTATACATTTTTATCAATTAACAACTTATATTCATTAATATAGCTATTTATATATCAAGTATTTCAAGAGTTTTTGGGGACGAATCGTGAGAAGTCCCCAAAAACTATTTGCGTACGTGTTGCATATACAAGGTTTTTTTGCATGAGGTATGCAAACCCCCAAATTAATTTAAAAATTTGTTTAAATATGTACATACAGACTCGTACATAATACTAGCCCAGTCAAATTAGATCAAAAATTATATAATATCTACAAAGTTGACAGGATGGCCACATTTTTGAGAGCAAGTCGAAGGTCATTGATAAAGCTCTGAACCGCAAGAATCCAACAAAATTTGCTTGTGTGTCACATGATAAGGATGATTTTTTATATCTTGGTCTCTACTGGTTGGATTTTAATGTAGTTTTTTAAATTTATTTGGATCTTCACTTATTAACTCTTTTAATAACATCGAAGCTCCAAGAGTAGGCCTTCTGGCTATCTATTCTTTGACCCCTATCCTTTTTCTATCCTCTCTTCGCTCTTTTTGTGCAATGAGAACAGCAACGGTTGCAGCTCTCTTTCTACGACGTGACATTTCACACTTGAATATACCTACTCTACCGTGTAAACGCGCATGCAATCACTTGCTGCAAGTTATGTCTAGAGAGCACTTGCTGAGAGAAATTGCTTTGACAACTTGCTTATATGTAAACACTAGCGCAAGTTAAGCCCGTTTTACAGTTCGCAATTCTCCTTGCAATACGCAATACTCTTGATCAAAGGCATGCGCAATATAGAAAACGCGTGCAAGTCACTTGCCGTTTCAAGCTCTTGCACAAAATCGGTCCGGCTCGATTTTTATTGCAAGTTGCGTGCAATTCTGGGGGAAAATGTAGTAATTTTTTTGTTACCAATCGTGCTTGTTGTTTGTTAACACTCAGGTTTACCAAGTTTCAATTTTTAATGATTATCACTGATCAGTAGTGGTTTGGTGTGTTGCAACTGTGTTGTTTGGTTATTTGGCGTATTGTAGAAACTGTGTTAATATACATATTATAATAATATAATACCTTATAACTTTTTTTGGTTGGTATCACTTCAGATATTGTCAGTTATAATTGCAATTGCGAACTGTAAAACAATTTGCAATAAAAAGTTGCAGGCAGGGTACTGCAAGGTCAAATAATTGCTGCAATACTATTGCACGATGAATTGCGAACTGTAAAACGGGCTTAACTCTCACAAGTTCTATCGGAAGTTACTATCCCGTGTAAACTACGCTTAAGTTGTTGTGCAGGAAGTTTGAGGAATTTAACCATCGGAAAATCCAATGCACGTATTATATTCGTTAAGATAATTTTATGAATGTACGAAACAGTTTATTTTATTTCATATTAATGCAAATATAAGATCATACTAATATTTAATTACAAATTAATTCTTATACAAATGTTATTTATATTGTTACCATGGAAAACCTACAATTAATTTTATCGCTGGAAAACCATGTAGGTTGGTCCAATACTGCACTATGATTGGTCGAAATTACTATGAATAAAATTATTAATAGTAATATAATAAGTGCTTTGGATTTTCCAGTTAAATTACGATAACTTGTTGCACAGCAACAAAGAGTGTCAGTTTGACAGTCTAAAAATACCGAGTGCGAAGCACGAGGTATTTTCTGTCAAACTGACACGATTTGTTGTTGTGCAGGAAGTTTGAGGAATTTAACCATCGGAAAATCCAAAGCACGTATTATATTCGTTAAGATAATTTTATGAATGTACACTACAGTCTATTTTATTTCATATTAATGTAAGTAACAGATCATAATAATATATAATTACAAATTAATTCTTATACAAATTTTGTTATTTATATTGTTACTATGGAAAACCTACAATTAATTTTATCGAAATTTTATCGCTGGAAAACCATGTAGGTTGGTCCAATACTGCATTATGATTGGTCAAAATTACTATGAATAAAATTATCAAAGTTAAATATCTCGCAAACAGTTGAGTTAATGCAAACCAAACAAGTACCTATTAGACCAGGAGCTGAATGGAATTGAGTATGCACAATATGAGGACCGCATTTTATCAATTGATATAAGCTCATAACAGCTCAAAGATTAATATTTTGGATGTTGCCGCTCCATCATATGGCCCAATTTTTTTTCGCACCCCTTTTATATTTTTATATACAGGGTGGTAAAAGTTAAACTTTATTAACTTTGGAAGGTGATAGAGCATCAAAAAATAAGTAGACTTTAATGAAAAAACTTTGCCCAAAAATGTTTTATAACAAAGATACAGGGTGTCAAAGTATAGGTTAAGAACTCGTTTTGTTACCATAACTTCTAAACCACTCGATCGATTTTCATTAAATTTCGTACACAGAGTAATGTAGTACATTTCTAAGTAATGATGGGGTTTATTTATAAAAAAAATATCCAGTGGCGTAGATACTGGGGGACTGCTCCATTTTTCCCCTCCAATCTTCGACACCACTGGATATATTGCGAAGAAATTTGAATCTGCTACTCTTATAATAGTCATCCACGATTGAGATTTTGGTTTTTTAACTAAGTGTCCTGTTGTATCACAAAACAAACACGTTAACTCGTTCGGTCTTTTTCTTTTCAAATTGGACACTTGAAACGACATTTTTTCACGTTTTTTTGAATAAAACACTTTTAGGTACTCAAATACCAGAAAAACATTGACATATAACAGGCACATAGGTACAGGGCATTTTTGGAAATTTTGGCGCCCTCGATCTTTTTGGGAACTAACTACAGAGAGTTCAGCGTAAGACAAAAAATGTTGCAAATTTTGAGCTATACATTTTTTGTCTTTACACTTTTTTCCTCCGACCAACAGAACATAAGGCAAATCCAAAAATCGATTCCAAAAATTTTTCTAGATGGCGGGGATACGCCAACTTGAGATTTTACCTTTCGGACCATCAGAAACAACATATTAAAAATTCAGCCTACCCGCAAGTTTTTGAATCTCAAATATCTGATTGACTGTAATAATAGTGATAACATAATAAGAGGGCGAGGGAATTGAAATGGACCATCCGATTTGGCGGCAACATAATTTTTTTTATTATTTAGGGTCTCAGATATAAGAATCCGAGCATAGTTGCCGGTCCTCATATTATGCATACTTGCAAAATATATTCAAAAAAGCCCTAAAGGTACGGGTACACACAGCTACTTTTGCTGCGCAGTTTAAGAGTCGCGGCTGCAAAAGTTTCGTATTGCATTCACACACATCCCAAAAATAGCGTGCAGCACGCAGTTTTTCGAGCTGCAGTTACGATTTTTACAAGAAATTTGACTTAATTTCTTTAGGAAAAGTAATTATTGTGATACTATCCGTATAAGAAAGTCATGTGTTGGGCACATCAGATATTTTATTATAGTATATTATTATATGAGCGATTATTCACGAAAATGATGTTTGACCCGACGAGCCGTAGGCGAGTGGCGCAATTCATTTGAGTGAATAATGGCCAAAATCGCGAATGTAATACTATGCTTTTTCCACACCTATTAAAGAAATAAATTAGACTCAAATTTGATAATTTTTTTGACACTTATTTAATTACTGTCAAGCTAGTCGATTGTCAAGTGCAGAAAGCTTGATGGGGCGCGATTTAAAATATCATTGGTTCAGCAACATTGAATTATGAATTTGTGTATTTGTGATTGGTCGAGTAGTTAAACGTTTCTGCCAAGTTTGGTCAAAAAATTCCTACCCGTTCTTGGTGTTGCAATTTCTATGTCATTGAGTATATGACTATAGTGTAAAAATGTATATCCAGTGTGATTCAAATTCGATCCCCACCATTACGATCTCGTAAACCGTAAGAGATACAGGGTCGGTTAAATGGGACAAAATTTGAGGGATTCGAAGTGAAAAATGAATCTGTCATCAAAACTGCGATATCTCTTTTCGTTCCTGAATTATTCTGAAAAAACTGAAAAAGTCGATTTTTTATTTTCTGTCTAGTTCGGTTATTTCATAACCGATTTTAATTTAGTAAAAACATTATTAGAGCAACTTTCTATGGTCTACACGATTAGATAAAAAAAAATTTTTTCGACGTTTCGTTTTCGTGAAACCATCATCAGGTTCATTTTTTCTTATGGGCGCCATATTTGATTTTGATGTCATATTTTAGCATATTTTTTGCTGATTTCCATGATGTATCGCACTTCATGGATATCTTTGATTTTAAGATCAGTTTTTCAAAAAAAAATGTTTAATTTGCAAAAAAAATTTATGAAACAATAAAATAGTAGGTACACATAACGAAATAAATCATTTTGAACCATTGCATCAACTATGAAATTTATTAATAATAAATCTTTTTCAAAATTTTATATTATTTTTAATAATTTAATAAATTATTAGGTAATAGTTTATAAACAATAAGGTATGTATGTAATAAGAAAAATAAGAAACGTAGGCTATGCATAACAAAATTAAACAAATAACATGGGTAGATATTGTAGTGGCCAATTGTTATTGTAATTAACATGAATATAATTTATAAGAACGAAGACAAAATTAATACTTACTTACATCAAATAAAGACGTATTACAGTTAATGCTTGTTATGAATATCATAATTTATACCCTAAAAGAAGACACCCTCATATTTAAAGAGTTAGAAAGAAATTTAAAAGAACATGGATCATTTTGTGCCCCTAGAAGAAACTACGGGTATCGCCAAAATGTAGAAAATGTTATTTTTCGTCGATCGTTTATTAAAGATCTAGTTAATGTAATAAAAGGAGTGTATTAATAACTCAGTTTAATGCATACATGCACATTAAAAACATTGTTGAGATTATGAAGTTTGCTAGGTAACCAACAATATATTATATTATTGAAACATGAATTTGGGACTGACAGCTGCCGAAATTAATTAATTATGTCAGTGGTATTTTGACTTATTGCATATTATGTCAGAATTTGAATTTTGCCATGGAACAAAATTAAATTATTTTCATTCTAATAAAGAGCGATCGACGAAAAAATATTGTAATCAACATGATTGTTAATACTGTTAATCGGCGATTAATAATCTCGACTCATTAACGTTAAAATCGTTTCGATTATTAATCGCTCTTATTAACACTCTTGTTTATTAAACTACTATATTCAGTCTGTCTAGGATAATCAAACAAATTCAATTAGGAAGATTGACGATGATGTGGATACATCATATTCAATTGTTTAAAATGATTTATTTCGTTGTGTGTACTATTTCATTTGTTTCATATATTTTTTTTTGTAATTAAAACATTTTTTTTGAAAAACTGATCCTAAAATCAAAGATATCCATGAAGTGTGATACATCATTGAAATCAGCAAAAAATATGCTAAAATATGACATCAAAATCAAATATGGCGCCCATAAGAAAAAATGAACCTGATGATGGTTTCACAAAAACGAAACGTCGAAAAAAATTTTTTTGTATCTAATCGTGTAGACCATCGCTTGATTTCTTATAAGAAATCAAGCGATCCTTACTATAGTAAGGGGAAGGGAAATTCCTTTGAGAGCAAAACAAGAAAAAGAAAATGCTTTAAAAATAGGATTTTCATCAATAATGTTAAATGATAATGATTTATTAATTAATAATAATTAGTGTAATAGGTACTAGTCTTAGAGTATAAATAGTATAGAGATGGTGCGTCCATATAACTGCACATACACAAACTGAAGCCCGGATAACTTTTGTTGTTTGTTATGGGTCTACAGTTTGTTATTGTTATGATTTTGTCCGCGCGCGAAGTTACAGCACTATACAGGCTGTTTCATTAAGGGTGGCCACCGGCCATATCTTGGAAACTACTGAAATATAGAAATTCAGAGAAAAAAATTTCATTACTAAAGTGGCCATGAGAAAATTCTGGAAATTATTTTTAAGTTCCGCATTTCTCCGCAAGGAGGCGCAACTGAAAAGAAAATATTAAAATTTTAAATTTCTCCGAAAATTCCCACATTAAGGTATGCCTTTGGTAACATCATTAGAAAGCTTGGACAATTCTGCATCATTTTGGGTTAAGGCTCATTGGCGTCCCGACCTTAATAAGAGTGGGGGAAGCTATTGAAAGTGTAATCATTTAAATCGCTGTAAAGCGCTGGCTACACGACAGCAACTTACTTGTACGGTATAGTTTGCGCAATAAATACAGTACACTATTCTGTGGCCACACGATGCAGATAAGTTTGTGCAAACCGTCAGAATATGCTTGAAGTGTTGTTCCGAAAGGTCTAACCGGATCAATTTTATCAATATTATCAAGTGAGTAATTATTACTGCAAATATTTTTCTATTGCCTTTTAATAAAAAAGAAAACAAGTAGAGTTCTTCGTGCATGCAAAGTGGTGTAAGGTGTTAGGAAATGTCTTCTGAATAGAATAAATCATTCTTATACAACTGTGATGATGGACTTAACAGAAGATCCCGATGACTGGTGGAATTATATGAGAATGGATAATACTGGGTATAACGAATTATTACGATTGGTGACTTCTTCAATAGAGCAACATAATACTGTGATGCACGAATCTATATCGTCCCATGAAAGATTAAGTTTTATTTTGAGATTTTTGACTGAGGACACGGCTTGCATGATGTCCACACGCTCAAGCTTTACCGCGCAAACTGAGTTTGCACAAACCAAATCTTTGGCAAGTCGAAGTTTGCGCAAGCCGCGCTTTTCGGTTTGTGCGAGCTACCGTTTTGCCGGCTACACGCACGCGGTACCCGATACAAACCGGTTTGCGCAAGTAAGTGCGTAGTAAAGTTTGTGTGTGTGGCCGGCCCATAACTTTTAAACGACTTATTCGATTTTAGTAAACTTAAGCTTGTTTGGAAGAGAAATGTAGGTACTTTTAATTATCGCATCGAATGGTACACGATAGTTCCTAATAAAATTGCGCAATTTGAAATAATAACAGTTTTTTTGATTTTATTCCGAAAACTTAAATTAGACGGTATAATTATGAGACCATAATCGGAAAGTAGATTAAATCTGCAAGAAAAAACGTGAAAACCATAGCTCGATATCTTCGTTCGTTTCAGAGTTATTGCCAAAAGAATAATTTTTAACACTTTAATTGAAGATATGATTGTTTTCATAGTTCCGTCGTCAAGAAATCCATAACAAAAAATATTTTAAAACTTTATTATGTGTAGGTTTGTCACTCATTATGCCAAGGGCCCTAATACTACTTTAGAATTAATAAAATAATCATGGAAAACTTCGAATTTAGGCATAATAATTATTCTAATATGGTTTTTTAAAAATAAATCTAGATAGCCCTGAAACAAGATCGGCAGGTTTTCAAGGAAATTAATAAATTGGAATAGTTGTCAACTGATTTAATTCTGATAGATGTTGTGTTGACAAAAGTCTCTCCTTGATTCTTTTTGAATTTCTTGTTACCTATATCAAAATTTGTGCTACATCCCTCAAAAATGGCTTATACCAATGCCGAGGCTTACGATATGCTTACGTAAGATTCACTATTTAGATAGCCATTAAAAATAAACGGTCCGATAATTCTGTGTCCTAAAACTCTGCACCACCTGTTTTGGTGATCCACTTCGCGCATCCAATGAGGATTTGTTTGTGACCAATAATATCTTGTGCATAAGTATTGTGTAAATTAACGATGCCACAGCTAGCTGGCTTCATCAGTTCATAAAACCAGGGAGAGGAAATGACAATTTTTGAGGGATGTAGCACAATTTTTGGTATAGATAAAAAGAAATTCAAAAAGAATCATAGTCATCAAGAAGAAACCTTTGTCAACAAAACCCCTATCAAAATTAAATCAGTTGACAACTATTCCAATTTATTTATCTCCTTGGAAACCTGCCGATCTTGTTTCACGGCTATCTAGATTTATTTTTAAAAAACCATACCTATTAAAATAATTATTGCGCCTAAATTCGAACTTTTCCATGATTATTTTATTAATTCTAAAGTAGTTTTTGGGCCCTTGGCATAATGAGTGACAAACCTACACAAGCATAAAGTTTAAAAATATTTTTTGTCATGGATTGTTTGACCACGGAACTATGAAAACAATCATATCTTCAATTAAAGTGAAAAATTATTCTTTTGGCAATAACTCTGAAACGAACCAAGATATCGAGCTACGGTTTTCACGTTTTTTCTTGCAAATTTAATCTACTTTCCGATTCTGACATTATAATTATACCATCTAATAGAGGATTAACATTTTTTTTAGATTCCTTGTTTCTCATAATATTTCTATAATTTGAGTTGCCCTGAGTCCAAAAACAATTATTGTTCATTATTTTTCTTTTTTTTTTCAATATTTAACAAGCAATTGAAATTCCTACAAATTTGAAATAGCCGACGACGTGCCGAACACGCCCGAAAAAAAGCCGAGCCTATGTGACGTCATTCCTGTACAGGGTGGTCCAGTTACGGTGTCCTCGTTAGTATCTCAGAAACTATTGGGCCCAGGAAAAAAAGTTTTATATAGAAATTGTACAGTCTATAGCATTCTACATTTTTGAAAAAATGTTACTTATACAGGGTGAGTCATTTTCATGTGGCGATATAAAGTTGCATTTTTTTAAATGGAACACCCTGTGTTTTACCCCAAAATATGATTTCTCATCCAATTTACGATAAAAAATATATAAGGCTTATGTCCGGTTGCACCAAGCTCTGCTAAACTAACAGCGTGGTAAATATTTAAAAGCGGCATGTTATTGGCTAAATGATTGTTATTTACCGCGTTGCTTGGCAACAAATTTAAAAGACCCAATAAGCTGCCGCTGCTAAATTTTAAACGCGCAATTAGTTAATTGAGCATTTAGCAGAGCTTGGTGCAACCGGGCATCAATATGCCTATTATTGATAGTTTCCAAGATATTCGAGAAAATATTTTGAAAAATAATATTGTATTATGTGGGTGTAGCTTCCATCAGGTGTGTAGAGCAAGCTATTTTATTTGTTTCAATTTCAAAAATACTCATCCAAAACATATTCTTTATTTAGTTAGTTTATAATAAAAAACAAAATATTTTAAAAAATTTAACTATTTTCCAATGCCCACCTGATAGAGCATTATTATTAGCTTCTAGGTCTACTCTATAAAATAATAGTTCATTGTCAAATACTACGGCTTTTTCTTACATATGATATCAATTTAAAGTTTACTTGATTTTTAAGACCAGAAATAAAATTTTCTAGCTAAAAAATAGAACTAACATTTCTCATATAAACAGGCAGATATCATAGTATTTCTAGATATTTTCTCGAATATCTTGGAAACTATCAATAATAGACATATTAAACCTTTTATATTTTTTATCGTAAATTGAATGAGAAATCATAATCTTGGGTAAAATACAGGGTGTTCCATTTAAAAAAATGCAACTTTATATCGCCATATGAAAATGACGCACCCTGTATAAATAAATTTATTTAAAAAATGTAGCATGTTATAGACTGTACAACTTCTATATACAACTTTTTTTCCTGTGCCTAATTGTTTCTGAGATAATAACGAGGACATCGTAACTGGACCACCCTGTACATCTGTCATCTGATCAGATTTAAATTGTCAATCAAGAAGACTAGAAACTTGTCAATAATACTGACGGATCAATAATCTCTTAAATATATCGTAATCCAAATCGATTATGAATGTAAAAAGTGATAATCATCGTTCGTATCGGTGTTGCTTTGTGCCTAGTTGTCCAAATACATAAAAAAATTCGTCCAAAAAGTTGTTTTTGCACGTTCCGGAAAAATTAGAACGTCGAAATTTGTGGTTTATACTTGCCTAAAGCGTCGATAAACCGTCAACAACTTCAAATTATTATTGCTGTGAGGATCACTTTAATGTAAGTACAACAATAATTAATAATACATACCGGGGGTCTACTTTCAAACCCGCACATAGGGACTTAACATTAGTTTTTAACATTATTGTGAATTCCTGGTCGCCAATTCGGCCTAGAGAAAATATTTTGGTACCAGTGGAATGAGAATCTTGTAGTTGTCGACGGTTCATCGATCCTTCGGGTTCGGCCAAGTATAAACCACAAATTTCGACGTTCGAAATTTTCCGGAACGTACAAAAACAAGTTTTTGGACGAATTTTTTTATGTATTTGGACAACTAGGCACAAAGCAACACCGATACGAATGGTGATTATCACTTTTTACATTCATAATCGATTTGGATAACTATATATTTAAGAGATTATTGATCCGTCAGTATTATCTGATCAGATGACAGATGTACAGGAATGACGTCACATTTCCTTTGTTTTTTTCGGGCGTGTTCGGCATGTCGTCGGCTTTTTCAAATTTGTTCGAATTTCAAACGCGTTTCAAAAATTTTCCAGCGCTCAAAAAATTCGGAGAAAAAAAATTTATACATAAAAGTGGGTATGAATTATTGACAAAAAATATTTTTGAAAAACATGATAATCCTCTATTTAAGTTTTCCGGATAAAATAAAAAAAACTGTAATTATTTCAAATTGCGCCCTCTAGCAATTTTATTAGGAACTATCGTGTACCATTGGATGCGATAATGAAAAGTACCTAAATTTCTCTTCTAAACAAGCTTAAGTTTACTAAAATCGAATAAGTCGTTTAAAAGTTACAGCGATTTAAATGATTACACTTTCAATAGCTTCCCCAACTCTTACTAAGGACGGTAAGCGAATGAGCCATAAACCAAAATGATACAGAATTGTCCAAGCTTTCTAATGATGTTACTAAAGGCATACCTTAATGTGGGAATTTTCGGAGAAAATTAAAATTTTAATATTTTCTTTTCAGTTGCGCCCCCTTGTGGTGAAATGCGGAACTTAAAAATAATTTCCAGAAATTTCTCATGGCCACTTTAGTAATGAATTTTTTTTCCCTGGATTTCTATGCCCAGTAGTTCCCGAGATATGGCCGGTGGCCACCCTTAATGAAACAGCCTGTAAATATAAGATAGCTGACTCGTCCCGCCATGTTGGATTTTAAGGCGGGTTTACTACTCTGCGTATTTTGTGTGCCGCGTACTACATATAATAATAATAAAGAGCATTTGAATGTTACCGCGATTACGCATACTTGGTAAATATAATACAGTGCCACCAAGCTTACAAAAGCCCCGGAAAATATGCGAACTACTTTTAATATGTCTAGGCGGGAAAAGTTCCACCAATTGAAGACCATATCTAGTACTCCGTACACTCGTTTCAAAAAGTCAAAACTGTCAGAATTTAAACTCAAATATTTATTAAATTAGCTAAATAAGTAATTTGCGTTTTGTGGTTAAATTTTTGGTTCTATTGCCGTTGTTGTTACTTGTTCCTGTTTGCGTTATTTCCTTTGTGTCCAAATACGAGCATTTTCGGTCCTGGTAAGTTATTTTAAACCATTGAAAACTAAACAAATGTTTACATTATGCTTACTTTTCAAGACAGAGTCGGTGAAAATGGGCGGTAAATGCAATGCACGAAAAATTATTCATTCCGAACCAAGGAATGTTATCGACTTTTTTGTTAGACGAAAACAAGCTGGTGAATGGAATGGACATACCCGTTACAAAAAGCCACTGAATTAGCTGCGACAGCTACAGGAAAATATTTAAATAGAATAAGCATTTCTTCGTTACTATACGTTGTTTTAAGCCCCTAGCCAAAAATGCTTGACAGTTGTCATTTCATTTCAGTGTCATTCAAATTTACCGGCACATCATTTTACTTTTGAATGTACCAGTAAAACTACTGCAGCTCTGTACACGCCCATTTTTGATTTTGTAAGCCTGGTCCGACTGTATATTATAAAATCGACCGAATTTGATTGAAATCACATAGAAATTAAATTACTTAACATAACTTAAGCAAGAAGAAGACGAAATAAAATTTTCAATAGGTACCTACTATACCTAATGTTATTATGGATTACTGATTAGTGACTCGTTTGCTAATGAAAGTACCTACTTACATATACATTGGCGCGAAGTGGCTCACTATTGCTAACTTCGTTATTATTGGAGCTAGAAAGTCGGTTAAATTAGCAAACTAGTAGCATTTTTTCAGCTCATTACTCAATGGTGAAAAGAAAAACAATTGACCATCTGGTTTTCGAGATATTCACAAAAATAACATTTTTTAATTGGAGCACCCTGTATATTTTTGCAAAAATCAATGATAAATTAAATTCTGAACAAAGAATGTTCTTATGCTATTTTGACAATTATTTAAAATAAGCGAGTTATTTTGAAAAAAAGTTTTCAAAGTTTTAATATCAAGTAGCCATGAAAATTATAATTTTGTAAATTTTCAATATTTCCGTAATTCTTTCAAGTATTTTTCAGCTTGCTTAAATTCAAAATTATGATTGTTTGGTTTTAATAAATTACTATTCCGTTTTATGTTTACTTGATTTTAAAGAATTCCAAACTTTTTTTCAAATAACTCGCTTATTTTAAATTATTATCAAAAAAAGATGAGGACATTTTTTGTACAGAATTTAATTTACCATCGATTTTTTTAAAAATATATAGGGTGTTCCATTTAAAAAAATGTTATTTTTTTGAATATCTTGAAAACCAGATGGTCAATTGTTTTTTGTTTTCACCATTGTAATCAGCGGAAAAAATGCTACTAGTTTGCTAATTTAACCGACTTTGTAGCTCCAATAATAACGAAGTTAGCAATAGTGAGCCACTTCGCGCGAACACCCTGTATAGTGCTATACGCGAAGTGATTTCGTCAGCGCGCAGGCCAAGCAAACCATAAACGTAGGTACGGGAAAAATACACGAAATACAAATGTTAAAATCCAGTGAAAAAAAATCGAAAGTAATACACAATAGTATATTATTATACGAGTTTTATAAGATGCTATATTGTGGCACAAGTTGTTTGAAGTACGACGAGCGAAGCGAGGAGTGCTTCAAAGGAACGAGTGCCACAATAACGTCTTATAAAACAAGTGTAATATACTATTTTTTCTATTTTGCATCTATTTATACTTTAAATTATAGAATATGTGCAAAATATAAACCTAGGAATATTTGGAATGATTTGACAATCGTTGGTAACACTAATCAAACAGTAAAACAAGGTTAATTTGAAACTAGTTGTCAGTTTTACTTCACAACCACTCAACCAGCAACATGCTTTTTTGGCATTCTATTGAAATGTGTAAACAAGCAAGTATAAGTAATACACCACCTGAACTAAGAAAAAGAGCCCAATGAGCTATAAATGATTAACTTTCGAAGAAATAATAATAAAATGTTCAAAATTTCACTATTTTCTTTTCTACAATTTTGTGAGGTTGGCTTTGGCTTTGAGGCTGCGTTACCCACATGTCATTAAAAATTAATGTCAAGCTATGTTACCACTATGAAAAAATAAAAAGCTGGAGTTCATAATGAAGCTATTATGAAACCCGTTTGAGTTTCATAATGACTCTGTTAAAGACGCAAAATAGAAAAAATATTTTATTAATTATGTTTATACTTAAATAAACTCTGGAACGGCTAAAGAAAGCAACAGTATTATCCACTGACGTTGTAACGCACATACTCAAAATATATTATGTGGAACGCCACTGTAATTAACCGGCTTGAGTGCGCAAAGAACTTATTGCCAACTGCGATGGACCCAGTAGAAATAACAGTTTCACTCTGGTTTGTTTTGCTGCTTGTCTATTCATAGGTAGTCAATGGTACTAGTGAGTGGATTTTTAGTGAATAGAAGTTAATAAAAGTGCTTAATTTACACATCCAAACATTGGATGTTTTGGGTGTTTCAAGTTTTCAAACTTTGGAAATATTGGAGACCGCCGCTTATTTTTAGCATTTTCGTAATCAGGAGATCTTAATTAATAAGATAATTTCAAAATTTTTCCAAAATCGCTGTGAGCTACATTCGCCAAGTTTACCATAATACTTTATAGAAATTACTGTTTTCTGCCTTCTTAACGAAATTATTTTACGTACTTAATTTTAAAAAATAAAAAAAAGAAGCAAATGCTGGGATTCAAACCCAAAAATATTCTACTTCATTAGCCAGACACAATGACACTACTCCAACAAGTATACTACTCCAAGTTGAGTATAAAGAGTAGTTTACACGAGCAAGTAAACTATCGCAAGTTAATGTCTGAGAGCAACTTCCAAATAATTTGCGTAGTGTAAACACTGCCCGAGAGTTCTCTCAGCTAGTCGCAAAACTGGAGGCAAGTGCTTGCGGCAATAATCACTTGCACGTCTAAACAAATTGGGAGAGCGCTCTAGGAAGTTACAATTTTTTTCGATTTTACTGAAAGTTGCAGCGACACGCTCGAATATTTTATACATATTTATCAATTAACAACTTATATTCATTTTTGCACGATCCGTCAAATTCACGTATTTACTGGTTTAATTAAAAGAATAGTAGGTTTTGTTTACAAATTACTGATCGGTAACGGTAAGTATCTTACCGATCAGATTATCGCCTTCTGATCGGTAAGTAATGACATATGAAAGTTTTTGTCACTTTATTTTAGATAATTTTATAGTTGTCACTTTGACATGAACAAATTTACAATCATTTTAATTTGGTCTACTATTCTTTTAATTAAACCAGTAAATACGTGAATTTGACGGATCGTGCAAAAAAAATGTTATAAGCATGTCGAACGTTAAGGGTTACCGTTCTCCATACTTAATATACTATAATATAGCTATTTATGTATCAAGTATACAAAATAGAGTTTTTGGGGACGAATCGTGAGAAGTCCCTAAAAACTATTTGCTTACGTGTTGCATACAAGGTTTTTTTGCATGAGGTCTGCAAACCCCCAAAATAATTTAAAAATTTGTTTAAATATGTACAGGGTGGGCAAAATTCGATGTTTTTATAGGGTAACTTTTAAACCATAAGAGATATTGAAAATCTGACCGCGCATCGTCGAGCTCTTTTTTTAACAAACCCTTCCTTGATGGCGAAGTCAAAATTTAGCGATCGTCGTTTGTTTTCGAGTTATGGACGAAAATTCGATTTCTTGAGATTTCGATTTATGTCTATATTTCGGTTGTTTGTGACTTTAGAGAAATGGGGTTTGCACGTTCTTAAGGCACTTTTTTGAGGAGAATGCAATGGCGTTAACAGATTTTGAAAATGTTTTTTTATTTTTAGGTTATGACATACATTTTTATTTTTTTATATGGAAGTCATAGTGAGCTGTCACTTTATTGAAAAGAGCATTTTTTTCTCTTTTCAAATATATATAATATGTAGGGTCTATTCCTTCAATTTCTTCTTAAAAAATCAAAAAATCTAAATTTTTGGAATTAATAATATGTATTTTGCATATTTATCGCAGTAGACGAATGTCATGGTGAGAACCCTCGGCGCGCCATTAAGATCCAAAATCAGGGTTGGTTTGGTTTTAGTGTTTGGTGTGCCTTAATAAAAAATCAAGTTTTGGCATATAAGATTTATGAGGGAAATCTAACTGGTGAACGGTACTACCAATATTTAAATGAGAAAATTGTTGATGAATATTTGGACAATTTATCGTTCAGCGATAGAAGTCAGTTCTTCTTACAACACGATGGTGCACCACCTCATAATACGAGATCAGCTAGAGAATTGCTTAACTCAAAATTCAGATATAATTGGCTTGTTACCAATGGGCCAGTTAGATGACCACCAAGGTCGCCTGATTTGACACCTTTGCATACATATAAAAGATAATTCATATAAAATTAAAAGTAGAAATACAGAAGAACTCAAAGCCAAGTTTACGCAATGCCTTAGATCCGTTTCAAATATTCACATTTCGAATGCGCACAGAAGTGTCATGAAAAGTGTATTGCAGTTAATAGACGTAATTTTGAACTTTTTCTTTGGGTTGTTTTACATAGATATCAATTTTAGATAGTGTCGTGTTTATATGTATGTCGTTTGTTGTATTTTCATTTTTATTATAAGATTTTTTTTAATTTAATTTGAAAAATTTAGATTTTTTTATTTTTCAAGAAGAAATTGAAGAAATAGCCCCTACATATTATATACACTATTGGACAAAAGTAAAGCAACAACTATTAATTTTGAAATATGTGAACAGAAAGTGAAACTTACATTTAAAAACATGAAAAATATGATGTAATTAGTTTTCTATAGTCAAAAACATTTGATCTGGAGATTCATACTTTTATAATATTTCTTATTAAGCTCGATAAAAAATGAAAACCAAATTGTGGGAAAAAGGAGTCGGACAAAAGTAAAGCAACATTTCAATTTTATTGAACTAACTGAACACTGATACAATATGAAACAAGTAAACAATAAATATAATATTTAGTAATTTATTGCATACCCATTATTTGCAATAATTTTAACGCATCTTCTTGGCATCCAGAAGATTATTTTTTGTATAACACCTTTCGGAATATTCCTCCAAACATCGCTGATTTTGTCGATCAACGCTTGTTTCTAAATAATTCCGTTCTAATTCGTCTCTCGACCTCTTCCCACAGATTCTCTATTGGGTTGAGGTCAGGTGACTGGGCTGGCCAGTCCAAAATTCGAACACGTTCTCTTATTAGCTAATCTGTTACTATGCGTGATTTGCGTTTTGGGTCGTTCTCATGTTGGAAAATGAAGTGTAAGGGCATTTCCATTCTGCATAAGGCAGCATTGTGTTTTGGAGAATGTCCCTATAAGCAAGCCCATCCATGATGCCATCATTGAAATGGACGGGACCGACGCTATTCCATGAGAAAAAAGCCCATAAGAACACGCTTCCATGGCCATGCTTTACGGTTGGTGTAACAAACTTTGGATTAAACCTCTGACCTACTGGTCGTCTTACACGACGCATTCCATCGGAATTAAAAATCGTGTACCGGGTTTCATCGCCAAAAAATATTTTTTTCCAGTCGTCCACGGTCCAATTCAAGTGAGCAAGTGCAAAGGCAAGTCGGGCGGCCCTGTTTCTTGCTGAAATTAGAGGTTTTCTTGAAGGTCTTCTACTGAAGAGCTTTACAGCAACCAGTCTCCTTTGAATAGTCCTGCAACTAATATTTAGGCTCGCAATTTCTGCTTTAATACTTGGAACTGATTTGAAAGGGTCATTCTGACTAATTCTTTTAATTAATCTATCTATCTTTGGTGCAGTCTCTAGATGTCCTCTTTCATTGTAGTTGCTAATACTCCGGAATTATTTAGAAACAAGCAGGCGTTTATCGACAAAATCAACGATATTTGGAGGAATACTCCGGAAAGTATTATACAAAAATTAATCTCGTCGATGCTAAGAAGATGCGTGCAAATTATTGCAAGTAATGGATATGCAATACATTACAAAATATTATATTTATTGTTTACTTGTTTCATATGTGTCAGTGTTCAGTTAGTTCAATAAAATTGAAATGTTGCTTTACTTTTGTCCGACTCCTTTTTCCTACAATTGGTTTTAATTTTTTATCGAGACTTAATAAGAAATATTATAAAAGTATGAATCTCCAGATCAAATGTTTTTGACTATAGAAAACTAATTAAATCATATTTTTAAATGTAAGTTTCATTTTCTGTTCACATATTTCAAAATTAATAGTTGTTGCTTTACTTTTGTCCAATAGTGTATATTTGAAAAGAGAAAAAAATGCTCTTTTCAATAAAGTGACAGCCCACTATGACTTGAATATAAAAAAATAAAAATGTATGTCATAACCTAAAAATAAAAAGACATTTTTAAAATCTGTTAACGCCATTGCATTCGCATCAAAAAAGTGCTTTAAAAACGTCCAAACGCCATTTCTCTAAATTCACAAACAGTCGAAATATAGACTCAAATCGAAATCTCAAAAAATCGAATTTTCGGCCATAACTCGAAAACAAACGACGATCGCTAAAATTTGACTTCACCGTCAAGGGTTTCTCAAAAAAAGAGCTCGACGATGCGCGGTCAGATTTTCAATATCTGTTATGGTTTAAAAGTTACCCTATAAAAACATCGAATTTTGCCCACCCTGTACATAGAGATTCGTACATAATACCTACTAACCCAGTCAAATTACATCAAAAATTACCTAATATCTACAAAGTTGACATGATAGCCACATTTTTGAGAGCAAGTCGAGGATCATTGATAAAGCACTGAACCGCAAGAATCCTACAAAATTTGCTTGTGTGTCACGTGATAAGGATGATTTTTTATATCTTGGTCTCTACTGGTTGGATTTTAATGTAGTTTTTTAAATTTATATGGATCTTCACTTATTAACACTTTTAATAACATCGAAGCTCCAAGAGTAGGCCTGCTGGCTATCGATTCTTTGACCCCTATCCTATTTCTATCCCCTCTTCGCTCTTTTTGTGCAATGAGAACAGCAACGGCTGCAGCTCTCTTTCTACGGCGTGACATTTCACACTTGAATATACTCTACCGTGTAAACGCGCATGCAATGACTTGCTGCAAGTTATGTCTAGAGAGCACTTGCTGAGAGAAATTGCTAACTTGCTTATATGTAAACACTAGCACAAGTTAATTTCACAAGTGCTATCGCAAGTTACTATCCCGTGTAAACTACACTTAATACTAGTTTTCCTGAACTCTGAACACTGATTCCTTTCAAAAGTTTATACGTACTTTTGACCACTTCTTTCTGGTTTGTTTCAGCTTTAAACAAGCTTCTGTTAATATGATAAGCAGTCTGCAAAAAATATTAAAATTTAAAAAATTACAAAATATGTACTTCTATGACATTAATTTGTCAAATTTGTGACAAACTTACAGCTCCAATGGTCACGGCTGCAAATAATAAACCAACCATTAAAGTTCTAAAATATCTTTGTCTGTCTTTTTTATATTGTGTTTTCCAGTCACAGGCTGGCTGAGGCAGTTCACTCATTTCATTTGGTGTGCATTGGTGAGTTGCAGGCGTTTTCTAAAAAATAAAAATAACATCTAAGTTTATGAGAATAATCAATACGTTTCCGAATTAGACATTACCGGTATATAATCTAAATTGGGGAGTTCACAAGGCGGGGTATCAGGTGGTTTATCAGACGTTTTTCCCATAGGAGGTACAGCAGACGGATCACGTTGTGTTGGGGCTGATGTACTTTTTAAACTAGGATGGGACGTGATTGGATCTTTGTCTTTTTCATAACATGGCTTTTTCGGATCATCTTTATCGCTTTTGTAGCGCACAAGAACGCGATTTAAAACTGAAACAACAAACACATGTGAGATTGAGGTTAAGGTATGATTACCTTATAGCGAAACTATGCTGCTATGGATTAATTTCGTTCTACTTACCTAAGTTATTCGGAAATTTTTTATGTAAAACTCTTGAATATCCAGGTATAGGTAGATTTGTGTATGTTAATAAGTTTGTTAATTGCTTAAGCCTTAACATTTTTTCGTCGGATTTTTCACCGGTTATTACGTAATTGGCACGGGAAGTTTGTGATAATCACGAAAAGTTATAATTCATTTTAAAACAAGCACTTAAGTACTTCATTAGATAATAAATTATACATTTACACTAATGACATATTTCGAATTTTGTTTCTGCCTCTTTAGCAACTTGCTTCTTCGATTTTTCGAGATTCTTGACAGTTACTACCGGTTGCTGAAATTATGAAATTTTCCGCGAATACTATGCGTATTTAATACCTTAATAGGAAATAATTATAAATGACATAAAATAACATTAGTATTGTAACATATTAAAATCCGTAAATCTGTGATAATTCTTGTATCAAACATTTAACACTACTACCATCATAGAATATCTAGTAAAAGAAGCGTCAACTACGTGTTACGTGTATGGAAACGGCGGAGACATTTTGTTTCGTTAAGTGCGCATGGACGGGTGCATATTGTGAGAAGAAGAAGACGACCTCATACTAACGATTGTACAGCGTGATCCACAAAACAACGGTGAACGCGAGAAACAAGATTTTTGGGTCTGGTTGAGGAACTACTACGTTCCCCGCGAAAATTTAAAATTGTACATTGCGTTATACACCCACTAACTATTATTTTTTTCAAATTATTCCATGCATTTAATATTTAATTTCAATGAAAATTAACTTTCATTGAAACTAAAATTAAATACACTGAATAATTGAAAAAAATACAAACTAATAAATAAAAAACAGGATTATTTAAAAAAATTAATATATGTCTCCATAAAAATACAAATAAAACATTCAGTCTTCTTTCAAATAGCATTAATAAATATAACAAAAATATAATCAATACATTTTTAATAAAATTTATGTGAAAGAATGGACCAATTGCATCGAACAAATTTCTATACCGCATGCGCGAACTCCGCCCATAAAAGTCCGGGAAATTCAAAATCGTGAATAAAATAGTGCTAGTTGCGTTGTTAGGTTGGTACTATTGACAGCGATCGCAGCCGCAAGCTTATGGAGCCTGTATAAGGAGACCGAACAAAGTGTACTAGTTGTGTCTAAAAAATATAAAATAATTTTTGTAAAGTAAAGTAAAGTAAAATAAGTTTATTGGTGATTATACACACAGTGTACTTACAAAATTGTGCCAACAAGGCATTACAGCAAAAAAAGTCTTAAAAACTAATCACTTAAAACTACTGTTAAAATCCTTAAATACTAAAAATTCCTCGACACTATAAAAAGCGTGAGATCTTAAAAACACAGAAACCAAAGACTTAAAACGTTTCACAGACAATGATCTAAGTATCACAGGTAATCTATCGAACAACCTGAATGACATATGGCGAAGCGCATTTTGAGATTTACTTAGGCGACAAAAATCAAGACGCAAATTTAATTTATTTCTTGTATCATAGGTATGGATGTCTCCCTGTAATCGTTTAGTGTGTTGGTTTTTAAATGCGTACAGAAGGCACTGCAAAATATATATGCAAGGAAGTGTTAGTATTCCCCGTTGAATAAAAGCATTTTTACAGTCTTCTCGATATTTTAGACCACTAATTATTCTAATAGCCTTACGCTGCAACCTGAAAATTCTATGCCTACCTGAACAATTGCCCCATGCTAAAATCGCATATGAGATCTGTGAATCACACAATCCAAAATAAGCTGTCCTAAGAGTACTACCAGACACACTCAAAGACAAATTTCTCAAAACAAATATACCCTTACACAGCCCACCCGCAAGT
Organism: Pediacus dermestoides; assembly: GCA_963942485.1. Lineage (NCBI taxonomy): Eukaryota > Metazoa > Arthropoda > Insecta > Coleoptera > Cucujidae > Pediacus > Pediacus dermestoides. The sequence continues at coordinate 20,092,468 of OZ012626.1, read as the reverse complement.
GCGTCAATGTGATTATTCCAGACCAATCCTGAGTCAATATGTACACCCAAAAACTTCACGACATCCGTCTCGTAGTTATTCGGCTCAGGTATGTTTCTTAAAGTCAATAACATCTTCTCAGTTTTCTGGATATTCACACATAAGCGGTTCGTTGAAAACCAGAACAAAGCTCTGGAAAGCGCAGACTCACATTTTTGTTCTGCAAGTCGTACATCATCATCCAATACAGAAATAGTACTGTCATCCGCATAAAGGATTGTGTCAAACACAGACAAATAATCTGGAAAGTCATTTATAAAAATTAGGAACAGTAAGGGACCTAAAATTGATCCCTGTGGTACGCCCAATGTCACTTTTTTCTTCTCAGAGAAATACTTCCATCCACACTCACGACCTGGTAACGATCCGACAGGTAAGATTTAATCATTCTTAAGCTATTAAAATCAAAGTTATACTTCCTCAGTTTATCCAGCAAAACTTGACTGTCCACGCAGTCGTAAGCCTTACTAAGGTCCAAAAACAAGGACAATTGATACTTCCCTCTTTCGAAGCAATCAGTACTGAGATCAACAAATTGAACAATAGCATCAGTCGTACTACAAAATTTCCTGAAACCATACTGACTATTATTTAGAAGCCTGTTTGACTAAAAATATTCAGAAATTCTAGAACATAGAGCTTTTTCAACAATTTTAGAAAAAATTGGAAGCAGTGTAATAGTAATATATAGTGGATAATAAATATATAATAAAGTATTAATGTATCAGTAGTGTATAAAAATATAACATACGGAACCACGTCAGCAAGCGCGCGCCGCCATAATTTTTAGACACGACTACTGACTATATACTCCACTTAAGGTATGCTCCGTAAACCAACCGGTCAGTTATTTTGACAGCGGTTCCCGTTCCGAAATGTTGGTTCGACTGTAACCGACTAATCGAACCGGTGATTCGGACCATGAAACAACGGTTGACTCGAACCACACTGACCGCTCTAAAAAGCACCGTTCGTCTGGTTTGTCTCTTTGTCTGTCAATTTATTGTCATCTTTTTTAACCTATAATATTTAATTTGTGGACTGTTGTTAAAAAATTACATTCAAAGCATTATTTCAAAGAAAAAAACTTCTGATTCATGAATTATCTCGAAATTTTGTTAATTTAGTGCAAATTGATCTTGGCTTAGAGTGTAATAAATTTATTTCAGATTTATCATTTACCCATCAATTATAATTTTATTTTGGATTATATTTAAATTTCATAAATCTAGGGGATTCTAGGGAAATTTTTTCCAAAATTTAAGTATTTTTAACCACAAAATATTCTAACCATTACTGTTCCCGGTTCCGTAATCATTCTTGTTTAAGCGAAACGCGCATCGACCAAGGAAATGTCAACTGTAAACCGACCGGTTAGTGCGGTTGGTTTACGGACCATACCTTTAGTTCGGTCTCCTTTATACAGGTTTATACAGGCTGCATACGCAAGCTGTCAAAAAAAACAAGCCGGCGTGGGTTTAGTTTTGGCATGTTTATAACGTTAAATAGAACCCGCAGAACGTTTTAAACTTTATTATTAGTAATATTGTGTGATCTCGCGGCTATAACAACTAGATAGAATTTTTAGATTAATTGTTTAACCAAATGTCAAGTTTTCTATCTCTCAATTAGATGTCAAGTTCCTAGGGATGTTAGGTGTATGGTTGGTATCATTGAGTTCGGATGGGGGTTACTATTTAAATGGTGTGGGCAGGGCTAACTTCCACCCGCGCATGCGGTACTTCATTTTTGGTTTTCGATGCAATTGCTTAATTAAACTTTTAACTTCGATCGATGATCGATGTTCTACTTCACGTTCTGATGCTCTCCATCAACTCGGAAACCTTAAAACAAGAATTACATAAGTAGTTTAATACAATTCTAATTTCTTACAAAATATGTGTTAAAACCATAAAGTGAAAAATTAAAATATAAAACTGGTGTATTTATAAATAAAAGCAAATATACTTCAACAGTTCTAGGTTATGTTTGAAAAGTTACAAATATTTACACCTAAATTTCGTTACATTTCAGTAGAACTGGTACGTTCCAATTCCAAATGGATAAAATAACTAAATAAATACAGGAAAACTTACCAATTTCGTATCGCTCATATCCGATAACGTTAAAAATAACAAATTGACGAGAACTTCCACACACGTCATCACAAAGCAAACGATTTAAATCAGTTGGATTGGATGACAGTAGTGACACCCTGACACCACTATCAATAAAATCCCCTAAAAGTTACTATGTTAGACAAAGATGTATCATGTCATCTCTTTTATTCTTGAATATTAGCGCCCCGTTGTGCGTGGTTGTTCAACTACTTACCAGACATGCGCACAAGTGTACTGTTGGACAGAGACATACTCTGCTTTACTATACTACCAAAAAGGAAGAAAGTATGATTTCGACTCAAGCCAATCAAGACTTTGTTTCGGTTGTTCCTATCTGAGTTTCACCCATGTGGCGTGATCAGCAATGACTGAATCTGTTGGTATTAAAACAGTTGCGAAATTAGGAATTTTTTTTGTGGTATGATTTGCAAACCTGATTGTCACAATTAAAAATGTCAGTTTACAAAATCTAAGGTTATATTATGGTGAAGTATTGTTATGTTGAGATTGTCAAGATTGTCAAAAGTTGACAGTTAAATCTGCGCGCCAACGCCGTTGCGGTTGTTTGCGTCAATAGTACCAATTCCACTAGTTATTTTTTCAATACCAACAGATTCAGTCATTCTTGATCACGCTGTATATTGCTTAGTTTAGTGCTCGGCGTTTCCATATACATATAATAAGTATACTGGCTATAAACGACGGCGCAGCTTTACTGAGTGGTAGTGGAAAGCAGATAGAAGATCACGCCATTTTTACTCTTACAGTTCACGTGACTGTAACCTAGCGTCCTTGCTTTGGTTTCAAGTTGGTGTGTTATAGGGTAAATGCTACAGTAATTGGCCAGTATGGACGTAAACCACGGTATTATAAGATTATTCGAAATTCTACTCTAGTGGTATAGGATTAGAGTTTACTTATAGTTTCCTATTTTCGGTTTAGTTGCTAATTAAATCTCTAGATGGCAGCACAATTTGTGAATTCGACTAACATTTTTGTATATCGAGATCCTTCATTTAAATTTCGCGCCACTTCTAATAGTAAAAATGGTGGACATTAAATCTACCCGGTCGGTCGTCTCTCTTCCCCTTTCTACTGATCCAATTCTGTGAGTTTCACCCATGTGATGTTAACTTAACTTAAACAGAAGAAGTAGAAATAACACTTGACAGCTCATAAACCTCATAATATCCATTTAAATTTGACACGTTTAATCCTCAACAATGAAACCATTAATTAAAATAAGTGCATCAGTAATTAAGGTAAGTAAAATATCTCATATACATTTCATGTTAAAATACAAGTATTTATAATTGTTCCTGCAAGTTCTAAATATAATTAAGAAATACATAAAACATATGGTTTCATATGAACATAAATTTTTAGAGACTATCTACAACTAAACAAGTGTGCATAGGAAAACTTTACGGGGTATTCTTCAAGAATACTCTAATAATCGTTGGATTGCAAGTCGACATTCCAAATGGAGTAAATCTAGTGCATTCATACCCCACCGAAGTGGATTTTTGTGGTGTGTTTGAAGTTGGAGATGGAAATGTTAACCAACAGCATATTAAACAATATGTTAGCGACGTGGATGTTACAGACAATCCTGTATTTATATCATGTAAATTAGCATCTGCTCAAAACGAAATTACAACAAATACAATAACAAATCAACAAATTGAAGAGGTTAAGTACACTGCGATTGAACAAGATGAAATTTTCTCTCAATTCATGTACGTTCGGTTGAGGGGTGTTATACCTTTCACTTGTGAAGCCACAGAAAAATGCATTGAGGAAAACTTTGGATGCATTAGGAAGTTTGTATCATCAGGCGGAATTGGTTTTAGTTTACCATTTAACAATTTGTTTATCTTGGGAAATGAGTATGAAAATAGTCTAGGAGGGATTTCCAAAAACATGTCCATTGATGAGCTTTGTGAGGAGTTTCATGAGTTAAATGAAGGTGTATTGCGTAAGAAAAAACAAAAACAATCCGAATTGGAAGTAATTAATGTAAATATTTTAAAACGTGCTACGAAAGATGGCGATAGTAGTAATACGAAGGAGCACGCACCTCTATGTGTTCTCAATAAAAGTTTGTTAGTTATAGGAATTTCACAAACATAAAATATAATGTGGTTATGTTTTTAGAACCCATAGAAGTTTTGCACAGTCCAATTTATGTGGATGTTTTATCTATGGTAAACAGAGGCACTAAAGTTTTAAAACTATATGAAATTTTCGTGGAATCGGTTGTGAGATATATGAAGCTGTTTGAGTGGGATTACCTGACAAAGATGAAAGAATCTTCTAGTAAAGTTTCCAAATCACAAACATTCCATTTTTATCCTGATAATTGTGGGCATTTTATTACAAGAATCTTTTCCATCAATGATAACGAAACTATTCTATGTAAGTTGTTGCAAATCAAGCGATTATCCTAGTGATTGTTTCACGTTTTAGTACCCCAGAGGCAGCTTCTTCACAAGCATTTACTTCTGGATCAAGCTAGACCAATATTTCGCAGATCTAATGCCTATATTTTTAAGGGTGATAAGGGAAATAACGGACCCTTAATTAACCCACATGAAAAAGTGAAAACAACAGATAACGGTAAGTTTTTTTATATTAATATAAAATATAACCTACAAAATAAAACTGTAGTGTATTAAAAGTAGAATAAATAACGGTACGGATCCGAAAATTTGGCTTTAAAGGGAGATTTTAATTTCCGAAATTTGACCCACACTTTTAGTACCTACAGTAAATAGGGAGAAGAAAAGGTCTCAAATAGAGTTTTTTAATCCTACAGCCAATTTTTGCCAGATTTGTAATCCTGTAAGTTTAAAACTGAGTTTTTGTATTCGTAGAGTGTAGACACCGTCATTCCTTCGCCAGCCCTTGATTAAGGGTTGCATTTTTTATTTATTGAATAACTTTTTTTCTATTAGAATTTCCAAAAAAAAAGCGTCAGTACAAAGTTGCCGAGAAAAATATTTCCTATAACTTTTCTATTAATTTTTCTCTACTTACTACTACTACTTACTATTCTACCTCCGTGGTGCCGTGGAAAAGAGTTTTCTAGAAAAAAAAATGGAAATTGGTACAAATGAGATCGTGTTTTTATTTTGATTGTATGGTCTAGCTCAAAAAGTCACCATAATTTATATTTTTGATAATCCAGTAACAGCTTTAAAGAAAAACACTTTTTTCTTCAAACGTCATTTAAGTGTGACATTATCCTGCTGTACTGATTATGTTTAAAGCCGGGAACAGACTGAGCAAACATTGTTGAACAACAGTTGGGCAACACAGGAGTTCGCTCAATGTATACGTGTTTGTCAACAGTTGGGCCGCTGTTGACGATCTGTTGCGCGATGTTCGCTCCCGAGGCGATACTTCAAAGAAAATGTGGCCCAACAGTGCGCCAACAGTATCCCCAGTGTGTACGCATATACCTTATGCAGAAATTTTGTATTTGGCATCTACTAAGCGAACACCTAAGCAACAAGGCAGGTCGATGTTGCCGAACAGATTGTCAACTGCTAGTACGTTTTGTTCGCCAACAGCTGACCAACTGTTGTTCAGCAATGTTTGCTCAGTCTGTTCCCACCTTAAGTGTCACTTTATTGCCGGCGACAGGTAAAGATTTACTTTATCTGCCACCGGCGCTTAAAGTACGCCGCTGGTCATAAGTCATATTAATTGTCAAAATTTATTTATTAAAATTTCAATTAATAATTTTACAATTTAATGAATTGTTTGCGTTTGAAGAAAAAATAGCATATTTTATTCGGAGCTTAAGTCGCTTTATGTGCTTCGGCTGTTTTTGTCTGACTCACTTCGTTCGTCAGTCAAACACCAGCATCTGCACATAAAGCATCACTTAAGCTCCTCATAAAATAATATACTATTTTCTACAGCTGTCAAAAAAACGTCACATTTTTACATAGTTATCTATGCACAAAGCTTGTCAATTTTGAACAATGAAAAATAGTATATTACACTATAAGAGAAGAAAGTAACCCTTTTCCCCTGAGTAGAAAAGTTGTAACCCGAGGCGAAAGCCAAGGGTTTTCTACGAGAGTGGAAAAGACCCTTTCTTCTCGAGTGGTGTATACTATTTTTTCTACTGCCTTATTCCGAAATGTGCTAAACTTGTGTTTACTAAAAAAGTTAAGAATTTTTCAACAAAAATGAGCGTGCACCGACCTGCAGTCGTTTTACTGCCGGTAAATTTGAATGACAGTTAAATGAAGTGACAACTGTCAAGCATTTGTGCCTAGGGGAATAAACAACGTATAGTAATGAAGAAATGCTTATTCTATTTAAATATTTTCGTGTAGCTGTCGCAGCTAATTCAGTGGCTTTTTATAACGGGTATGTCCATTCCATTCACCAGCTTGATTTTGTCTATCAAAAACATTTTTGATAATATTCCTTGCTTCGGAATGAGCAATTTTTCGTGCTTTGCATTTATCACTCATTTTCACCGACTCTGTCTTCAAAAGTAAGCATAATGTGCACATTTGTTTAGTTTTCATGTTTTCAATGGTTTAAAAGAACTTACCAGGGCCGAAAATGCTCGTATTTGGACCCAAACGAAATAACGCAAACAGGAACAAGTAACAACAGCAATAGAACCAAAAATCCAACCACAAAACGCAAATTACTTATTTAGCTAATTTAATAAATATTTGAATTTAAATTGTTTTGACAGTTTTGACTTTTTGAAACGAGTGTACGGAGTACTAGATATGGTTTTCAATTGGTCGGAACTTTTCCCACCTAGAAATTTTAAAAGTAGTTCGCATTGAATAAAAAAACGATAAAAGATGGCGGGTGGTAAGAAAGTGAATTGTAAATCTTGCAAAGGAATTATAAGTAGAACTACCAAGAAAATTGACTGTGTAGGGGCATGCAGTGATACATTTCATACTGTATGCACTGATGCTACTGATGTAGAAATTAGACTCTCCGACAGGGGACAAAACAGGTGGATTTGTGAAGGATGTAAGAGTAAGGTTAAAACACCTAATCGTTCTTTGATGGTTTGAGAAAATGCAGGATCAAGTGAAGAGCTATCTAGTGAAGATGATGTGGAATCAGCGGACATCAAAAATGTGTACAAGGAAATATTGAAAATAAAATCACAAACAAGTGAAATCAAGTCTCTAAAAACCGAAATACAGGAGTTAAGAAGGCCGCTGGATTTTTTGAGCACTAAATATGATGAACAACAAAAGATTATTGATGTGGTTTCTGAAATGTTGCAAGAAGTTAGGAAGGATAACGAAATACTGAATAAAAATGTAAAACAACTAAATGAAACCATAGCTGGGTATGAAATAGAAAGAAGGAGGAAGAATATTATCATATCCGGGGGTAATCTGCAAAATTTGAATGCAGATACTTTAATCAATATTCTATCTAAGATAAAACCAGATATTCAGAAATCCGACATAGAAGAATATAAAGTAATAAACTATAAAAGCAAAAACGGGCCAATTTTAGTAAAATTCAAGGATGAATCTGATAAACAAACTATTTTGACAGATAAGAGAAAGATCAAACTTACTACGAAAAACTGTGGAATCAATGGCGCGGATACTAACATATACATTAATGAGGACTTACCTAAAGAAGTGCAATTACTTTCATATGCGATGGAGGAAATAAATACTGCAATTGTTCAACTAAAGCATTTTAAATATAATATAAAATTAGTCTGTATGTATCGTTCTCCTTCATCTAACCTAAATGATTTTTTTTGAACACCTAGAACAAATTCTATTAAACAATAAAAATATAATTATATTAACTGATGCTACCAGGGTGGATGCTGTAAATAATACGAAAACTATAATTGATCACGTGATAACATCTTGCAAGAGTATTTTGACAGGAACTAAGTAAAATGTTATATTGAGTATGTTTTTATATATATACAGGGTGTTCGCGCGAAGTGGCTCACTATTGCTAACTTCGTTATTATTGGAGCTACAAAGTCGGTTAAATTAGCATTTTTTTCGCTGATTACAATGGTGAAAACAGAAAAACAATTGACCATCTGGTTTTCGAGATATTTTAAATGGAACACCCTATATATTTTTGCATAAATCGATGACAAATTGAATTCTGTTCAAAAATGTTCTTAATTTTTTTTATTATAATTTAAAATAAGCGAGTTATTTTGAAAAAAATTTGCAATTCTTTAAAATCAAGTAACCATAAAACGGAATAGTAATTTATTAAAACCAAACAATCATAATTTTGAATTTAAGCAAGTTGAAAAAAACTTGAAATAATTACGAAAATATTACTATTTTATTTAATATTTTTAATATACAGGTGTTTGCGCAAAGTGGTTCACCATTGCTAACTTTGTTATTATTGGAGCTACAAAGTCGGTTAAATTAACAAACTAGTAGCATTTTTTTCGCTAATTATAATGGTGAAAACAGAAAAACAATTGGCCATCTGGTTTTCGAGATATTTACAAAAATAACATTTCTTAAATGGAACACCCTGTATATTTTTGCTAAAATCGATGATAAATTAAATTCTGAACAAAGAAAGTTCTTACGCTTTTTTGACAATTATTTAAAATAAGCGAGTTATTTTGAAAAAAAAGTTTTCAAAGTTTTAATATCAAGTAGCCATGAAAATTATAATTTTGTAAACTTTCAATATTTCCGTAATTCGTATTTTTCAACTTGTTTAAATTCGAAATTATGATTGTTTGGTTTTAATAAATTACTATTCCGTTTCATGGCTACTTGATTTTAAAGAATTGCAAACTTTTTTTCAAAATAACTCGCTTATTTTCAATTATTATCAAAAAAAGATAATGACATTTTTTGTATAGAATTTAATTTACCATCGATTTTTTGAAAAATATATAGGGTGTTCCATTTAAAAAAATGTTATTTTTTTGAATATCTTGAAAACCAGACGGTCAATTGTTTTTTTGTTTTCACCATTGTAATCAGCGGAAAAAATGCTAGTAGTTTGCTAATTTAACCGACTTTGTAGCTCCAATAATAACGAAGTTCGCAATAGTGAGCCACTTCGCGCGAATACCCTGTATATATACATTTTTTTAAGTAGCTGCTTTCTTATACACTATTGGACAAAAGTAAAGCAACAACTATTAATTTTGAAATATGTGAACAGAAAATGAAACTTACATTTAAAAATATGAAAAATATGATTTAATTAGTTTTCTATAGTCAAAAACATTTGATCTGGAGATTCATACTTTTATAATATTTCTTATTACCTCGATAAAAAATGAAAACCAAATTGTGGGAAAAAGGAGTCGGACAAAAGTAAAGCAACATTTCAATTTTATTGAACTAACTGAACACTGACACATATGAAACAAGTAAACAATAAATATAATATTTAGTAATTTATTGCATATCCATTACATGCAATAATTTGCACGCATCTTCTTAGCATCGACGAGATTAATTTTTGTATAACACTTTCCGGAGTATTCCTCCAAATATCGTTGATTTTGTCGATAAACGCCTGCTTGTGCGTCGTGTAAGACGACCAGTAGGTCAGAGGTTTAATCCAAAGTTTGTTACATCAACCGTAAAGCATGGCCATGGGAGCGTGTTCTTATGGGGTTTTTTCTCATGGAATAGCGTCGGCCCCGACCATTTCAGTGATGGCATCATGGATGGGCTTGCTTATAGGGACATTCTCTAAAACACAATGCTGCCTTATGCAGAATGGAAATGCCCTTACACTTCATTTTCCAACATGAGAACGACCCAAAACGCAAATCACGCATAGTAACAGAGTAGCTAATAAGAGAACGTGTTCGAATTTTGGACTGGCCAGCCCAGTCACCTGACCTCAACCCAATAGAGAATCTGTGGGAAGAGGTCGAGAGACGAATTAGAACGGAATTATTTAGAAACAAGCGTTGATCGACAAAATCAGCGATGTTTGGAGGAATATTCCGAAAGGTGTTATACAAAAATTAATCTCCTCGATGCCAAGAAGATGCGTTAAAATTATTGCAAATAATGGGTATGCAATAAATTACTAAATATTATATTTATTGTTTACTTGTTTCATATTGTGTCAGTGTTCAGTTAGTTCAATAAAATTAAAATGTTGCTTTACTTTTGTCCGACTCCTTTTTCCCACAATTTGGTTTTCATTTTTTATCGAGCTTAATAAGAAATATTATAAAAGTATGAATCTCCAGATCAAATGTTTTTGACTATAGAAAACTAATTACATCATATTTTTCATCTTTTTAAATGTAAGTTTCACTTTCTCTTCACATATTTCAAAATTAATAGTTGTTGCTTTACTTTTGTCCAATAGTGTATATGCATAGGACATGGTATCATGCAGCCATTGGCTGTCTTATGTTCTTTATAGAATATTTCCTTAATTTTGTGTCAATCCTATTTTTATTTTATTTATAAATGTTAATTTGTTACTTTATAACAATGTGAAGAATAATTGTAATATTGATTTAGTTGGGAAATAAATGTATTTATTATTATTATTATTATTATTATTATTATTATTATTATTATTATTATTATTATATTTTCCGGGCCTTTTGTAAGCTTGGTGGCACTGTATGTAAGTTTGATCGTATCCTTAGAAACGCTGCAAACAGAAAATAATTAAATTTTTTGGAATCGCTGTCAAATCTGTCAACGCTATCAACTTGTGATTTATAGTATATTATATACTAAGGGATTGAGGTGCATCATTTAATCCCTGAGGGTGAATTAAATTTCATGAACGACCAAAGCGAGCGAGGGAAATAATTCACCCGAAGGATTAAATGATACCTCAATCCCGTGGTATACACGCGATATTTTTGCACTTCCGAAGCATTTGCATGTGAAATCTTTCTAAATTTTGTGCTTGTCAAAGTGACAAACGTGTCGGCAACAACAATAAAATACTGTCCAAAATGACAAAAAATACTCGTGTAACCTAGTAATGTAAATTTAATCCCTTGGGATTAAATAGGTCACTTCAGTCCATGTAAAGAGGGATTAAATTAGCACATTTAATCCTGGAAGTGCAAAAAATTATTAATAGTTATTTTTGTATTAAGGGTGCAAAATGAGTGTTTTTTTTTTATGGCGCCTGAGAATGTAAATTTTGGTCAAGACCGTCAGGTCGAGACAAAAAATGCATTCGAAGGCGCCATAAAACACGGATTTTGCCCCGAAATACAAACAACGTTTTTTCTACAGCCGATAAAATATCTGATGTGCCCAGCACATGACTTTCTTATATATTGTCATGATACAGTTTTAATCTTTGGAAAATACTGAAGGGGTAGCCAATAATCACACGTAGTCGACATTCAATACGTTATTAATATAAAATCACATTTATTTATTTATTATTATTGTTTTCGGTACCTACCATAGAAACCAGTAAAATAAAAAAAAACCCGCGACCTTCCGTTTGGCAGCCAAGTCCCAACGTCACTAGTCTATCTACTAGTTGGATTCAACGCGCACTATGAGATCAAATAAATTTGTAATCGAGTCATCCATGAACCCGAAATCGTATGTAGTTACTTGAACTGCATTACAAGAAAATGTCAGTTGAAAGCTATAATGGTTCAAGTTAAAGACATACGGATTCAAATCCATGGATGACTCGATTACAAATTTATTTGATCGCTCGATATAAGAGTTTTAAGAATATCTCGTTTTTTTGACATTTTTTGACGGAATTTAAAAAAAAAGTTTAAACAAAATTTGATCAAAATTTAATTCTAAATCAATGTTAAAGAATAAAAATATCTCGTAAATTGTTTATTTTTCAAGATATTTCTAAAAACCTAAAAATGTCTTCAGGTAAGTACCACTTGTGTTGGTGCTAGATTAAAAAGATTTAATGTGGCACCCATAATTTTGATATTCTTAAAACACTTATATTTCTCATAGAGCGCGTTGAATCTGACAGCCTAGTGACGTTATGACTTGGCTGCCAAACGGAAGGTCGCGGGTTCGAATCACAGAGATGTAAGAATAGAGAGCGCGAGCGACTATTTTAGTGATCGGGTTTAACATCCTTAAATTCAAAATTGTTTGGTTTTAATAAATTACTATTTCGTTTTATGGCTACTTTTTTTTACTTTTTTAAAGAACTACAAACTTTTTTCAAAATAACTCGGTTATTTTAAATTATTATCAAAATATCTGATGTGTCCAGCACATGACTTTCTTATACATTGCCATGATACAGTTTTAATCTTTGGAAAATACTGAAGGGGTAGCCAATAATCACATGCACTCGACATTCAATACGTTATTAATATAAAATCACATTTATCTATTACTAGCTGTCCCCCGCGGGCTTCGCCCCACGAGAGTTCTATTTTGCACCGTTTTTTCAATAATATTTAATTGTATTACAATATATCAATATACCGGGTGCCCGTTTTAAAACCTGAACATAGGGATTTAACATTATTGTGATTTCTTGCTGGCCAATTCGGCCTAGAGAAAATATTTTAGTGTTGAAAACACTTATCTTAGGCAGCATTCCCGATCTGAAAGACACGCTCAAGCGTCACACAGCGCAGTTAGATGAGATAGATAGATTGAAAAGCACCACGTACGATCAGTGTCCAATGTTGGAATGTTGGCGTTTCAGTAAAATTATTGTATTGATCAGAGTGATGATTATGATGAGATGATGGTCACCTGGATGGGTGGGATGTTCCTGTATCGTTGTAATATTAACAGACTGGGTAATTTAAATGAATGAAAAAAATTAAAACTAGTATTTTTGAATAATCACAGCGTATAATCTATTAATCTAAATTCCAAAGCTGAAAGGCACTAAATTTGAGTAAGTACGATTTTACTTAATAGTCCTTCAGCTGGGGATCAAAAGGTAGGAAGTAAAAGCGGGATGAGACGACGCAGTGTTTTCTGAAGGTTTTTTGGTCGCTGAATCCGAATTCGTGCGTCGTTTTTCAATAAAGTGGTGCAAACAAAAGTTATTAACAATTTATTGTTTAAAACGCAATAACTCGAAAAGTATAGATTTTACCGAGCATTTTACCAAAAAAAGTTTCAAACAAAAGTTGTTCAAAATAAAAAGACTCTCCGAAAAGGTAATATGATATTTTGTCATAAAGTCGCACGGACAAAAGTTATTAACAATTTATTATTTAAATGTTTAAAACGCAATAACTCGAAAAGTTTACATTTTTCCAAAAAAAGTTTTAAACATAAGTTGTTCAAAATAAAAAGACTTTCCGAAAAGGTCATATGGTATTTTGTCAAAAAGACGCTCGAACAAATGTTATTAACAATTTATTGTTTAAAACGGAACAAACCAAAAAGTATATCTACATTTTAGGAGAGTCTTTTTATTTTGTACAACTTTTGTTTGAAATTTTTTCTGGTAAAATGTACATTTTTCGAGTTGTTGCATTTTAAACAATAAATTGTTAATAACTTTTGTCCGAGCAACTTTATGACAAAATACCATATGACCTTTTCAGAGAGTCTTTTTATTTTGAACAACTTTTGTTTGAAACTTTTTTTGGTAAAATGCATACTTTTCGAGTTATTGCGTTTTAAACATTTAAACAATAAATTGTTCTAGATAGATATTTTTGCGTAGAATGCAGTGGCGTACTCAAAAAAAAATTGATTTGCACCGTTTAAGAGATATGACCCAAACTAGGTCTTTTTTAAATGGAACAGAATATATTTTTTAGTCTCATTAAATTTGTTTATTACTTTCTTATACGTAGTATAAGGAAGTATTGTAATCGTGATTTTTTTCGACTCCGAGATTTTGATGGATTTACACGTTTTGAGGGCCCCTGAATCCATTTTGACCATTTTCGCCATGATGTCTGTCTGTGTGTCTGTGTGTCTGTGTGTCTGTCTGTATCCACGATAACTCAAAAACGACTTTTCGGATTTGATTCAAATTTCATATTTAAGAGTTTGAACAAAATTGTGGGTGCCACATTAAATCTTTTTCATCTAGCACAAACACAAGTGGTACTTACCTGAAGACATTTTTAGGTTTTTTAGGAATATCTTGAAAAATAAACAATTTACGAGATTTTTTTATTCTTTAACATTAATTTTAAATTAAATTTTGAACAAATTTTGTTTGAAACTTTTTTTGAAATTCCTTCAAAATTTTTTATTTATATAGCGGCGCCATCTATCTCTGAGTTACAAAGTACATGTTGTTTACATACAGAAATCTATACCGTTGAGGAAATCGATTGTAGCATTACTATTTGAAAAGATCGACGGCTACAACGGCTACGGTTTTATGTTTTGGATATCATGGCAACTCGATTAAAAATTTTTCTAATATATACAATAAAGTCGTGAAATTGTATTATGCATGCAAATCTACATTAAAGATATCGACGCAAAATTTTTTGTGAATGCTCTTTCAGTTTTTAGACGTGTCGACAAAGTAAGCAAAGTGTTTTATTTTGCGCCGTTTTTTAATAATTATAAATTATTTACATATTTATATAGTGTTGCCATCTATCTCTGAGTGGCTGTTGTTTACATTACAGAAATCTATTTGTTTTTATACTAAAGATTCTATTTGCATTAAACACACGAAGAGCTCGAATAAAGTTATAAAAATTTAAAAAGTGAAAACCAATTAATCCAATCCTGGTGAGAGTGGCTATATCGCCAAACACCAAAAACTTGACATTGCTTTGCAATCCAAGTACGAAGAAGAAGAAGAGATTGTTAGTCAAACAACTGTCAAAGGCAAAAGATCGAAATATTTTGATGAGAAGGATTATTGTGCACTGTACAGTTTGTTTGAGTGAAACGTTGACCAAAACTGAGAAGTATTTTATAAATCTTCAAAGTTTAGCTACAGCAAATTCAACGATATCAAGCATTTTTCGCACTGTGGAATTTTGATATTTTGTTATTTATTTGTCCTAAAATCTGGTAGTAATGAGTGGGACAAGGACAGATTTATGCGTATTGCAATAAGTGCGACAGAGACTATTTGAAAATTGCTGGAAACCCTCAAAATTTTTACAAGAAATTTAACTTAATTTCTTTAGGAAAAGTAATTACTGTGATACTATCCGTATAAGAAAGTCATGTGTTGGGCACATCAGATATTTTTTTCTCATTAAAATGATGTAAACAATAGACACTTTCAAATTTAATAAATGCCCTAAAACAGCAAAAAACCCAATAGTCAAAAAAACTTAGTTGGCCTTGAAAATCGGGGATAAAGAAATGTTTACAAGCAACATGAGACTATATTACATAAAAAAAAAATAGGAACGTAAAATATTTTGTTAAGTTACATTGTTTATTTATATGACCGTTAAAAAAATTTATTTCACTTTTTGTTTCTTTTTTGCTAAGATAAAATAAAAATAATATTAATGTTAAGAGTTTTTAATTTAATATAGTGTCTCATGTTGCTTGTAAACATTTCTTTATCCCCGATTTTCAAGGCCTACTAAAATTTTTTGGCTTTTAATTGGGTTTTTTTGCTTTTTTAAGGCATTTATTAAATTTTAAAGTGCCTACTGTTTACATCATTTTAATGAGAAAAAATAGACAAATTTAATGACATTAAAAAATACAGGGTGTTCCATTTAAAAAAGACCTAGTTTGGGTCATATCTCTTAAACGGTGCAAATCAATTTTTTTCGAGTACGCCACTGGATTCTACACAAAAATATCTATCTATAACAGTTTTTACTTTTTTCTAGCTTACACGGTGTGTGAGATATGACAGCACCCTAGAAAAAGAAAATTTTCGTTTTCACCCTGTATCTCAGAAACAAAACAAGTTAGCTTAGTTCTGTTTGCGGCATTAAAAGTTTAACGAAAAAGTGGCACAGGTTCACTAAAACCGCAAAGATCTATCTCTACAAATTACAGAGATACCCTGCAATTACAAGCAATTTGGTGTACATTTTACCAAAAAAAGTTTCAAACAAAAATTGTGCAAAATAAAAAAACTCTCCTAAAATGTACTTAAGTGTGCTTTTTGGTTTGTTCCGTTTTAAACAATAAATTGTTAATAACATTTGTTCGAGCGACTTTATGACAAAATACCATATGACCTTTTCCGAGAGTCTTTTTATTTTGCACTACTTTTGTTTGAAACTTTTTTTGGTAAAATGTATACTTTTCGAGTTATTGTGTTTTAAACATTTAAACAATAAATTGTTAATAACTTTTGTCCGTGCGACTTTATGACAAAATATCATATGACCTTTTCGGAGAGTCTTTTTATTTTGAACAACTATTGTTTGAACCTTTTTACTTTCTTATACGTAGTATAAGGAAGTATTGTAATCGTGATTTTTTTCGACTTCGAGATTTTGATAAATTTACTCGTTTTGAGGGCCCCTGAATCCATTTTGACCATTTTCGCCACGATGTCTGTCTGTGTGTCTGCCTGTCTGTCTGTGTGTCTGTCTGTATCCACCATAACTCAAAAACGACTTCTCGGATTTGATTCAAATTTCATATTTAAGAGTTTGAACAAATTTGTGGGTGCCACATTCAATGTTTTTCATCTAGCACCAAAACAAGTGACAGTTACCTGATGGCATTTTTAGGTTTTTTAGGAATATCTTGAAAAATTAACAATTTATGAGATTTTTTTATTCTTTAACATTGATTTAGAATTGAATTTTGAACAAATTTTGTTTGAACTTTTTTTTGAAATTCCGTCAAAAAAATTTCAAAAAAAATAAAATTAATTTTTGTCGTAAAATTCGGTTATAATGAGTGGGACAAGGACAGATTTATGCGTATTGCAATAAGTGCAAGAGAGACTTCCGAAAATTATTTGAAAATTGCTGGAAACGCTCAAAATTGAAACACTATTTTTACAAAAAATTTAACTTAATTTCTTTAGGAAAAGTAATTGTGGTACTATCCGTATAAGAAAGTCATGTGTTGGACACATCAGATATTTTACTTTCTTATACGTAGTATAAGGAAGTATAGTAATCGTGATTTTTTTCGACTTCGAGATTTTGATGGATTTACACGTTTTGAGGGCCCCTGAATCCATTTTGACCATTTTCGCCATGATGTCTGTCTGTCTGTGTGTGTGTCTGTCTGTATCCACCATAACTCAAAAACGACTTCTCGGATTTGATTCAAATTTCGTATTTAAGAGTTTGAACAAATTTGTGGGTGCCACATTCAATGTTTTTCATCTAGCACCAAAACAAGTGACAGTTACCTGATGACATTTTTAGGTTTTTTAGGAATATCTTGAAAAATAAACAATTTACGAGATTTTTTTATTCTTTAACATTGATTTAAAATTAAATTTTGAACAAATTTTGTTTGAAACTTTTTTTGAAATTCCGTCAAAATTTTTTATTTATATTGTGGCGCCATCTATCTCTGATTTACAAAGTACATGTTGTTTACATACAGAAATTTATACCGTTGAGGAAATCGATTGTAGCATTACTATTTGAAAAGATCAACGGCTACCATTTTATGTTTTGGATATCATGGCAACTCGATTAAAATTTTTTCTAATATATACAATAAAGTCGTGAAATTGTATTATGCATGCAAATCTACATTAAAGATATCGACGCAAAATTTTTTGTGAATGCTCTTTCAGTTTTTAGACGTGTCGACAAAGTAAGCAAAGTGTTTTATTTTGCGCCGTTTTTTAATAATTATAAATTATTTACATATTTATATAGTGTTGCCATCTATCTCTGAGTGGCTGTTGTTTACATTACAGAAATCTATTTGTTTTTATACTAAAGATTCTATTTGCATTAAACACACGAAGAGCTCGAATAAAGTTATAAAAATTTAAAAAGTGAAAACCAATTAATCCAATCCTGGTGAGAGTGGCTATATCGCCAAACACCAAAAACTTGACATTGCTTTGCAATCCAAGTACGAAGAAGAAGAAGAGATTGTTAGTCAAACAACTGTCAAAGGCAAAAGATCGAAATATTTTGATGAGAAGGATTATTGTGCACTGTACAGTTTGTTTGAGTGAAACGTTGACCAAAACTGAGAAGTATTTTATAAATCTTCAAAGTTTAGCTACAGCAAATTCAAAGATATCAAGCATTTTTCGCACTGTGGAATTTTGATAAGTATTCTGTTATTTATTTGTCCTAAAATCTGGTAGTAATGAGTGGGACAAGGACAGATTTATGCGTATTGCAATAAGTGCGACAGAGGCTATTTGAAAATTGCTGGAAACCCCTCAAAATTTTTACAAGAAATTTAACTTAATTTCTTTAGGAAAAGTAATTACTGTGATACTATCCGTATCGTATAAGAAAGTCATGTGTTGGGCACATCAGATATTTTGGTAAAATGCTCGGTAAAATCTATACTTTTCGAGTTATTGCGTTTTAAACAATAAATTGTTAATAACTCTTGTTTGCACCACTTTATTGAAAAACGACACACGGATTCGGATTCAGCGACCAAATAACCTTCAGAAAACACTGCGTCGTCTCATCCCACTTTTACTTCCTACCTTTTGAACCCTAGCTGAAGGACTAATTTAGAAAAAATCCATCTTTACTAGAATAAAGTTCATGTAAAAAAGTACTACTTACATAAGATATTTTATGTACGACTGCATTATAAAGTACTGTTTATGACATACTTTTGCGTGCGTAAAGTGGCTCTTTATACACTAGTGTATAATGGCACTTTATTTTACTATTATTGTAAAATATCAATATATCAGCTGTCAATGTCACAATAAATACTGTCAGAATTAATTTATTACTGTCATTTATAATTTTTCTAAATAATTATAAGGTAATTATTGCAGTTGAACATAAAGTTTTGTATGCAACTCGTATATAATCTGACTTTATTGACTCATCCTATTTATTAGCCTCGCTCGCAAGCTCGCTCTGCCATAAAACAGACTCGTCAGTGGCGTAGTACATTTCTAACTAATGATGGGGTTCATATATAAAAAAAATCTCCAGTTGCGTAGATGATGGGGGACCGCTACACTTTTCCCCTCCAATCTTCGACGCCACTGGATATATTGCGAAGAAAGTTGAAAATTCAGCCTACCCGCAAGTTTTTGAGACTGAAATATCTAATTGACTGTACTAATAGTGATAACCTGATAACGTAATAAGATGGCGAGGGAATTGAAATGGACCATCCGATCTGCCGGCAACATGATTTTTTTCATTACTTAGGGTCTCAGATATAAGAATCCCAGCATAGTTGCCGGTCCTCATATTTTGTATACTTAAGTACCTTTGGCGCCTGCACTATTAATAATGTTTGTTTTTATTTCATTTAACAACCTATCATTCCTTTTCTTATAGAAAAACCTACCTATTGTCACTAAAATTATAATTATAAAAATGACTCCATAGCATGCACTCAATCGATTTCTTTGATACTTAAGGGGAGGAAAAAAAATTAGACCATAAAATAGAGCGGCAACATCCAGAATATTAATCTTTGAGCTGTTATAAGCTTATATCAAATATAAAATAAAAAATAAATGAAAATCGTGGATAATCATTATAAAAACAACAGATAGGAGAACAGAGGAGAAGTTGAATTTTCAAGTTTCTTCGCAATACATCCAGTATATATGTATATATATTTTGTACACAGAGTAAAGTAGTACATTTCTAACTAATGATGGGGTTCATATATAAAAAAATCTCCAGTGGCGTAGATATTGGGGGACTGCTCCACTTTTCCCCTCCACTCTTTGATGCCACTGGATATATTGCGAAGAAACTTGAAAATTCAACTTCTTCTCTGTTCTCCCATTTGTTGTTTTTATAATGATTATCCACGATTTTCATTTTTTTTAAATTTTATATTTGATATAAGCTCATAACAGCTCAAAGATTAATATTCTGGATGTTGCCGCTCTATTTTATGGTCTAATTTTTTTCCCTCCCCATAAGTATCAAAGAAATCGATTGAGTGCATGCTATGGAGTCATTTTTATAATTATAATTTTAGTGACAATAGGTAGGTTTTTCTATAAGAAAAGGAATGATAGGTTGTTAAATGAAATAAAAACAAACATTATTAATAGTGCAGGCGCCAAAGGTACTTAAGTATACAAAATATGAGGACCGGCAACTATGCTGGGATTCTTATATCTGAGACCCTAAGTAATGAAAAAAATCATGTTGCCGGCAGATCGGATGGTCCATTTCAATTCCCTCGCCATCTTATTACGTTATCAGGTTATCACTATTAGTACAGTCAATTAGATATTTCAGTCTCAAAAACTGGCGGGTAGGCTGAATTTTCAACTTTCTTCGCAATATATCCAGTGGCGTCGAAGATTGGAGGGGAAAAGTGTAGCGGTCCCCCATCATCTACGCCACTGGAGATTTCTTTTATAAATGAACCCCATCATTAATTAGAAATGTGTAACATTACTCTGTGTGCGAAATTTAATGGAAATCGAATAAGTGGTTTAGAAGTTATGGTAACAAAACGAGTTCTTATTCTATACTTTGACACCCTGTATCTTTGTTATAAAACATTATTGAGCAAAGTTTTTTAATTAAAGTCTACTTATTTTTTGATGCTCTATCACCTCCCAAAGTTAATGAAGTTTAACTTGGACCACCCTGTATATAAAAATATAAAAGGGGTGCGAAAAAAAAATGGATCATAAAATGGAGCGGCAACATCCACAATATTAATCTTTGATCTGTTATGAGCTTATATCAATTGATAAAATGCGGTCCTCATATTATGCATACTCCAGTACCTTTGGCGCCTGCACTATTTTAGGTTTTTGCACTTATCGTAATTCAACCAAAACTGTCAATTTTTTTAAAAATAGTTTTGACATTTATATGTTTTAAAATGACACACTATGTTTTCAAACTTATGATAAATAACTTTCAATTTGAAAATTATTTGAAGTAAATTATTGCATAAATTTCATAAAAAAAATGATTTACATTATCGTCGGCCAAAATTTTTTATACAAATCTCGTGCGTGAATTATTTTCCAGTGCTCCAGCTAATAAGGCACTCGCCTGACGGCTTGTGCCTCAAACAAAGCTGTCGCACTGTAAAATAGAACCTACACACACTCGAATGTAAATAACTATTTGCTACGTTATGAAAAATTTTCACTTTCGTCCATCTTAACCAGTTAACCAGTCCAGTCATCCGGTTAGGTATAATAGTTCATAATGTCATGTTGTGATTGTCATAATAGATGAATAGTATCAAATGAGCATGCTCTTAATTTGCGAATTCGCGTAAAATAGAATCAGTTTCTATTTTCCCGCCCCCGGTTTTTACTTTCTTATACGAAGTATAAGGAAGTATTGTAATCGTGATTTTTTTCGATTTCGAGATTTTGATGGATTTACACGTTTTGAGGGCCCCTGAATCCATTTTGACCATTTTCGCCATGATGTCTGTCTGTATCCACCATAACTCAAAAACGAGTTATCGGATTTGATTCAAATTTCATATTTAAGAGTTTGAATAAATTTATGAGATTTTTTTATTCTTTAACATTGATTTAGAATTGAATTTTGAACAAATTTTGTTTGAACTTTTTTTTAAATTCCGTTAAAAAAATGTCAAAAAAACTTGATATTCTTAAAAGACTTATATTTTTCATAGCGCGTGTTGATTGTTGAATCCGATGGTCTAGGTAGCCTAGATGTAGAAGCTTGGCTGCCAAACGGAAGATCCACGGTTCGAGTCCCAGAAGGACCATTATTTTTTTTGTATTTTACTGGTTTCTATGGTACCACAAACAATAATAATGAATAAATAAATGTGATTTTATACCGGGAGATTTTTTTAAGTGAGTAATGGGTCAAAAATCTAAAATAAAACACATTTTTGTCGTATAATTCGGTTATAATGAGTGGGACAAGG
Source organism: Pediacus dermestoides (assembly GCA_963942485.1). Classification (NCBI taxonomy): domain Eukaryota; kingdom Metazoa; phylum Arthropoda; class Insecta; order Coleoptera; family Cucujidae; genus Pediacus; species Pediacus dermestoides. The sequence goes on along the minus strand of OZ012626.1, from coordinate 20,070,399 downwards.
ACAGATTTATGCATATTGCAATAAGTGCGACAGAGACTATTTGAAAATTGCTGGAAACCCTCAAAATTTTTACAAGAAATTTAACTTAATTTCTTTAGGAAAAGTAATTGTGGTACTAATCCGTATAAGAAAGTCATGTGTTGGGCACATCAGATATTTTATATCTGCGCTCCTTTTGGAGCACTCAGAGCTGCTCCAATGCTTCGAACACCAATGCTTGAAACATTTTAAAAAACGAAAACAGTGCGAGTGTGTTCGGTAGTCTTTTTATATTAGTATTTTTATATTCTTGAAAAAAATAGCATATTTTACAACAAGACATGAAAATTACGTTTTTACTTTCTTATATAATAATCGGATATAATATCGGATTTGATTCAAATTTCATATTTAAGAGTTTGAACAAAATTGTGGGTGCCACATTAAATCTTTTTCATCTAGCACCAACACAAGTGGTACTTACCTGAAGACATTTTTAGGTTTTTTAGGAATATCTTGAAAAATAAACTATTTACGAGATTTTTTTATTCTTTAACATTGATTTAGAATTAAATTTTGAACAAATTTTGTTTGAAACTTTTTTTGAAATTCCATCAAAAAATTTTATTTCTATAGTGGCGCCATCAAAGTACATTATTTACATTACAGAAATCTATATCGTTGAGGAAATCGATTATAGCAATATTATTTGAAAAAATCGATGAAAATAATGTAGTTTTTGATATCATTTGACACGCAATAAGTTTCTCATTCCACTTACAAAAAAATATTTTCTCTAGGCCGAATTGGCGAGCAAGAATTCACCACAATAATGTTAAATCCTTATGTTCTGGTTTGAAAACGGGCACCCGTTATATTGATATATTGTAATACAATTAAATATTATTGAAAAAACGGCCCAAAATAGAAAACTATCGTGGGGCGAAGCCCGCGGGCGGCAGTTAGTAATAAATAAATAAATGTGATTTTATATTAATAACGTATTGAATGTCGACTGCAGTATTTTCCAAATATTAAAACTGTATCATGGCAATGTATAAGAAAGTCATGTGTTGGGCACATCAGATATTTTTCAAGAGGTACGTGGCAGCTAGTGAGACAATCTCACAAAAATTTAAGCAGATTTAGTTAATTTCATGTATAAATTAAGAAAATCTTGTCGAAAATGATAAATTTGAAATTGTTATTTTCATCTCTAAATAGAAAAAATAGAACTTTCATGTAGAGTAGGTCGTGCAAAAAGCGCTATTTTCATGAAGGTAAATACTTACATGAGTAGAAAAAATATATTTCGCTTATTTTTAGGTGGTAAAATTATAACAGTAAAAGGTAAATACGAGTACTACCACTACTGCCAAAACAGAATGGATGATAACGGCTGGGGCTGCGCTTACAGATCCCTACAAACCTTAGCATCTTGGTTCAAGCTACAGGGCTACACTGCCAAGCACGTTCCTACATTTAATGAAATACAAAAGTGTTTAGTTGACTTAGGCGACAAACCGCCTAGTTTTGTTGGATCAAGACAATGGATTGGTTCTACTGAAGTTAATTTCGTTTTAAATTCTTTGCTAGGAATAACGTCGAAAATTTTATACGTTAGTTCTGGAGATGAAATGTCCATGAAGGGACCCGATTTGGTGCATCATTTTGAGAATCATGGTTCACCTGTGATGATAGGTTATTTCCATAAAATAATTTGTAATGCAGTATGTTTCTGTAATTTTTTTTGTAGGTGGAGGTGTTCTGGCTCATACTATTCTGGGAGTAGATTATAATAAACATACTGGTAATTTGCTGTTTCTGATATTGGATCCACATTACACAGGAAGTGAGGACCTTCATACGATATTAAATAAGGGTTGGTGTGGGTGGAAGAACGCTGATTTTTGGGATAAGACCGCGTACTATAACATGTGTTTGCCTCAGGTTCCAAAGGAGATTTAACTTTTTTATAAAGTAAACATGTCACATTTCTGTGTATTATAATTTTGTTTTTATAAAATAAATATTAGTTCTCTGACGATTTTTACTGCATTATACAGGGTGTTTAATAACTCGAGGCGAAGAATTAAGGAACGTGTACCGTGTACGATGTGATATTTTGGTTAAAAATATAAAGTTTTTGTCGGTAGGGCATTGTTTCCGAGTTATTAGGCTTCAAAGTTTCTGCATGTGATCAATTTTTAACTTTAATAAATAATAGAGAGCCTTGAAATAAATTATATACTGGTATTTTTCAGCATTTGTTATAATTATTTTATTATTTTTATTGTTTTTTGTAGTTAACAATACGTTCATTTCTGTAAATCAATTATTGTTTCCATAATAAATTATTTTGTCATTATTACGTTCCTTTATTTATCGCATTAAGTTATGAAACAATTGCATTTCTGAGCAACACAAAATTTACTTGAAAATCAAGTAAATATGACGCACTTGCGGAACTCCTGTTGTAGGTAAAAATTAATTCTAATTTGAAGAAATCAGATTTAGTGAAATTATAATGCTATTTTTTCATATACAGGGCGTTCGCGCGAAGTGGCTCACTATCAGTGGCGGCTCGTAGTCATTTAGTCAGGGGAGGCAGTTAAACAAGATGTGAGCGTAGCGAGCCTAAAAGCGCCGCAGACAAAATTTTTTCGTGGTTCAAGGTCATCCTTTTCAAGGGTACTTTTTGCTTAATAATCTTGCTCATGTCCCATGCCTGGTTGCCTTAATAGGAAAATTTTTTATCATGTTTTTATGAAATTTAGGAAAAGGAGTTCTACTTGGTAAGAAAAATATTTTGCATAAGTACTAAATACAAACTCTTGGTTACAAAGAAATATACAAATATCGATTAATCTGTTTAAAATTTCTCTATTTTTTCTTACTGAATCATTAAATCTTTGAATTTCGATTTGACGAGCTGAATCTATAAGACGGTTATTATTATTTTGTTTGCCTAAACGTTGTAATTTACACATAGATCTAATATGCTCTTGACCTTTTGAATGTCTCTCAATCGAGCGACCTAAATTTTTCAGGCAGTCATACCCAAATTTTGACCAAACTTCTTCACCCCGAATTGAAAATAAAACTCATGGCCAACAAAACAATTTTTTTTAATGAATCTACCCGTTAACCATTTACATTTACTGTACCAACAAAACTACGAGGCGGTTTACCCTGTTAATTAAATACTTACTTAGGTCTGGATGACGAACAATTTTATTAAAAAGCCAACAATGTCTTCACAATTTTTAATATTTGTTAGTGTCTCTTCCCTCCATTTCCATTTTAAGAATAAACTTTTGTTTGCACACATAAAAAACACAAATACCTAACCTGTTTCACCTCATACTTGCACACACAGACACACAAACAAACAACAACTATTACATAAAAAACGCAGCCGTAAACGCTTGTTCCTTGTTCACAACAATTTCTTTCTTTTAAAAAAAAATGTGTTTTTGCCTCCAACTTGAATGTGCAATGACAAAAAATAGTAGTAGTAACTAAAACGCAGGCGTAACAATCGTAACACATGTTCACCACAGTTTCGTGTTTAAAAATATAAATCGAGGAGCGCCTCGCAGTCCAGAGCGCAAGTGCGGTGTGTGTGACAACCACATAGGCAGAAGTGCGATCGAGTCGTAAGTGGTATAGAACCACAGATGAGAGAAGTTAACGAATATTTCGAGCATTTCAACAGGGTGGCGGTTACTTCAAATTCTGATTCAAAATATTTATCTGTAAAAGTTGTTAAATTAGATCTAACTAGTATCTATATTTTAAGAAATTGAAAAAAGCATATATGTAAAATAAAAATAAAATAAATTAATGGCCATAGAGTAGGCACTGCCTCCCCTGACTATTGCTAACTTCGTTATTATTGGAGCTACAAAGTCGGTTAAATTAGCAGCAAACTAGTAGCATTTTTTCCGCTGATTACAATGGTGAAAGCAGAACAATTGACCATCTGGTTTTCAAGATATTCACAAAAATAACATTTTTTTAAATGGAACACCCTATACAGGGTGTCCCAAAATTAGCCTGTCAAAATGTACCAGCTGATTTTACGTTCAAAAATAATACAAAAAGTTCCAATAAACATAGGTTGAAAAATGCTTCCTAAGGAGGCCACAGCCTCCCGAAAGGGGGACCCCAACGAGGAGTTTTCTGTAATATCTTTGCAACTGTTTGAGGTAGATTCATAAAATTTGGTGAGTTTGAGCTACAAAGTCGGTTAAATTAGCAGCAAACTAGTAGCATTTTTTCCGCTGATTACAATGGTGAAAGCAGAACAATTGACCATCTGGTTTTCAAGATATTCACAAAAATAACATTTTTTTAAATGGAACACCCTATACAGGGTGTCCCAAAATTAGCCTGTCAAAATGTACCAGCTGATTTTACGTTCAAAAATAATACAAAAAGTTCCAATAAACATAGGTTGAAAAATGCTTCCTAAGGAGGCTACAGCCTCCCGGAAGGGGGACCCCAACGAGGAGTTTTCTGTAATATCTTTGCAACTGTTTGAGGTAGATTCATAAAATTTGGTGAGTTTGAAACTTTTATAATTTGCCACATATTTCTTTTTCCAATTTTCAGAAATTTTGCCAGGGGCGTCACATACAGGGTGGGTGCTGGGTATATTATGCCCCATATTTTTTGTGTGGATAATTTTTAAATTTTTTATATCAAGTTATGAAACTTGGTTTATTTTTAGACAAGAAAGGTAGTCTCAGTCGATCTTTGTATCTTAAACCGTTTTCGAGTAAAATCATTTTGAAAAAATCACGTCCAAAAAAATACACTAATAAAAATAATCACAAAACTAAAATTTATCAAAAGTAGACAATAGATTAAATCTTATAGGTATTTATTATTTCTTTTAGCATTTCTTCGTCAAATATTAATAATAAAAACAAAATATCAAAATCAAATTTTTTTTTTCAATTTTGTGATTATTTTTATTAGTGTAGTTTTTATGGACGTGACTTCTTCAAAACGATTTTACTCGAAAACGGTTCAAGATTCAAAGGTCGACTGAGACGACCTTTTTTGTGTAAAAATAAACCAAGTTTCATAATTTGATATAAAAAATTTAAAAATTATCCACACAAAAAATATGGGGCATAATTTACCCAGCACCCACCCTGTATGTGACGCTCCTGGCAAAATTTCTAAAAATTGGAAAAAGAAATATGTGGCAAATTATACAAGCTTCAAACTCACCAAATTTGATGAATCTACCTCAAACAATTGCAGAGATATTACAGAAAACTCCTCTTTGGGGCCGCCCTTTCGGGGGGTTGTAGCTCCCTTAGAAAGCATATTTCAACCTATATTTATTAAAACTTTTTGAACGTAGAATCAGCTGGTTCATTTTGGCAGGCTAATTTTGGGACACCCTGTTGTAACGAAGTAATTTTTCAGCTAACTAATTATTTACCAAATTGCAGAATTCTATAAAACCCCGGTCCGACTTTCCCGCCAGATAACCCCGTCCTACAGAACTTCGCCCCCTCTCCCGTAGATGGCACAACTACAATTATAGGTCACCGCTCCTTTATCATTTGAAAACACCTATACCCCGATTTTCCGTTATAAGTCACCGCCAGATAACAGATAAAATCCAAAACCAGTACAGTTAACTTCCGTCAGTTCAAGAGTTCCGCAAGTCTAACAGTCCTTAAGACTATATTCCGTTTGATAAGTGTGCTAATCAGTTCTAATCAGTGCCAACCCGACCGACATTTTACAAGTGAGTATACTGGGGATTCCCAGGGCGAACCGTATATCTGCTGTTTTATTTTCCGATTTGCCGTGTTTTGCACATGATATTGTACCGACCGACCTTATACTTCCGTTCCTGCTTTAACCATACTGGCTCTCATGGGCGTCGAGTCTTCGGACTATCCACCAAGTGTCAGTCACCCACCTAGCGTCCGATCCTAGTATATTTCCTTGGCTTTCTTGGGCGTCGAGTCTTCGGACTATCCACCAAAAGTCATCAACTCCGTTCCTGCTTTATACACTGGCTCTCATGGGCGTCGAGTCTTCGGACTATCCACCAAGTGTCAGTCACCCACCTAGCGTCCGATCCTAGTATATTTCCTTGGGTTTCTTGGGCGTCGAGTCTTCGGACTATCCACCAAAAGTCATCAACTCCGTTCCTGCTTTATACACTGGCTCTCATGGGCGTCGAGTCCTCGGACTATCCACCAAGAGTCATCCTTATCCGCAATATAATACATCCGGACAATATCATATCGACACTGCGGTCTGACGATTAAATTGTCGATTCCCAAACCCTGGGAGGAACTAGTGTCCTTATCTTCCGCCTGTAACCGCCGCATATCTGCCAACCGTCCCCGTCAAGTCATCTCTCATAAATCCCCCCCCCCCCTCCTCCGTATAGAATTCTGCCCGACAATGTATTATTTCTACTTAGTTTGAATATCTTGTTAATTTGCCGTTAAATATACATGTTTATTTCTTCCGTTTAAACCTCTTGTTTTGATAAAACTCGTATACCACCATTTCCTGCAACCCGGTATATCCCACATTACGAATTCCATACAATTAAAGCCTGTATTGGAGTTCGCCGCCTTCCCAGTCAAGAAGATCTGACCCCTGGAATACCGTGTCTTCACTGCACCTACCCGAGGTGTCACGTGGAGTAAACCACTCGAATAAATCTGGCGCCCGAGATCCCCTTTCCCCTTGATTAACACCCTCCCCCACAAAAGTGCGTCACACTGTATATTTTTGCAAAAATCGATGGTAAATTAAATCCTATACAATAAATTTTGTCATCTTTTTTTGATAATATGTAATTTAAAATAAGCGAGTTATTTTGAAAAAAGTTTGCAATGGACCCTTCCCGTGGTTGCACTACATGCGCGTACGCATTCCCTTCTCTTTAACCTCTCTTGACCCATAAATGTTATGTTCTTATGTTTTCTAATCAATGATATTTCCTATCTTATAGAAGCAAACCCTGAATAGTGCAGAGGGCCATAACTCTTATCTAAAAAAATACGCGGGAATACTCCAGTTGCAACAACAATCGACATGACCGCATAACCCAAGACCCTCCAGCCTCCACACTAAACTAAGTAACAATAGTTTCTGTTTCCCTCGAATTATTTAAAATCACTTCCAACGACAAAAACCATATGTGTGAAATGTACATAATTTGCAAATGTCTAGTGGAGTAGTGGAGACACTAGAATTGCATTTTTGTCCAAGTAGTTTTAACCAATAAATTTCGCTGACCTCTCGCCTCCAGATTTAATAAAAACTACGTAATTTTAACTGTAACTAATTTAACATTTCCTAAAATATTTTGTAAAATATCCTCCACAAAAAGACGTTAAATTTTGTACATCCTTAAATTTTGGAAAAAGGACATTCTAAAAGTAGTATTTTAAGTATTTTTACCCCCTTTCGCGTCAGGCCTATCAGTAAATAATAAACATAATCATAATCATTATTGTATTGTAGAATTGTATGTACAGGAGTGATTTGAATTCATGTTTCACGTGTTTATTTCATAGATATCTTACTCTTTCTAAATAGATAACTAAAGCATTATGGGCTGCGCGATGAAAAAGTGCGACAAATTGAAGATTTCAATAAGGTCGAAAATCGTGTATCCGGGGGTATTTGTACTTGCGCATTTGCTTTAGCTTTCTAATTAGAAAGAGTAAGATGTATGTGCAAAAGACATGGCTTACAGGGGGTAAACATAAAAAAGCAAATTCCCTAAAATTGGTCTGGCAACCAACATTACAGCACGGTATTTAAATGTGATTCGGACCTATTACAATATTTTGTTTGAATTCGCGGGCGCAATATTTACTTGTGCGCAAGTACAAATACCCCCGTGCGCAGTTTCAATTCGGCTCATTCATGGTTTTATGCAATGGCTATCTATTTAGAAAGAGTAAGATATCTGTGGTTTATTTGATATGCACGGATGAAAATAACGCATGCGTAGTTGCCGCTGTAGCCTTTCCAGTTACTTAGTTCAATGTTGCGTAATGAAGCTGACGATCGCAGCGCCATCTGTTAGAGAGGTGCCAAACTAAAATTCCATCAAAACCTCCAATAATCCAACAATGGTAACAAAAACGACTTCGAGATTTTTGTTCTAATAATTAACTATTTATCAATTCTTTTGGTTTATTTCAAGCGTGTGTAAGATTTTTGATGCATTACGGGAAAAATTGTTGAATTTTATTATTTGAATTATCTCGAAGCAGTTTCTTTATTTACAGTGATAATATCTAATTAATTTCCATAATTCAAGCCACAAGGCATAGATAATATCATAATTTACAAGGTCTTTTAAAAATCAATGCAAAATAAGCCTTAGTTTTTGTAAAACTCTTGAAATTGTGAGGGCAAAATAAGACAATTTTTTCAATATGGCGGCCATCAATTTCTGCCCTTAACTCCTAAGGGGAATGACAACAGGCACATTCGCAGTTTCGCACATTGTTCAAGCTGTATAGTAATTTATTAAATCCAAACTATCATAATTTTGAATTTAAGCAAGTTGAAAAAAACTTGAAAAAATTACGGGAATATTACTATTTTATTTAATATTTTTAATATACAGGTGTTTGCGCAAAGTGGTTCACTATTACTAACTTTGTTGTTATTGGAGCTACAAAGTCGGTTAAATTAGCAATCTTGTAGCATTTTTTCCGCTGATTGTGAAAACAGAAAAATAATTGGCCATCTGGTTTTCGAGATATTCACAAAAATAACATTTTTTAAATGGAACACCCTGTATATTTTTGCAAAAATCGATGATAAATTAAATTCTAAACAAAGAATGTTCTTATGCTTTTTTGACAATTATTTAAAATAAGCGAGTTATTTTGAAAAAAAGTTTTCAAAGTTTTAATATCAAGTAGCCATGAAAATTATAATTTTGTTAATTTTCAATATTTCCGTAATTCTTTCAAGTATTTTTCAACTTGCTTAAATTAAAAATTATGATTGTTTGGTTTTAATAAATTAATATTCCGTTTTATGGCTACTTGATTTTAAAGAATTGCAAATTTTTTTCCAAAAAAACTTGCTTATTTTAAATTATAATGAAAAAAAAAAAATCTAATTGTAAGGAAAAAAGCTTATTTACACGTGCATGAATAATAATGTACAAAACTGTAAGAAAAACTATTTAGAAATTTTTTTTCAAGTTTAATAAAAACTTGAAGAAAGTAGAGATTTTTAAAAATATAAGCAATATAGGTAATAAACAACCAATACTTACTTATGCAATGAAATTTTCTTCATTCTGTCGGGCACATTTCCACATAAATAACATTTGTACACCATTTTATATTAGCAAATTTTTAGAATTGACAAACAAGTGACAAATTTCCAATCTATCAAAATATCCAAAATTTCAAAAAATGCAGTGATGTTAAAATACGGTATTTTATTTTTCGTTGTATTATACATTGTATTATACTTGTATTATACCGTATTATATAATATTTTATTCAAAAAGAGGCGGGAAAATATATAATTCACAGTTTAAATTTCGATTGGTATCGCCTGCCTTTCGAGAACTAATTCATAGATTGAATTATTTATAGTGGATATAGGTAAATGGAATTAAAATTACAATTTCCAAAAAAATACAAAATTTTATTAAACAAACACAAAATAAATAAAAAATTTATTTATATTTTAAGTACCTTAAATTGTGCTTGTGTGGAACTAGTCGCCGAAGAGAGGGAAAACACAACGATTATTGAGTATTGACCGATGTCAAATGTCAGAAATCTGAGACATAACCTCGTTTTTAAAATACCCGGTTGGTTTAATACCACAGACCAGTTTAATACATACCGTTTTAAACGGTATAATACGCACTTTAATACCATCGTATTATACGGACTCACATCACTGAAAAAATGTCACATACCGAGCATGAGCACAACAAACGCTCACTTAATTGTGCGAGCGAGAGGTTGCCATCGTCTGCACCGTAATTTTTGCACCACTTTTATCCAGTGAACTGTATACTACGTAACTGGAAAGGCCTCGCCCATATACTGAAAGCATCGAAGTTGTGTCAGGGGCAAGCAAAAGAGATAGAATGAGGAGGTGGGTTTGTGTCACTGTCCGACTCATGTACAAGTATACTAAAACCCACATAAGATTTTCGTTTTTGGCTTGCCGTTCGCAAACCGATTTTTTTTAGTGTTGAAAACACTCAACTGATGCCGCGTTCCCCATCTGAAAGACACGAAAAGCGTCACACAGCGCAGTTAGATGAGATAGATAGGTTGAAAAGCACCACGTACGATCAGTGTCCAATGTTGGAATGTTGCCGTTTCAGTAAAATTATTGTATTGATCAGAGTGATGATGATGATGAGATGATGGTCACCTGGATGGGTGGGATGTTCCTGTATCGTTGTAATATAAACAGACTGGGTAATTTAAATGAATGAAAAAATTTAAAACTAGTATTTTTGAATAATCACAGCGTATAATCTATTAATCTAAATTCCAAAGCTGAAAAGCACTAAATTTGAGTAAGTACGATTTTACTTAATAAACATTTCTAAATGTTATTTAAAAATAATTATTTAAAAAAAACTTAAAATTTAATAACATTAGAATTTTCTCGCTTTAACATGAAAGGGTTCAATGCAACAAACTAGACCAGGTAGTTCTTAATTTGTTGAAAACATGTAGAAAACAACACAAACACGTTTATACAATTACTATTATACAGGGTGGTCCGAATTTTACCTTCGATAATTTGGGAATCAATAGAAAACCTTAAAAAACTTCAATTTTCTTAATAAACTTATATCGAAAACTCAACCGTTTCAGAAATTGCATTTTTTTTTTAAATAAATATAATATCTCCTGAACCAAAGGGAATATTTTATTGAAATTTGGTGGATATTATTTTCCTAATAAGTGCCATATTAATCACCACAATTTGTTTTCCTACTTCAAGCAGTGGCGTAACCACTGGGGTGAAATTATTTCTTTTTAGAAAAAAAAGTGATACGCCAATGATATAATACATTTTTTCTACATTTATGAAACCAGCAGTCGATTTACGAAAAAAAAGTTTTCTTGTAGTTTTTTTGTAAAACAAATCGTTATACAGTAAAATTTTAATTTTTGTAGGTATTTATTGCAATAAGACAAGTACCAAGTATACAGGCTGGTCCGAATTGAACCTTCGATAATTAGGGAATCAATTAAAAATGTAAAAATAATATCAATTTTCTTAATAAACATATATCTAAATCTCAACCGTTTCAGAAATACGGGGTGTTGAAATTACATATTTTTTTTTAATAAATTTAATATCTCCTGAACTTTTTTTTATTTTGAGCAGTTCCTCCAATGATTTAAGTTTCTGTTGTAAAATAAATTTAGTTTTTTTTATTTTTTATTTATTTGTTAGAAATACATAGGTAGGTACAGTTGGCGACACGGAATAGTTTCCAGACAAATTGATCAAAGTAGTGATTTTTGAATTTTTTTAGCATTATAAATCAGACTTTTTAAATCAAAATTTATTTTAACGACAGTGGTGGAGACAGGCGAAGATCTCATTAGATTACATTTACTTGTCTACTTGACCAACTATCTTCTAGCTGTGCCACAATTGCGCCTTTTTGAGCATCAGTAAGAAAATTTCTAGGCGTTTTACTTCAAATACTTTACATAAAATATTGTGACACAAGTATGACTGCTAATAATGCCACTAAGCAGTTATCGAGCCTATGAACATGATTTAATTTACAATGGAAAAAAATGCCTGGAAACTATTCCGTGTCGCCCACTGTACATACTTGTCTTGTTGCGATAAATTACCTACAATAAATTGTAATTAAAATTTTACTATAAAACGATACGTTTTAGGAAAAAATTACTTAAGGACTTTTTTTTCGTAAATCGACTGCTAGTTTCAGAAATGTAGAAAAAAATATTATATCACTGGCGTACCTATTTTTTATATAAAAAGAAAGAATCACACCCTGTGGTTACGCCACTGCTTGAAATAGGAAAACAAATTATGATGATTAAATATGGTACTTATTAATAAAATAATACCCACCAAATTTCAATAAAATATTCCCTATGGTACAGGAGATATTGAATTTATTAAAAAAAAAAATATGCAACTTCAACACCCTTTATTTCCGAAACGATTGAGTTTTCGATATAAGTTTATTAAGAAAATTGATGTTTTTTTAAAGTTTTCTATTGATTCCCAAATTAATGAAGTTAAAATTCGAACCACCCTGTATAGCTGAAAAGGGAATTTTGAAAAGTACCTTTAGTATTTTAAACTAAATATGAAATTGTGTATCTGGACCACATTATGCTGGTTTGTTGTCAATGGTTATAGTTTTGTATGTGAGTTTTAGATACAGAGGGTATTCTGTGGTTTGAGAACAGTATGGTAGTGTTCAGGGTTGTTTATGTTAAACACGTGCAGTAGCGGATCCAGGATTTTACCATGGGGGGGGGGTTTTGGATAAAATAATTTAGAATAATCTACGTCACAAGTAATTTTTGCTAACATATCTCTTTTTCAAACATCAGTAGAATAAAAACAACGACCTCCATGGGGGGGGTTTGAACCCGAAACCCCCCCCCCCCGTAAATCCGCCACTGAACACGTGCAAAGCGGACTGGATTTTAATGTTGTTAATATAAACAAACATACTCATTTATGATTAAAGACAACGGATGGTAGGTGCTATTTGCTTAGAAATAGTATATTACACTATAAGAGAAGAAAGTGACACTGAGTAGAAAAGTTGTTGCCCGAGGCGATAGCCGAGGGCTATAAATAAGTTGGTTAATTAAAAATGATTTTTATTATATCTTACTACCTAACTCGTAAATTGAGATGTGTATAAGATGTATTATATTAATAAGTACTACTTAAGTTTTTCAAAAATAAAATGCTAAAAAATTCTATGTTTATAATAACCTTGCGTGTATAATAAACAGTTAATTATGTTTCAAATTTGGTGTTATGATTTCCAATGTCTCTGATGGTTGCAAGGATTGCGAACATTTTTTATCATGATTATATATTGTGTTTGTTTTCAACACCCTTCGATGGTTGCAAGAATTGCGAGATCTGTGGAATTTTTCTATAATGAACCAAATATTTAAAAACATTAATAATTGACGATGGACCTTTGATATTTTCACAATAAAAAAATATACGCAAATATAATTAAAAAAATTGTCAAAAAAAATTAACATGAATTTTATTTTCGAATATGGAAAGTCACTTTTTAAAAATTATATTTTATTTAAGAATACAAAAAGAAATGATCTACTTGCTACAATAGTAATTTGTATAACTAGCCTTGAAACTAGAGTTTTGCGAGTGCGAGTAGGGTTTGCGAGCAGAGGCCGTAGGCCGAGGCCCGCAACTACGAGTACTCGCAAAACAGTTTCAAGGCGTGTAATACACACTATTTTTTGTGCCGAAGTTTATTTAAATAAATAAAATTTACAAAATATTTGTTTAAATATTTGGTATTAGGGATTTTTTTTTATTGGTAACACGCCATACTTAAAATTGACACTGATAGTAGTAGCCGAATAACAGAAATAATAATCCGTTTCTATGGAAAATACAAATTTTCTTTATGATTTCAATGATGCCAATCGATAAACTAAAAATTCCTAGTTTTTGCCGGTCTAGCCCCGCAAAACATGAGTTTCCAGCCGATTTATACGAATGCAAAATGACTAATGCCAACCTGAGGCACAAAAAAGGTATTTACTGACTAACTACAACTATATTATTATGTAAAAACATCTAAGAATACTATCTGTAGAAAATAGGGTTACAGCTTGAAGCGTCCTTGGTCAGCAGGATTACTGGGAAGAGCGTGACATAATTCCTCCCATCGAAGATTCAATTACACAGCAAAGCGAGGAAGTTGAACTTGTGGTAACTGGATATTTTCTTGGCTAATCTTCTTCTGTTCACAAAAATAAGATTTTAGTTTTTTAACACAAAAACAACATAATAAAAGTCCAATTATGGTGGCAACTCTAATCAAAGTCCAAGTGCTAATAAACTGGTAGGAGTTGATTTCTTCAAACGAAAGATGGGGTTGATTTTCTATAATTCTGTTTTTGATTTTTTGGAGGTCATCCAAGTCGATGTTTTCCAATTGTAACGTATTATTGACATTTTGAATTTTAGATGTTTCTTGGTTTAATTCGGGAAACAGTAGTGGTTGGCTATTAAAGATGATTTTTTCTTCATTGATGATTTTTTCTTGCAGGGTAGATATGTGGCATCCGACGGGGATTTCAATTAAATGGGTTCCAAGTAGGATGATTGTTTCCTCTTGTTGATGACATTTTAGATTTAATACTTGTTTTTCGGGGAATATACCAATCCATTTATTTGAATCTTCTAGTTGTTGTTATTTTTACGTTCATTTGTTGACAATTAGTATTATTGGTTTTCATATTCAGTAATTGTATTTCGCAAGGGCTATTTTCTTCGATTTCTCGTAAATTGGATTTCTTGCGGTAAATGTAAAGAATAGGGGCGCACACTCAAATTTTCGTAATTTTCACATATATCACTAATTTCTATGCGTAGATCACGAATCTAAAATTATTTTGCGTCGCTCTCTTTTACTTTTTTAGATATAACTGTTTAAAGTTGTGACATTTTTAGCATTAATTTTTGACGTTTTATTTATGATTGTCATGGTTACGAAAATTCGATAAGAGAAATGATGTATTAATTTTGTAGTTTGTAATGGTTTCTATGGTAATGTATAATTTACGTCTTTTACTAAAACAATTTTGTAAAAAACAGAAAAATTTAAAATTTGTTAATATTATTTAGTATATTTTATGAATAAAAGATAGAAAAACAAATTTAAATTATATTTAACATTTTATTAAGCTAAATTCATCAATATATATTTTTTTAATAAATCTATTATTAGTTAAATTATTATCATTAAATTCTAATTATTACTAGTAGTATTAATATTTTAATGGATAAAAATGTTTTATGTAAAGAACATATATGCCCAAAGTGTGGAAGCCAATGCAGCTTCTGTCAAGAAAGTATGCTGTTTCGGTGCGACAACTCGTCAGTGGTGATTAGTAAACATAAAAAGAAACTGAAGATGCGCTGCTACTACAAGTTTTCGGCAAAATCACGATAGTTTGCTATTCGATGGGATATAGAGTGGCAATCAACTCAAAAAATTTTGTGATCCTCTCTTCATGAGCAAAATTTCGTTTAAAAGTGAATTCGGCCAAATATCCCAAGAGGTGTTCATCCGTCGTACCATATCGTGGTATATTGGCACGAACTTCTCTCCACGTCCTCTCAATATTTTGAGTATGTGCACCTGAAAAAAATTATAATAATTTGTTTGGACTGTATACTACACTATCGCACATGCGCAGAAATGGAATCTAGGAAACTAGAGTCTGGCAAGAGCGCGTCACTTTATTCCCAATATCCCAATGCCACACTTGCACAAAACGAATCATAGTCATATTATGGTACCGATCTATACTCTATTATTTAAAGGAAAAAAAAAACCTATACAGGCTAGGCTTGGATCAGTAAACGCGCGCGCACGCGCGCCCGTTTAACTGATCCGTTGGTTGTTTTGTATAGTTTTTTTTCCTTTAAATAATAGAGTATAGATCGGTACCATAAAACTGAATCTTTTTTTTGTTGAGGTTTGGTTATAGGTCACGAATCAGGTTAGGTTGTTTTGTATAGGTTTTTTTTTCCTTTAAATAATAGAATATAGATCGGTACCATAAAACTGAATCTTTTTTTTTGTTGAGGTTTGGTTATAGGTCATGGACGAGGTTAGGTTGTTTTGTATAGGTTTTTTTCCTTTAAATAATAGAATATAGATCGGTACCATAAAACTGAATCTTTTTTTTGTTGAGGTTTGGTTATAGGTCACGAACCAGGTTAGGTTGTTTTGTATAGGTTTTTTTTTTCCTTTAAATAATAGAATATAGATCGGTACCATAAAACTGAATCATTTTTTTTGTTGAGGTTTGGTTATAGGACATGGACCAGGTTAGGTTGTTTTGTATAGGTTTTTTTTTCCTTTAAATAATAGAGTATAGATCGGTACCATAAAACTGAATCTTTTTTTGTTGAGGTTTGGTTATAGGTCACGAACTAGGTTAGGTTGTTTTGTATAGGTTTTTTTTTTCCTTTAAATAATAGAATATAGATCGGTACCATAAAACTGAATCTTTTTTTTTTTGTTGAGGTTTGGTTATAGGACACGGACCAGGTTAGGTTGTTTTGTATAGGTTTTTTTTTCCTTTAAATAATAGAGTATAGATCGGTACCATAGAACTGATCTTTTTTTGTTGAGGTTTGGTTATAGATCTCGGACCAGGTTAGGTTGTTTTGTATAGGTTTTTTTTTTCCTTTAAATAATAGAGTATAGATCGGTACCATAAAACTGAATCTTTTTTTGTTGAGGTTTGGTTATAGGTCACGAACCAGGTTAGGTTGTTTTGTATAGGTTTTTTTTTTCCTTTAAATAATAGAATATAGATCGGTACCATAAAACTGAATCTTTTTTTTTTGTTGAGGTTTGGTTATAGGACACGGACCAGGTTAGGTTGTTTTGTATAGGTTTTTTTTTTCCTTTTGTATAATAGAGTATAGATCGGTACCATAAAACTGAATCTTTTTTTGTTGAGGTTTGGTTATAGGTCTCGGACCAGGTTAGGTTGTTTTGTATAGTTTTTTTTTCCTTTAATAATAGAGCATAAATCGGTACCATAATATGACTATGATTCGTTTTCTGCAAGTGTGGTATTGGCCCAAAACTTACCAGAGGCAGGATCAACAAAATTTTGAGAGTGATTGACACTCTGATGTCGATATCCCTCGTCATTTAAACAATCGTAGGCTTTCCAACAATCAGACATGATTGTGGTACCCGGATGTATCCACTCTTTGATTACCGTTAACAAAGTGTCTTTGTTTCTTTCCGGTACAGGCACAATAAAAAATTTTTTGCTCTCTCTTTCGAACCCTCCGAAGATCCACTTTCCGTCGATTATCCGCCCTCTATTGTATTTTCTTTTGCCAATCTTGGCCTCATCTATCTCAACAGTTTTCCCTTTTCCGCCGATTTTCTGGGAATTAAGGTCGACCCAGTAAATACACACCTTGAAATATACACTATGTTAAGCATCAGTTATTCTTAATTAATAATGTACAACTTATTACTTCTCTACAAAAATTACTCCAGTCAATTATTGTTGGTTTCGAAATACCCAACTCGCTAGCAATGAAATTGCAACGAGGATGTCGTATCATTAGAAAGTAGCCGATGAACATGCACACATTTTCAACTGATAAATTAGTTTTTTCAAACCATGTTCCAGTTTTTGCCGAAAACTTGTAGTAGCAACGCATCTTCAGTTTCTTTTTATGTTTATTAATTACCATTGACGAGTTGTCGCACCGAAACATCATACTTTCTTGACATAAACGGCATTCGCTTCCACACTTTGGGCATATATGCTCTTTACGTAAAAGATTTTTATCCATTAAAAATGGATACAGATTTACACTATTCACTAGAACAATCAATTCGTGTAGTTTCATTTTCGTAAAACTGTTACAAATTATTACCAAATAAATAAGGGTAACAATAGTAACTATAAATTTAAAACGTAAGTTCACTCTAGATTTTTTAAAGAAACTACAAAATTATTTAATTAATCTCATAAAGTTTTCGTAACCATGACAATCATAAATAAAACGTCAAAAATTAATGCTAAAAATGTCACAACTTTAAACAGTTAAATCTAAAAAAGTAAAAGAGAGCGACGCAAAATAATTTCAGATTCGTGATCTACGCATAGAAATTAGTGATATATGTGAAAATTACGAAAATTTGAGTGTGCGCCCCTATTCTTTACCTTTACCCTTTTCATTGTTTTCAATTTGTTTTATCATCTTGTCGTAACGTTCGCCATCTGCAGCGTCTAAATTGCCCGTTATAGTTTTGAATATTGACCCTAGGCCATTTATTAGACCTCTTTTTAGTCTTTTTGGATGGGGAATAATTTCTGTTAATTTGGTTTCTACTTTTTCCTTTGTTAGTTTTAATAATTTTAAATAGTTTGATGAATCAAGAGAATAATCTGAATTTTCTTGAATTCTATTAGTTAAGTTATTTGATTGAAAATGTAACTTATTGATTTCAATGATAATAGGGTTGATATCATAATAATGTATTAAAGTGTGTGAATATTCTTGTACCTTAGCTGTTCCTAGTTTTAATGGAACAATGCCGGAGTTGTTTTCTAAATTTTGTATAGTTATTTTTTCCTGGAGTCCGAGGACAAGGGGAAGTCTGAAATAAAGTATTTTAGTTATTGGTGTTGGAAGTTTTTTCTTAAGAGGACGTTTTAAATTATCCATATGGACTTTACTCTGATTAGTTGTAATAGTTTTCATATTTTCGTTGGTAGTTATTATTTTGGTGGGTTTATCAAATTTGTTCGCGAGTTTTTGTCTAATATGTTTCTTAACGTATACTTGTGAATCTGGTTTAAATAAATTGGGATCATCACGATTTTGATTTCGTTTTGTAATTAACTTTTCTTTATTATTTCTAATGGTTTGATTTATTTTAGAATACATTAATTTAGTTATTTCTTTATGTTCGTTTATAAAATCGTTGATTAATACTTTATTAATATCTATATCAAATGGATTATCGTTAGCTATATGTCCATTGACAATATCTATAGGTTTTAATTTGGTAACCGAATGAATGGTATGGTTATATGCTAAAATAGCGTAAACCATTTTCTTTTGTATTGGTGTTTTTAAGAAGCCTTGAGTATTTAATAATCGTACGTATTCGATTATTGTTAGATGAAATTTTTCTATGGCACCATTCGATTGGGGGTGATTGGGTGAACAAAAATGTACATCGATTTTGTGTAACTTTAGTAATTCGTCGATTACGGTGTTTTTGAATTCGGTTCCATTATCAACAATTATTTGTTTAGGAATGCCGTGATGTGAAAAGAATAATATTAAATTTTGAGCAATTTCTGTGAAAATTAAACTAGGTATCATGTATGCTTGGGCATACTTGGAAAAGCTATCTATCATTGTTAGAAATTTGGTTTTTTCTAAAGTAAATGTATCTATGTGAATAATTTCGAAGGGTTTCATTGCAGTAGGAGTTATATTCATTTTCATTTTTATTGGCTTTCTTTCGTACTTACTCTGTTGACAAATTTCACATTCATTTATATATAACTGTATGGAAGTTTTCATTGTGGGCCAGTAATAAATTTGTTTAATTCGTTGTTCTGTTTCATCTATACCTCGGTGATTGCTTTTGCCTTCATGATAATTTTTGATTATTTCTTGTATATCGTCTTTATCTGTTACATCTATTAATTTGATTTTACATTTCTTTAATTTTAAAGAGGGCCATTTGAAATTATTTCGAATAGTTTCACTGAATTTTTCGTATATATCTGGTTTTTCAAAGTATAAGTGATATTGAACATTTGGTGCTATATAATTTTTGACAAAATTTATTATTTCATCTTCAAATTGATTTTCGGATATTTGGATATTTAATCGCTGTTTGGAATCGAAAAGCAAAGTTCTTTTTGGTTTTGCGGGTGAATGTAAAACTGAATTTATTATAATTTGATTTTTACCATAATTTACTGGGGTATCTACAATGGGAATTTCTACTATAGGATTTTGTTCTGCGTTACTGTGGATAGTAACATCGTCATTAAATTCGTTATCGTCAATGTCTTGTTGTTCTTCGTCTGCGTTAACTTGCATCGAAATATTGTCAATATTAGATGTTGAGGGTTCTGTTAATTTAGAAGATTTTATTGATTCATTAAATTCGTCCATATATTCAAATATATTGTTGGATTCTTTAGTATGCAATTCTATACGCGATAGAGCGTCAGCGTTTGTATTAAATCTGCCTTTCTTGTAAATTATTGTATAATCATATTCGTCTAATTTTATTCGCCAGCGTAAAAGTTTAGAATTTGGATCTTTCAATGAGAACAACCATTGAAGTGGTTTATGGTTTGTGATGATATTGAATTTTCTGCCAAAAATATAGGGTCTAAAATACTTGGTTGCCCAAACAATAGCTAATAGCTCTTTTTCTATTGTACTGTAGTTCTGTTCGGAATCATTCAAAGTACGTGAGGCGTATGCTACTGGAAGATCATTATTTATTGGTCCCTGCGATAGTACAGCTCCTATTGCTACATTGCTAGCATCGGTCGTAATATTAAACGGTTTACTAAAATCTGGATACTGTAAGATCGGCTCGTTAACAAGTTAATTTTTGCAACTTTCGAAACAAGATTTAAATTCGTCGTCATGAATAATTTTTGCTCCTTTCTTCAAGCATTTAGTTAGGGGTTTACACAGTTTGGCAAAATTGTTTATAAATCGGCGATAGTAACCTAAAAGTCCTAAGAAGCCTTTAATTTGTTTAGTTGTCGAAGGGATGGGATAATTTTTTATCGCTTTAATTTTATCTGGGTTTGGTTTGACTCCATTGGGTGTAACTACATGGCCTAAATATGCAACTTCCTTTCGGAGGAATTCCGACTTATCCAACTGAATTTTAAAGACTTAATCTCTGAAAAACTGATTTTAAACGATCTATGTGTTCCTGAAGGGACGTTGAAAAGACAATAATGTCATCTAAATAGACCAAACACTTTTCATTTTGTATGCCACGGAGGATATTATCCATTATTCGCTGAAAAAGTGGCTGGCGCGTTCTTTAAGCCGAAGGGCATTCTAAGGTATTCGTAGTGCCCATTTTCTGTATTAAAAGCTGTTTTTTGGATATCTTTTTCATCCATTTCTATCTGGTGAAAACCGCTTGCTAGATCAAGGGTTGAAAAGTACTGACACTTTCCTAATTTATCTAATAGATCCGTAATGTTCGGAAGGGGATACTTGTCGTCTATGGTTTTTTCGTTGAGGTTTCTATAATCAACGACAACTCGCCATTTTTGCATACCGGATGCATCTTTCTTTTTAGGTACGACCCAAATTGGTGATGACCAGGGCGAATTACTTGGTCTGATCATTTGTTGGTCTAGCATACTATTTATTTGTTTTTCTACCTCCTGTTTATGGATAAACGGGTACCGATAAGTTTTTGTATAAACAGGGATTTCGTCTGTCGTTTTAATGTTGTGTTTGATTTGATTAGAAAAAGTTAGGGGTGAGTTTTCACTATAAAATATATCTGAATATTCTCTACATAAGGATTCAATTTTGTGCTTTTCTTCTGAATTTAAATGGTTGGTCCGAATTTTAGAGACATCTAGGTGTTGTTTTAAAGTTTCATCGAAATTATTTAAATTTATTTGGGTTACTTGTTGTTTATTGAATTGTTCTACGTTTAATTGTTCTGAAAAATCTAGAGTTACTTTTGTTGTAGTATTATTTAGAATTGTTGTTAGTGCTTCGCCGTTTTTTGCGACTGTAATACATTCAGGTATTTCACAATTATGAATTTTATGATGTGGAATGATAATTTCTCCATTAAGGATGGATGTCTTTACTTTTATAACTTTTTCAAGGCGGGGTTCTATTGAAATTAAGTTTAAGCTATTCTGAACGTTATGATATTTAAGTTTAATTCTCGTATAAGGTGTATTTATTGTTCCTGTAGCGAAATCTAAATTAGCTTGAAGTAATTTCAAATTATCGAGTCCTATTAAACCATCGAATGTGTTATGGAATTTAAATAAGTAAAATTTTAAAGAAGTTGGTTGCAGTAAATTAAATATTTTAGAAGACGGGATCATAGCATCATAGTATTTGTGTGATGATTTTTGGAAAATTGTTGAAGCTATAAATGGATCATTTTTTATTAAATTTTGATACAATTTGAAAGCAATATTCGGGTCTAAAAATGATTTCGTTGAACCACAATCTACTAAAATTTTAAGATTATGTTCTGGGAATGTTATATATGATAATTCGCTAGTGTTGTTAGTATTAAATGAAATAATTTGGGGTGTTAAGTTTGATCGTTGGTCTAACTGAAAATTTACGTCTTCATCGCATTGATCATTTGGTTCGTTAATATCGGTATTTTCGTGATAATTTTGGTATTCATAATTTTCGTCAATGTTAGGTTCAATGATTTCTTCCATTTCGGTGTTATAAAGTTGGTATCGAGGTTGATATTGTGGTCTGGGTTCTTGTCGTGATTGGTTGGTATTGGTTTGTCTAGTGGAGATGCTCATAGGAGTAGGCTGGGTGTAATTTTTGTTTTGGTTAGGTCTAAAAACGTTTTGTTGAGGACGTTTAAAAACTTGAGAATTTGTAGGAAGTTTTTGGGGTTGGTTATGGGTTATTGGTTGAATATTTATAGGTTGGGACGGAAAATTATATCGGTTATTATAAGGATTACCAAACCTTTGTTGATTGTTAAAGTAAGAGTTATTGCTTGTAGTTGGTAAATTATATGTTTGTCTTTGCGGTGGTATATTAACTGTGTTAGATTGATTATTTCGAGTAGATGTTTGTCTTTCATATCTTTGGGACGCATACAACGAATAGTTGTGCCTAAAGGTTCTCTTAAACCTGATAAAAATGTTTTTAATGTTAATTTATTATATAAATCGCGTTTTAAAGTTTTTGCATCGTTTCCGGTTTCGTGTATGTCTACATATGAACATAGCAAATTTAATATTTGTAAACATCGGTCAAAGAATTGTTGTGGTTTTTCGTTTGGATATTGTCGTAATAAAACTAGGTCTCGATTAAGACAAGCTTCATCTCTTTGATCGACAAAATTTCTATATAGGGTTGATTTTAAATCATCCCATGACGAAACATTTTGTATGTTTACTATGAGTTTAGCATTACATGTTAATTTGTTAAGAATAGAACTTAGCAAAAACACATTAACAAAATTATTTGGGTTAGTTGCATCACGAAACTTTGTTATAAGGCTTTCACAAGTAGCCAAAAATCTATTTAATTCATTGGGATTTCCATCAAATTGTGGAACGCAGCTCATATATTCTGGCTTAAAATCTGCCATTGCCATTCTTCTAATATTATTTATTCTTCTGTCTGAACTCTATTAATTATTGATTGATTATCGCTTGTTGTTTGACTATTACTAGGAGGGGAAAGGGGGGTTTCGACTGAGCCAGTTAAAGACGAAACGGTTAAATTTTCAAAAAGGGTTTCGAGTGACATTAAAGTAAATATTGTACTCACATTAGTAGGGTGACTTTGCACATCGTTTTTTAACCAATTATTATAAGGATGAAGTCTCTAGGTTGTGAATTCTTCACCGGGACTGTTTTCCTTGCAGAACAGGACAATGTTGTTCCAGTTCTCGTGTATAGCTGATGATAGTCTCTAGAGGCCACAGATCTGCGATAGATGGGGTTTCTTGAAGTTTGAAGAGCCTCGCTGTTTTAGAGTCTTTCGTAACTTTTCACAAAATTTGGAGTGCCGATAAATCGTTAACACGAAGGGTTAATTGTTCGATACAGATAACCTCAGCACATCCTACCGACTGCGCCAATTTTATTTTCGACTATGGAAAGTCACTTTATAAAATTATATTTTATTTAAGAATACTACTTGCTACAAAAGGTATTTACTGACTAACTACAACTATATTATTATGTAAAAACATCTAAGAATACTATCTGTAGAATATAGGGTTACAGCTTGAAGCGTCCTTGGTCAGCAGGATTACTGGGAAGAGCGTGACATAATTCATGGGGATTTAAGGAAATCCACATCAATTATTTAAAATCTAAAGATTCTTTGTTGTTTTGTTGATAAATATTAAATAATTATTTGATTTATTTGTTTAAAAAGATGATATTGAAAAAATATTTCCATAATAAAAAAATCAAGGAAAACAAAAATTTATTGTTTATAATAATTATTAATACCTATTTAAGTATTTATACCACTGAAAGTGCCTGTGAAACACTAAGCCAATAAACAGTTTGTAATATTAATTTATTTGCTAGTGTTATACGTACTTAATACAAAGACTTATTATATTTAAAGTGCATAGTTTGTAGTTTTAGTTCATATATTCAATTAGAATTAAATTCAAAGTTAAGTTAGACCTTGTCCGTGTACACTTCATATTATTAATCTTATATTTACAAGCTTTTAAGCTTACGGTTTGCCTTTGCCGTTTATAATTATATTTTATAGTGTTAATAATTATATTTTCAAATATAAATTAAATATTGTATTCTTTAAATAAACTTTATAATCTTTTTAAAAACTGAGTTTCCATAAAATAAAAGTTAATTGGCGCAGTCGGTAGGATCCTCAGAGAAAATTCTATCGCAGATTTTTCGTCGATATCAATCGTTTACTGAGGATTATAAATTGTCCATCACGGATAAAACAAAGTGAAAGTGAAAATCTAATTTCTATAATAAATATCGCTATTTATGAACAATATAAAGTTCAAGTGACATCGTACTACATCTCTAAGGATCCAGGACCACATCGCCCGATTCTATAGATTACATTGCCCATTCGCCATCTCGAAGCGTAAGGACAACATTGCCAAACCTTCAGATCGAGCCAATGAAGAAGAATCAACAGTGAGTATTGCTCAATCCTTTCAAACAATTGTATAAATATTTATGAACGATCCAGTCATCGAAAATCTTGCTAATTTATTTAATAATATACTGATTGAACCTCCTCTAATTAATAATCAAAACCCCCAAAATCTTGAAATCATGGTCGAACCACAATTCAATATGAGCTTTCTCAAAGCAATTCCCGAATTTTCCGGAGAACCTTCCAAACTAGCTGATTTCATTGAAGCTACTGATTTAATTTACAACCAATTTTATCAAAGAAATAATCCCAATGCTTTCATCAACAAATTGCTATTAACATCGATATTTAGTAAATTATCAGATAAAGCACAACTAATTGCCGGATCAAGAGGCTTACAAACATGGTTAGAACTAAAAAACCTATTACAACAAACCTTTGCTGATCAACGAAACGAAGAATCTCTTCTCCGTGATTTAATGCTACTATATCAAACAAATGAAACTCCACAACAATTCTACACTAGATGCATGGATATCAAAAGTTTATTATTTTCCAATTTAATGGTTAATGAACAAAATGCTAACACCAGAATAGTTAAAGGTAATCTTTACGACAATCTTACCCTTAAAGCATTTCTAAGTGGATTAAAAGAACCTCTAGGATCAATCATTAGATCTAGAAATCCAAATACTATTGATGCAGCCCTCACACAAATTCTAAATGAAGAAAATATTAATTATTCGCGCAACAAACCTCATAATTTACAAATGAAAAGAATAACACCAATACCGAATAATTCCAGACCCCAACAACAAAATCATTCATATATACCACCAATTCAACAGTCAAGACCTTTTATACCTAACTATTTCTCAAGACCCCAAACTCAACATCAACCTCAATTTCAACCATAACAGCAATTTAATCAACGAAATAGACAAAATTGGAATGCACCAAGTACTTTCCAACAACGACCATTCCCCCAAAATCCATCTACAAATTCATACAACAGAAATTCTCAACAACATAGAAATGTATTTGCCCCTCAAAACAGAACATATAACAGACAAAGTGCAATGGATACTTCATCAACAAACACCAGAATTCCAATGGATACTTCATCATCAAACACAAGACGTACTAACCACCCAAATTCAACACGCCATCAAAATCATTTCCAAACTCGCCCAACATTTATAGCCGAAGAATTATTTTATGAAGAAAGTCCCGAAATAAATAATGAATATCAAAACGAACAACAAATTTCAGATTATGATTATATTC
Source organism: Pediacus dermestoides (assembly GCA_963942485.1). Lineage (NCBI taxonomy): Eukaryota > Metazoa > Arthropoda > Insecta > Coleoptera > Cucujidae > Pediacus > Pediacus dermestoides. The sequence goes on along the minus strand of OZ012626.1, from coordinate 20,044,464 downwards.
ATGAACTAGACAACAATGCCGTATATTGTGAAGAAACACCCGAGACAGAAACAGAAAATCTAACTCAGGATTTTCATTGTACGCAACCACCAGATGTGACCCCATAATAAATCTTAACAATATCCATACTTGTAAACTTCCATACATTATAATTCCAAATCTAAACGCTAAATTCATGATAGACACCTTATTAAAACGACTCACACCACCAGCAAACATGACGAAATAATTAAAATACCCCTACAAAGTCTCTTCAAAACAAATGATAATCACAAATTTCATTTATTCAGTTTTAATGACAAAAAACTAATAACAGATGCAACAGAAATTCCTCTACACTTCGAAAACGAAACCCAACAAATATATAATAATAATCATATTATCTCTTTACCACCAAGGACAGAAAAGATAATTAAAGTTCCAGTTACACCTTATCTTAAAACAGGACTAATGAACTATATGCGAATAAATAATGACATTGAAATACCAGCTGCCTTAGTGTCAGCAAAAGACGGATTTGTAACAACAACGGCTATTAATAAATCAAATCAATGGAAAAATATTAAAATCACTGAACCTTTTGATTTAGAAGACGTATATGACCCAGAAACAATTCAAATAAATTATACAGATAATCAAATTAATAATCAAAATCGATGGTATGATATTCAACAAAATCTTAGATTAGAACATACGAATTCAGAAGAAAAGGAAGCCATTATAAAACTGTGTCACGAATATCAAGACATATTTTATCATGAACAAGACCCTTTAACATTTACCAATGAAATTAAACACCGAATCCGAACTACCGATGATACTCCAATATTTACCAAAACCTACAGATATCCACATATACATAAAACAGAAGTTGCACAGCAGATAAATAAAATGCTTAATGACAAAATTATCCAACCTGTATGGGTTGTAGCAAAAAAAGCTGACGCTTCTGAAAGAAAAAATGGAGAGTTGTGATAGACTATCGCAAGTTAAATGAGAAAACGATCGACGACAAATACCCGTTACCCAATATCACAGATTTATTAGACAAACTTGGAAAATGTCAGTATTTTACAACTTTAGATTTAGCTTGGGGATTTCACCAAATAGAAATGGACCCCCAAGATATAGAAAAAACTGCTTTCAGTACAGAACAAGGACATTTCGAATATTGCAGAATGCCCTTTGGTTTAAAGAATGGCCCATCCACATTCCAACGTGTTATGGATAACATCCTCCGAGGTATTCAAAATGAAAAATGTTTAGTATATCTCGATGATATAATTGTCTTTTCAGTATCTTTACAAGAACATATTGACCATTTACGACAAGTTTTCGACCGACTAAGAAAAACAAATTTTAAAATTTAAATTGACAAAAGTGAATTTTTAAAAACAGAAGTTCAATATTTAGGCCATATTGTTACACCTAAAGGAATTAAACCAAATCCAGACAAAATTAAAGCTATCCTAAATTATCCTATACCAACAAAAAGAGAAGAAATCAAAGCATTTCTTGGACTTATTGGATATTACAGAAAATTTATTAACAACCTTGCAAACTTAACGAAACCCATGACAAAATGTTTAAAAAAAGGTGCAAAAATAGAACACACTGACGAATTTTTAGAAAGTTTTAATAATGCAAAGAAAGTTCTGACCAATCAACCCCTACTACAATATCCAGATTTTGAACGTCCTTTCATATTAACAACTGATGCTTCTCAATACGCATTAGGAGCTGTATTATCTCAAGGTGAAGTAAATAACGATTTACCAGTCGCATATGCATCAAGGACTCTAAATGAAACAGAACAGAAATATTCCACTATTGAAAAGGAATTACTTGCCATCATTTGGACAACAAAGTACTTTAGACCTTACCTATATGGACGACGATTTAAAATTATTACTGATCATGAACCCCTTAAATGGTTATACTCTTTCAAAGAACCTAACTCAAAATTAATTCGATGGAGACTCAAACTCGAAGAATATGATTATGAAGTTGCATATAAAAAAGGAAAACAGAATACCAACGCAGATGCATTATCAAGAGTTCAAATATATCCTTTAGATACATCTTCAATGAGAGCTAACTATGACCCCGAATTAGACCAACTATTGACGAACTCATACGTGACGAACAACACTCAAATACCCAAGAAATTACACATGAAATCCCATCAACTTCAAACATTTCATCTCCCATGGAAATAGACGAACTAATTCCAACAATTGACCAAATATTACCAAATTCTCAATTATCACCTATTATCCATCAAATTCAACAATCACCCCCAAGATCATCAATTATTAACGAAAATATTCCAACAACATCTAGAACTGAAACTGCATTATCACAAGATAACGAAACACCCAGTATTCCTTTATCCGAAGATGCTATAGATACTAAAGAAAAACAGTTTATTTTCACATCCGTATATTCATCACCGTTAAAACCAACAATTCAAAAATTAAATAACCACATAATCATTAAAGCACAAATGAAGAAAGAAAACAACGAACAAGACATCATTGATTTCTAATACATTACTGTGAACCGAAAAAAAAAATTAGTGCCATTTCGACACTGACAAACTTTATCAAGATTTTTGTCATGTATATACCAATCTTTTCACTGAAACAGACAGACCATTATTATATCGTTGTACCAAACGAGTAATGTACATCACAGATAATGAAGACAAATCCCAAATAATTCAAAACCATCATGAAAGCAAAACCAATCATAGAGGAGTCCCAGCAACAATTGCTGAAATTAAAAGAAAATACTATTGGGAAAACATGCAAATTGATGTTACAAAATTTATCAACCAATGTGAAATTTGTAAACGATCCAAATACGAAAGAAATCCACCAAAAATACCGTTAAACCTAACAGAAACCCCCAATAAACCTTTCGAACATTTACACATAGATACTTTTAAAGTTGCTAATACAAACTTTTTGACAATTATTGATACTTTCTCTAAATTAGGACAAGCATACTATATAACAAGTAAAAATGCCCCAATAATAGCTGACAAATTATTAAACTACTTTTCTCATTATGGAACACCAACAAAAATCACATTTGACAACGGAACAGAATTTAATAATGAAACTGTGAAAAACTTATTACAACTTCATAAAATTGATATTCACTTTACAACAGCAAGACACCCTCAATCAAACAGCCCTGTCGAAAGATTTCATTCAACACTTCTAGAACATTATCGCATACTACAAGAACAACATCCAAAAGAATAACCACAAATTACTATACAATACGCAGTAATTGGTTACAATAACACAATACATTCAGCTACTGGATATACTCCATTAGAATTAATATTAGGACACACTACATCCAGAAATCCATTTGACATATTTTGGACACAACCAATAATGGAAGAATATACAAACAACCACAAAGAAAAACTTGATAGAATATATGAAAAAGTCAAAGAAAAATTACAGAAATCCAAAGAACAAACACTCAAAAGAAGACAAACCAGTAATTTCCAAAACACATTTAAAATAGGTCAAATTGTATACAAACGAAATGAACGACGCAAGAAAAATGATCCTCGATTCATAGGACCTTATGAATTAATAAAAATCACACATGTGAATTAAAAGATCATCAAAACAAAATATTAAAAGCACACTTGGATCAACTAAAACAACCTGTTATTCCAGATGCCTCGTTATCATCCTCATCATCATCCACCTTCGAAGAACAGAATTTACTATAAAGAAAATCGAACACAACCCCGGACTTTTTGCCAAGCGGATAGGAAATGCCAAAATATCAAACAACTATTGGACACTGATAAAAATTACTAATTATTCAAAATTACTCCAAGAAATCCAAATTATCAACCAAAACGCAAATCATCTAACCACTACATTAAATAAATATGATCAAGGAGATATTTACAAGGACTACTTCCATATATACATAAACATCATGGAAAACACCCTAAAAGAAGTAAATATAAAAACTCATGAAATTTTCCCTGTTGAAAGAAAAAGAAGAGGAATAATAAATGGACTCGGTTCCGTTATAAAATACATCTCTGGTAATCTAGACGAAAATGACGGACAACGATTTGAACAAGCCATTAAATATCCACAAGGAAATCAAGAAAAACTTAAAGCTTTAGCCTCTGAACAAATTTCTCTTACAAACAAAGCAATCTCGAAATTCAACAATTCTATCACAGAATTAAGCAATAATCAAATAATTCTGAAAACCCGACTTTCTACACTTGAAAAAAAACTAACTGAAGCCGGATTCCTATTTAATGATCTTCAAATAATATTTGTCCAAATTAACAGTATCGCAACCAATATCTTATCGATACTCGAAACCCTAGAAGACGCTATCACATTCGCAAAATTATCAACCCTTCATCCTTCTATTCTACAAGAAGACGAACTAAAAACCGAAATCCTTACAATGCAAAAATTTCTAAGCAACAACCAATTTCCCGTTGATAATTCAAATCTTCACGATCTTTATAATATACTCAAAATAAAAGCCTATCGAAATTCTTACACTTTCAAATTTCTAATTCAAATTCCACTAGTTGATAAACACCACTTCGAATATTACCATTTATACTCTCTTCCTGTTAAACTACAATTAAAATTTCAAATCATTAATCCAAAATCCAAATACCTTATCCTGAATGAGCAATATTACACAGAAACAGATACACCCTGTGAAGAAATTGCGAACAACAACTTTTTATGTCAAAATTTAGACACTTTTCCAGTTGAACACTCACCCTGTGAAGTCAAACTAATCCTACACGAAGAAACAGAAGAATGTCACCCACATCAAGTGAATCTAAATTCAACAAAAATTCAACGAATTTCCAATAACCAATGGTTAGTGATCACTCCAACTCAAACCAACTTAAAAATTACTCAAGAAGATCAACACTCTACAATTAACATCAATGGAACATACTTAGTTAATTTACCCAAAAATACAATTGCTAAAATCGACAAATTTATCATGCAAACAAATTCAAACCCAATAGAAAATTTTAAGTCAATTGATATTCCACAAATACAAATTCCAATACAAGAAGCCAACAAACCAATCGAACTACAGCACATCCAATTAGATGACATTAAACACATCCAGTCAGAAATGAATAAAGTTCAAGAAAAATATCAAGAAATTCCCAATTTTAACATGCACTATCGAATAAGTCCATATACAATAATATCTATCATTTTGATATTTTTAATCATCGCATATTTAACAAGAAGATTATGGATCCCTGGCCTACGATGAAAGAAGATTCCCCAATCAATCGTCATCCCTCTTGAAGAAATGAACCTTCGAACTTCACCCTGAAGTTCTCTCTGATAAGGGAGGTGTTATACGTACTTAATACAAAGACTTATTATATTTAAAGTGCATAGTTTGTAGTTTTAGTTCATATATTCAATTAGAATTATTTTCAAAGTTAAGTTAGACGGTTAGCCTTGTCCGTGTACACTTCATATTATTAATCTTATATTTACAAGCTTTTAAGCTTACGGTTTGCCTTTGCCGTTTATAATTATATTTTATAGTGTTAATAATTATATTTTCAAATATAATTTAAATATTGTATTCTTTAAATAAACTTTATAATCTTTTTAAAAACTGAGTTTCCATAAAATAAAAGTTAATTCTAGTCACCAAAGCCATAATCATGTAAGATAGAAAGAGAGCGTAACTATTAAAATGTAATAATAATCACAAATAAGGTAAATTTGTTATAAATTTTTTTTTCTCTGATATTTGTGCAATAGTTTACAATAGTACATTATAGCAGATATCTATAAAAAAATTGAAAAAAAAATAAAAAATACTTTTATTTTCAAACGGCGTATAACATGGTGTTATAAGACTGAGTAGTCAAGGTATAAGTTTCATTTCTATGACACCACTCTTGAGCGGCGTATAAGTAGGACTTATACTCCGCCGGAGTATAAGTTATATCATTATCTGCAAAAATGTATGACAGTTGCAAAATTACTTATTAAATTGATTGTCATATTACGATTAGAATGATTCCATCTGAAAATAAAATATTGTATTTTATTAGGAGTATAAGCACTTTTATGTGACTCCGTATGGAGTTAATTCTCCTCGCTCCGCTCGGCGCTTACACCTCCATACTTCGTCACATAAAAGTTTCGCTTATACTCCTAATAAAATAAATATCTATTATTTTCAAACGGCGTATAACATGGTGTTATAAGACTGAGTAGTCAAGGTATAAGTTTCATTTCTATGACACCACTCTTGAGCGGCGTATAAGTAGGACTTATACTCCGGCGGAGTATAAGTTATATCATTATCTGCAAAAATGTATGACAGTTGCATGACAGTTGCAAAATTACTTATTAAATTGATTGTCATATTACGATTAGAATGATTCCATTTGAAAATAAAATACTGTATTTTATTAGGAGTATAAGCACTTTTATGTGACTCCGTATGGAGTTAATTCTCCTCGCTCCGCTCGGCGCTTACACCTCCATACTTCGTCACATAAAAGTTTCGCTTATACTCCTAATAAAATAAGTATCTATTATATAACATGTTCCACTATCGCTATGATATCCTGTAAGATAGTAAGAGACGCAATCCACTCCAACTGCGGGTTGCCTAGAAATGAACTTGACACAAAAATATATCAAGGCGAGGCCTTTCCAGTTACGTAGTATACAGTTCACTGCTTTTATCTTAACGCTAGCAATATAGTTAGTATTTTAATAAACACAACACCCGACCTGCGCGTGAAAATTTGCTACCTTTACGAAGCAAAATTATGACCTTAGACAGTACACATGCTCCTCTGGAACATGCGCAGATAGTAAGGATAGACTCACAGTATAAGCTTATTATGCCAGTATTACCATGGTAGAATAAGGATTTTGCTAAAACTAAGGGTATGGTCCGTAAACCAACCGCACGAACCGGTCGGTTTACAGTTTACATTTCCTTGGTAGATGAGCGGTTCGCTTAAACAAGAATGATTACGGAACCGGGAACAGTAATGGTTAGAATATTTTGTGGTTAAAAAAACCTAGATTTTGGAAAAAATTTCCCTAGAATCCTCTAGATTCAAGAAATTTAAATATAATCCAAAATAAAATTATAATTGATGGGTAAATGATAAATCTGAAATAAATTTATTACACTCTAAGTCAAAGTCAATTTGCTCTAAATTAACAAAATTTCGAGATAATTCATGAATCAGAAGTTTTTTACTTTGAAATAATGCTTTGAATGTAATTTTTCAACAACAGTCCACAAATTAAATATTATGGGTTAAAAATGATGACAATAAATTGACAGACAAAGAGACAAACCAGACGAACCGTGCTTTTTAGAGCGGTCAGTGTGGTTCGAGTCAACCGCTTTTTTGCGGTCCGAATACACCGGTCAGAGAGAAGATGAGAGATGAAAGCAGTATAGGAGAACTGTTCGTTTTCAAGTTTTACATTCCATCTTTGTTTATCACTTGAAATTTATTATCTCTTTATCTTTGTCAAGCCAAAGGGGTGTTCGCTATAGAGGGCGCTGGGAATGCCTTTAATTTGATGTTGGCAACAGCGTTTGGATTTGTAAAAGTTCCTAAAAATCAGCTTGAAATTTGTGCCTAAAATCCCTAGAATATTTGTGGCCGTTGAGGTGCGTCGCTTCGAGTTTCTTTTTGGTTTTATTTTTACAATTGCGTTTCTTTTCGAGATTTTTGTGTGGACTTTATAGTATTAGTTTTTAGCGGTGAGTAAATTTTAAAAATATTTAAAATATAGATAATATTGGCACATGGAAAATACCACTTATTGCTTTTGCAATAACTGGGTACATTAATATTATTTAACGTGAGTCATAATAATTATTCTTACGGTTTTTTTAAATAAAATTAAAATATAACTTACTTTTATAAACCAACTATAGTGTCAAATCGTGATGTTTGGTATAACTATCAAATTCAGTTAGTAACTTATTAATGGGTCAAATATTACGAACATTATAATTACAATTCAATGATGTGTAGGTATAATACAAGAGTCTCAATATCTATTTGTATTTTGTAGTATAACATGTTGCCGAGAAAAATCATTTGTTTGATTTGTGGGTGCAGTGAAGGTGACGCCGAGAAGTTCCATTATTTTCCAAATAATAAAGACAGGTTTGTTTTTCCCAGTATGTGATCAGTACAGAGGTCTTTTAATTTTTGAATTTTTTTTATTTAGATGTCAGGCATGGCTTCATGCTTTAGGATTTCCTTCTGATCAAGTGGAAACAGTCATTAGCAATAACGCAAGAATTTGCAACCGCCACTTTTCAAAGGATTCGTACGTTCCATTTTCTCAAAACAAATTGAAATTACGAACTGCAGCTATACCAATTCCGTTTATTCAGAGCACTGATGATAAAAGCGTTGAGACAGGTAAACGAAAAATAAATAAGTATTAGTAAAAGTTAATTAATATTCCTAAAATCAAGTTTAAAATAAATCACTTATGCCCGATTGTATAAAAGAAGCTTGTTGAATAAGATAGTCTTAAGCCGAGATTATTGCTTGTTTTGGTTGTATAAACATATATAAGACAAACTAGAATAAGGCATGTCTTAAACTGTTCTTATGTCAAATAATCGGTTGTATAAAACAAAATCAAGGCTTAAGACTCGGTCGTATTATCCAAAGTAATAAGCCCAGCAAAATAAGGTCTTAAGAAATTCAAAAATAAAACTGTCAGTTTAAAATATTTTAGTTTCATGTTAATTGTTACAATATCAGTTCATATAATATAAAGTTGATTTGGTAAGTGTAAATAAACATATATTAGAACATTTTCACTCCATTACGATTTCAAATAAGTATCTACATATATACTTTTCCTCCTCTTTATCCACATCCTCATCTTCAGACAATGAAGTACTTGTACCTCAACAATATAGACGACCTAGGATATTTCGAGAACGTACAAATCATATGGAATTTTATGATGAATTCGAATTCAACAGCCGTTATAGGTTTTCGAACGCTACTGTTATGCAATTTATGCATAACTTTGGGGCTGCACTAGAACCTCGAACAAATAGAAGCCAATCCTGCGCTGCTTGTTTCGCTGCCACTTTCAGTTCATAGTTTTGCTTCTGTTATACAAAAAAATATTACAACAATTTTTTTGTATTGTTTCTATATGTTTGACTTACGTTCGAGTTAGCCACATCCTTTCTGATTTACGTTTCGCGGTACACTTTGTTGTGAAGCATTGTACATTTCAGTCACTATAGTCCAAGCTGCTGCTTTTGCATAACAGAACTTCCATCAGTTCGCTTGCTTTCAATTATGCTCCCATATCTAAAATGGATTAGGATTAGGTATGCGGAAAGTGGAAAGAAAGGAATATGTGGATAAGAACCAATACGATAAATAGGTACTCAATGTATTTGGAATTAAAATAAATATCAGTGTAATGTATGTTTTAAGGTAAAATGACGAATACTTATTATACATACTTTTTCACTAATTCAATCAACATTTCCTTCTCTACTGGTATGTAATGTTTTCTTTTTTGACTATCCATTATTCTGATAGCGAACTCAACGCTATTAAACACAATTTATAGTATTTACCACATGGGTGAAACTCAGATAGGAACAACCGAAACAAAGTCTTGATTGGCTTGAGTCGAAATCATACTTTCTTCCTTTTTGGTAGTATAGTAAAGCAGAGTATGTCTCTGTCCAACAGTACACTTGTGCGCATGTCTGGTAAGTAGTTGAACAACCACGCACAACGGGGCGCTAATATTCAAGAATAAAAGAGATGACATGATACATCTTTGTCTAACATAGTAACTTTTAGGGGATTTTATTGATAGTGGTGTCAGGGTGTCACTACTGTCATCCAGTCCAACTGTTTAATTCTTTCACATAAATTTTATTAAAAATGTATTGATTATATTTTTGTTATATTTATTAATGCTATTTGAAAGAAGACTGAATGTTTTATTTGTATTTTTATGGAAAAATATATTAATTTTTTTAAATAATCCTGTTTTTTATTTATTAGTTTGTATTTTTTTCAATTATTCAGTGTATTTAATTTTAGTTTCAATGAAATTTTCATTGAAAATAAATATTAAATGCATGGAATAATTTGAAAAAAATAATAGTTAGTGGGTGTATAACGCAATGTACAATTTTAAATTTTCGCGGGGAACGTAGTAGTTCCTCAACCAGACGCAAAAATCTTGTTTCTCGCGTTCACCGTTAGGTTCGCACTTCTCCTCTTGAATGTTTTGTGGTATTTACTATGATAAATATATATATCTGATTTAAAATTCAAACAAGAGACATATGTCAAAACTGCTCTTCTTATTCTTCGCAGTCGCATTGGATCAAAATCCCAGCTTATAGCTAGACTTTATCAAGACAAGCTTTGTATTGTTTTATACAACCAGTGACAGTAACAAGATGAGCTTATTTATAAGATGGTCGTATTAAAAACTTATCTTAAGATTCTTTTATACAATCGGGCATTAGGGCCGGTTGTATAAAAATTTAATCGCGGTGTTAAATTTTTATCCTCCAAAATATGTATAGTGACAATTGTAATCAACAATCGTTTCTATGGCAGTTTATCCTTTTTGGAGGATTATCTCGCGATAAAATTTTTATACAACCGGCCCTTATACATTTTATTGTTTAAACATCTAAATATGATGGTTTATGATTTGTTGCAGGTGACCTATCAATTTTAAGTGAAGCTGGGCCAAGTACTCCAGTTCCTTTTCTCATTGAAGCTGACACATTGGAAAACGTCATTACAGGTATTTAATAATAATAATAATAGAAATAGAAAACAGGGTATATGTTTACAATACGGACGCTTTCCAGATATAAATGTTTAAAGTTGACATCAGTTGACATTTTTAGCATTAATTTTTGACGTTTTATTTATAGTTGTCATAGTTACAAAAAGTCTATGAGAGAACTTAAATACTCCTATTAATTTTGTAGTTTTTATTGGTTGCTATGGTAATCCCCTTGCTACTTTTATTAAGCCAATTTCTGCACCGGAAAAAAACACAGAGAGTTAACGTTTTTAACTAGTACACATAACGATTACATTTTAACTAATTTAAATCTTTATTTATTGCTTCAGGTCAACCATTCACTGTACAGCATGAGCCTCGCGGTGAGTCTCCTAGACCAAGTACGTCCACAGCTGTACCACAAGTTTCAAATAAACGGCGTTTGTCTGGGTACAAAAAAAATCCAGGCTTAGCCAAGGGAGATGCATCGCCAAGATTTCAGAAGTAGCCAGGACAGTGATGCGCAATGAGGTAACTTCAACTGTCAGATCCATAAGGAACTGCTCAAAGAACTTTGTACGACGTCAGTTTGTCGGATTGGTATTCCTTGGTGGTGCAAACGTCAGAATAGGGAAATAAAGGACAAAAAAGCCACGAGGAAAAAAGTCCGAAAGTTCGGCCACGAATAACTTACCTACTGTTAATTTTATGTACCTACTTGTATTGACTTTGTAAATTTACTTACTTGATTTGAATTTTCAGTTTTATTGTTAGATAAGCACACTTGTACAAATGTACATTTCTTTTTATACAATTAGATAAGATTATATCGCGATAATGTAAAAACCTGCATAATTTTATTTTACCTTCATTTTATAAACTAAGACATTTTTGTTTTCGGTGTTTTTCTTTAAATTTTAAATATTTTGTCTTTGCAAACATAAAAGGTGGAAGTTTTTAATCTATTTGCTGTAAAAAAGTACTGGCTTGGTTTGCAGGGTATTTATGAAATCGATAATTAATATATTGAATGTTTAAAGAAATCTCTCTAACAATGTACCTACTTAAAACAACTAAACCCCGTTTGAAGTACTAAGTAGATAGTAATTGAATTACAGATATTTTACTCAAAATTTTCACAATTTATTTATTAGTATTTGCTACTCAAAACAGGTTCTCATTGTTTTTAGTACATTTATTAGAATGAAAGACTTTTTGTAAACGTTCAATATTTATGTTCAATCTTATATACCATGAAAAGCAAGCCAGTCCTTTTTTACAGTAAATAGATTAAAAATTTCCACCTTTTATGTTTAAGGCCCTACCTCTTTTTAATATCGAATTAAAAACTAAACCGAACAATAAAGACATATAATGTGACAATGTTAATAAACTCAATTGTAAAGTTTGAGCCCCCTCATCCTAAGCGTGAAATACCACAGTGTTTAAAATGTCAACGTTTCGGACACACTAAAAAGTTTTGTAACCACCACCCGCGTTGTGTTAAATGTGCCGGTAGCCACGCAACTGAACAGTGCCTAAGAAAGGAACGTAACGGCGATGTCAAATGCATCAACTGTGGCGAAAATCACCCCGCTAACTATAAGGGATGTAGTGTTTATAAGGAACTTCAAAAAAAGAAGTATCCTCCCTTAAGACAAAAGAAACCGACCCTGATTACGCAACAATCTGTTCCCCCTAGCCACACCACCCTGCAACCCGGCATTTCCTATGCACAAATGGCTAGAAACAATAGTCAATTGGACCAAGCTATGAATAACTTTCAACAAAATCAAGTCTTCGCTGCTCCACAGCAGCAACCAAGCAATAATTTAGAACAAATGATGTCAAAAATGATGGAGAAAATGGATAAGATGCTTGATCTCCTGGGAGCTTTGATCATGAAAATTAAATAATGATCAACACTCACCTAAAAATTGCTGTCTGGAACGCCAATGGCTTGGTCAATCATGCCCAAGAACTTAAGACTTTTATTACCATTCAAAATCTGGATATCATGTTGATATCAGAAACTCACTTAACTGAAAAAAGTTACATAAAAATTCCTAAATATAAGATATACCACACTCAACATCCCGAAGGTAAAGCTAGAGGGGGATCGGCTGTCATTATCAGAGAGAGTATTAAGCACCATGCGGTTGCCAAATGCAATCAATGCTACCTGCAAGCCACATCCGTGGCAGTAGAAGATTGGCATGGACAACTAATACTTGCAGCAGTGTATTGCCCTCCCAATCTATCTATCAAAAAAGAGCAATTCGAAACTTTTTTCAAGACCTTGGGCCACAGATTCATAGCTGGAGGAGACTTCAATGCAAAACACCACCATTGGGGCTCCAGACTGATCACTCCTCGAGGGCGACATCTCTATCAGTCTATGATTAGTAATAACCTAAACCAACTCTCCTCTGGACAACCAACTTATTGGCCAACGGACAGGCACAAAATACCGGATGTGATAGATTTCTGTGTCACTAAAGGTATCGCGCAGAACTACCTCAAAATTGAATCATGTTTAGACCTCTCTTCAGACCACTCTCCTCTTCTGGTCACCCTGGAATCCCAAGTGATCAGTAAAGTAAGACCACCAGTTTTGTCAGCCAAAAATACTGACTGGGATGCATTTCGCAACATCTTGTCAACTCAGTTGAATTTGAATATTCATTTGAATTCAAATGAAGGGGTCGATGAAGCAGTCGAACAACTAACCAAAGCCATACAACAAGCTGCATGGAATGCAACTCCCATAAAACAAAATTCGGATGATCCTGGTTATTGTCCGGAATTTATTAAAAGAAAACTTGAGGAAAAAAGGAAGTTAAGAAAACGGTGGCAAATTACGCGTGCCCCAAGTGACAAAACAAATTTAAACCGAGCCACCAAAGAACTCAAGACACTGCTCACCGACAATAAAAATCAAGGCATCAGGAAATTCTTGGAATCCCTCTCATCTACAGAAGAGACAAACTACTCCCTATGGAAAGTCACGAGAAAAATCAAACGTCCACAAAACACAGAACCGCCCATCAGAACAAAAGCTGGCAGCTGGGCCAGGAGAGATGAAGAGAAAGCAAGCACCTTTGCTGAACATCTTAGCAATGTCTTCAAACCCTTCCCAATGAAAGTTCTGCCTGAAGAGGAAGAACCCATACATCAACTTCTCAATGCTCCATATCAAATGGACCACCCTATCAAGCCCTTTAAGATATCTGATATTAGGTCTGTTATTTCAACTAATCTTAACCCTAAAAAAGCCCCGGGATATGACTTAATATCAGGAAAAATTCTGAAAGAGTTGCCACCGGAAGCCTTAAAAGTAATCACCATTATCTTCAATGCCATCCTGAGATTGGGCTACTTCCCTTTACAATGGAAAGTTGCCCAAATAATTCTGATCCAGAAACCTGGCAAGGATCCAACGGAAGTAGCCTCTTATCGTCCTATTAGTCTCCTGCCCATCTTGTCGAAGGTGTTCGAAAAACTCTTTCTGGCCAAAATTAAACCCCTTCTAGAGGAAAAAGACTTAATCCCAAGTCATCAATTTGGATTTCGTCAGCAGCACTCGACGATCGAGCAAGTGCATAGAGTGGCCAGAAAAATTAAAACAGACCTCGAGAATAAGAGGTACTGTTCTGCTGCCTTTCTCGACATTTCGCAAGCCTTTGACAAGGTCTGGCACGAAGGACTCATCTTCAAAATCAAGGCTAATCTACCCCACCCATTCTGCAAGATTCTGGAACCCTATCTGACAGATAGACACTTTTTGGTGAAGCACGGCGAAGTCCACACCTCTCTGGTGCCTATACAATCTGGTGTACCACAGGGCAGCGTTCTCGGCCCTATTTTATATCTGCTGTACACAGCTGACCTTCCGACCACCAATAACACTGAACTTGCCACCTTCGCCGATGATACAGCAGTAATGGCCTCTCATCAAGATCCAAACATTGCCTCTCGATTTCTACAAAAACATCTAGACAAGATGGAGATATGGCTAAACATGTGGCGTATTAACGTCAACAGTTCAAAATCCCTCCACATCACTTTCACGCTGAAAAAAGAGACGTGTCCTGCAGTGACACTAAACAACAGTCCCCTTCCTCAAAAAGAGGAAGTCAAATATCTCGGCCTTCACCTAGATAGACGTTTAACGTGGGCAAAACACATCTGGAGCAAACGATTACAACTGAGCTTGATCCACCGTAACATGTACTGGTTGATGAGTAAAAACTCCCACCTTAGGATGGAAAACAAACTCCTCTTATACAAAACCATCATGAAACCGGTATGGACATATGGCATACAACTGTGGGGATCTGCAAGCGATTCCAACATAATGAAGCTGCAGCGGTTTCAATCCAAAATGTTGCGAGTTATTTGTAATGCACCATGGTATGTTCCGAATGACGTCATACACCGTGACTTAGAAATGCCCACCATCAAGCAAGAAATCGCTTCAATAAGTGCACGGTATCAAGATCGTCTTAGCGACCACCCCAACAGCCTCGCCACAGATCTACTCATCATCCCAAGTGTCAAAAGACTGAAGCGGTTCGACCCGCTAGACTTGCCCCAGCGCATTTAAGTGTAGTGTAGTGTAGTTTAAATCCATGTAGCCATAACAATAACGTGAAGTGTTAAGAACTTTTAAAGAGGCTTGCCAATGGGTCAGCCTCGACTGTGTCTTTTTATATTTACAATACTTTTATTTATTGTCCTTATGGACAGATTGTAAAATAGCATGGGAATTAATAAAAAAAAAAAACCTTTTATGTTTGTAAAGACAAATATTTAAAATTTAAAGGGACACAGCAACATTCAAATTTCGCGCGGTTGTGTATCTAGCGCCCTCTTCTCTCACCATCCCTTTAGCTAGAATGAGATAGAATAAAAATTTACTACGTACTTGCATCTCTCATCTTCTCTCTGCACCGGTTCGATTAGTTTAGTCGGTTACAGTCGAACCGACATTTCGGAACGGGAACCGCTGGCATAATAACTGACCGGTTGGTTTACGGACCATACCTTAAGCTAAAACCCAACACATGTCCAGCAGTTTAGTTACTAGTCACATGTATAAATCCGTGTTACTAGTTGACAAAAAGTTTGTCCAGCCAAAATGAGAATTAACACACCGAACGCTATAAAATCTGCCTGACGACCCTACCGGATGTTGTCGATAAAATTTGCCGGAGATGCCACGAGGAACCTAACCTAACAATTTTTATATACAAAGCTTCAAAAAACACGGGTTTGTAATAGTTTTTGTTACTTTATCTATTTTAGTATTTAATATTATTTTATTTTATATAGCTAAGTTTATTATTTTAGTAATTCAATGTAAAAAAAAACATTTATCGTAGTCTTGCTCATGCTTTCAACTTTTCGAACAGTCCCGCTCAAATCGAGTATACTAGTGCGCAATCTCCATAGGATCCCAAGCCCAAGGGTCCGATGCGCAGTTTCAATTTGCTTCAACTTTCGTTAATGGCAATGTTGCTTATCCAGTAATACATATCCGTGGTATAAGGTAGCTGACTCATAGATATCTTACTCTTTCTAAATAGATAACTAAAGCATATGAAAAAGTGCGACAAATTGAAGATTTCAATAAGGTCGAAAATCGTGAATCCGGGGGTATTCGTACTTGCGCGTTTGCTTTAGCCAAGGACGTATAAAATAGAGGACAGAAAGATCCTCGGGGTGGGGGTTGAATTCGTGGGTCAAAAAGTGTTGCACGTTCAAATGGACTCAAACGTACTTGATAGTTTCTACGCATGCGCCAGCAGTCAATAAGGCGTGCTATTGGTCAAGTGTTTGTTTTGGTTTGTCACTGTCATAGCCACTGGCAACGGATTTGTGCCTACACCCATCCGGGAGCTTTCTCTCCTCTATTTTTATACCTTCTTGGCTTTAGCTTTCTAATTAGAAAGAGTAAGATGTATGTGCAAAAGACAGGAGTAGCTAATAGCAGCAAAGTATTCCGTGCATATACAGGGTGTCCGGAAATTAGGAGCAAAAAACTCGGGGAGTGATTCTACTCGAAAAGTTAATGTGACAAGTTCCTATAACATTTTTCCGAAAGTTCATTAATATTGGAGTTACAAGGCCCCAAAGGTTTTTTTTTAAATCAGTTTTTTCCAATAACTTCTATTCTAAATTTTGATGATGCTTGATTGAAGAGCATCGAAAAGTCTTATAAAAAGATCCTCTTGTTGAATAACAATAAAACGAGTAGTTTTCGAGAAAAACGCGCTTCTGTTTTATCTTGAAAATGAGCTGTAGTTAAGTAGTTGGTATTCATTTAAAGCAAGCAAATTTTTTTAAGGCGTTTTTCTCGAAAACGACTCGTTTTATCATGATGCAGCAAGAGGATCTTTTTTGAAGATTTTTCGATGCTCTTTAATCGGGCGTCATCAAAGTTTAGAAAAAGTGCCTAACAAAAAAGTTCTGGGTCTTTATCCTAAGGTCAACGTCAGTTGCGACTCTTTGACACTGGGGGATTTACCTCAACTTTGGTGCAAGAATACAAATAAACATTAGTGATAAGTGTGCCAAATTTAAAACGAATCGGTACACTAGAAAAAAAGTTACTGGAAAAAATTGATTTCAAAAAACAATCTTTAAGGTTCTGTAACACCAATATTAATGAGCTTTCGGAAAAATGTTATAGGAACTTGTCACATTAATTTTTCAAGTAGAATCACCCCCCGAGTTTTTTGCTCCTAATTTCCGGACACCCTGTATTATCTATGATTCCGTGTACTCTTCTTATCCAGAACAAATACCACTTCTAGCACAAGCCGCTGTGCCGCAGTGGGTAGAGAATCTGCCTAGTAATCCGCACGGTGCTGGTTCGATTCCGTAGATTTCCCTTCTTTTTTTTATTTTAATTAAATGCTTTATTTATTCGGAGCGATTATAATTCACGCACCAGGTTAGGTTGTATTGTATAGGTTTTTTTTCCCTTTCAATAATAGCATAAATCGGTGCCATAAGATGATGCCGGAATAACCCTTGCCCTTGCACGTGACCTTGAATTTGATGGAATACTTTGCTGCGATTAGCCTCTCGTCAAAAGACATGGCTTATAGGGGTTAAACATAAAAAAGCAAATTCCCTAAAATTGGTCTGGCAACCAACATTACAGCACGGTATTTAAGGGTATGGGGTGGGATCATATACATATAAATAAATATACTGGCTATAAACGACGGCGCAGCTTTACTGAGTGGTAGTGGAAAGCAGATAGAAGATCACGCCATTTTTACTCTTACAGCCCACGTGACTGTATCCTAGCGTCCTTGCTTTGGTTTCAAGTTGGTATGTTATAGGGTAAATGCTACAGTAATTGGCCAGTATGGACGTAAATCACGGTATTATAAGATTATTCGAAATCCTACTCTAGTGG
Organism: Pediacus dermestoides; assembly: GCA_963942485.1. Taxonomy (NCBI): domain Eukaryota; kingdom Metazoa; phylum Arthropoda; class Insecta; order Coleoptera; family Cucujidae; genus Pediacus; species Pediacus dermestoides. The sequence goes on along the minus strand of OZ012626.1, from coordinate 20,026,176 downwards.
TATAGGATTAGAGTTTACTTATAGTTTCCTATTTTTGGTTTAGTTGCTAATTCAATCTCTAGATGGCAGCACAATTTGTAAATTCGACTAACATTTTTGTGTATCGAGATTATGGAACGTAGAGGGGAGGAACGCCGACTGTGTGTGTTAAAAGTGTCCGTCGAATAGCATCAAATAGTAGATGGCGCAAGTGTACCATAAGGGTATGATATGAACTTAGCAGTTGTAAACAAAGTGAAGTATGCTGAGTTAAAATAACCTCAAAACTATTGAAGGTAGAAGAAGAAGTGTAGAAGGCAAAGGGGAGAAACGCCGACTCTGTCTATTAAAAGTGTTTTTTTTTTGTTACGTTAATAAATTATAAAATGTGTATTATTTTAATAATTTTAGCATTGGTGAACTTCGTTTAAATTAACAAAATTTTTATTTATTAAATTTATTTAATTTTTAATTCACAGAGTTGGCGTTTCTTCCCTTTGCCTTCTGCACTTCTTCTTCTACCTTCAATAGTTTTGAGGTTATTTTAACTCAACATACTCACTTTGTTTACAACTGCTAAGTTCATATCATACCCTTATGGTACACTTGCGCCATCTACTATTTGCTGTTATTTGACGGACACTTTTTCAGTTTGATTCCCATATAAGATTGTGTTCCTCCCCTCTACATTCCATAATCGAGATCCTTCATTTAAATTTCGCGCCACTTCTAATAGTAAAAATGGTGGACATTAAATCTACCCGGTTGGTCGTCTCTCTTCCCCTTTCTACAAATCCATTTCTGTGGGTGGTATTCCGCTCACGCTTCAATTCTACAGCTAACTTCACTATCGTATTTTTGGTATCTGCTCGTTTTTCTGCCCCTCCCGTCTTACCCACAAAAATGGAGGTAGTAGAAAGGGCAAGAGAGACGAACGACCGGGTAGATTTTACGTCCACCATTTTTACTATTAGAAGTGACGCGAAAGTTAAATGAAGGATCTCGATATACAAAAATGTTAGTCGAATTCACAAATTGTGCTGCCATCTAGAGATTGAATTAGCAACTAAACCGAAAATAGGAAACTATAAGTAAACTCTAATCCTATACCACTAGAGTAGAATTTCGAATAATCTTATAATATCGTGGTTTACGTCCATACTGGCCAATTACTGTAGCATTTACCCTATAACACACCAACTTGAAACCAAAGCAAGGACGGTAGATTACAGTCACGTGGGCTCTAAGCACAGATATCTTACTCTTTCTAAATAGATAGCCATTGCATAAAACCATGAATGAGCCGAATTGAAACTGCACACGGGGGTATTTGTACTTGCGCACAAGTAAATATTGCGCCCGCGAATTGAAACAAAATATTGTAATAGGTCCGAATCACATTTAAATACCGTGCTGTAATGTTGGTTGCCAGACCAATTTTAGGGAATTTGCTTTTTTATGTTTACCCCCTGTAAGCCATGTCTTTTGCACATACATCTTACTCTTTCTAATTAGAAAGCTAAAGCAAATGCGCAAGTACAAATACCCCCGATACACGATTTTCGACCTTATTGAAATCTTCAATTTGTAGCACTTTTTCATCGCGCAGCCCATATGCTTTAGTTATCTATTTAGAAAGAGTAAGATATCTATGGCTCTAAGAGTAAAAATAGCGTGATCTTCTATCTGCTTTCCACTACCACTCAGTAAAGCTGCGCCGTCGTTTATAGCCAGTATATTTATTATATGTATACTACGTAGTTTACTGCATTTCAAACACAATACAGCGCTGAAGTGGTAATAATATGAACCACGTAGGTAACCATCATAGATATCTTACTCTTTCTAAATAGATAACTAAAGCATATGGGCTGCGCGATGAAAAATTGCGACATATTGTAGATTTCAATAATGTCGAAAATCATGAATCCGGGGGTATTTGTACTTGCGCATTTGCTTTAGCTTTCTAATTAGAAAGAGTAAGATGTATGTGCAAAAGCATGGCTTACGGGGGGTAAACATAAAAAAGCAAATTCCCTAAAATTGGTCTGGCAACCAACATTACAGCACCGTATTTAAATGTGATTCGGACCTATTACAATATTTTGTTTGAATCACAGATATCTTACTCTTTCTAAATAGATAGCCATTGCATAAAATCATGAATGAGCCGAATTGAAACTGCGCACGGGGGTATTTAGACTTGCGCACAAGTAAATATTGCGCCCGCGAATTCAAACAAAATATTGTAATAGGTCCGAATCACATTTAAATACCGTGCTGTAATGTTGGTTGCCAGACCAATTTTAGGGAATTTGCTTTTTTATGTTTACCCCCTGTAAGCCATGCTTTTGCACATACATCTTACTCCACATGGGTGAAACTCAGATAGGAACAACCGAAACAAAGTCTTGATTGGCTTGAGTCGAAATCATACTTTCTTCCTTTTTGGTAGTATAGTAAAGCAGAGTATGTCTCTGTCCAACAGTACACTTGTGCGCATGTCTGATAAGTAGTTGAACAATCACGCACAACGGGGCGCTAATATTCAAGAATAAAAGAGATGACATGATACATCTTTGTCTAACATAGTAACTTTTAGGGGATTTTATTGATAGTGGTGTCAGGGTGTCACTACTGTCATCCAATCCAACTGATTTAAATCATTTCGTCAATTTGTTATTTTTAACGTTTTCGGATTTGACCGATACGAAATTGGTTTTTTTCACTTTATGGTTTTAATACATATTTTGTAAGAAATTAGAATTGTATTAAACTACTTATGTAATTCTTGTTTTAGGGTTTCCGAGTTGATGGAGAGCATCAGATCGTCGATCATCGATCTAAGTTAAAAGTTTAATTCTTTCACATAAATTTTATTAAAAATGTATTGATTATATTTTTGTTGTATTTATTAATGCTATTTGAAAGAAAACTGAATGTTTTATGGAGAAATACATTAATTTTTTTAAATAATCCTGTTTTTTATTTATTAGTTTGTATTTTTTTCAATTATTCAGTGTATTTAATTATTAGTTTCAATGAAAGTTAATTTTCATTGAAATTAAATATTAAATGCATGGAATAATTTGAAAAAAATAATAGTTAGTGGGTGTATAACGCAATGTACAATTTTAAATTTTCGCGGGGAATGTAGTAGTTCCTCAACCAGACGCAAAAATCTTGTTTCTCGCGTTCATCGTTAGGTTCGCACTTCTCCTCTTGAATGTTTTGTGTCTTACTCTTTCTAATTCGAAAGCTAAAACAAATGCGCAAGTACAAATACCCCCGGATTCACGATTTTCGACCTTATTGAAATATTCAATTTGTCGCACTTTTTCATCGCGCAGCCCATATGCTTTAGTTATCTATTTAGAAAGAGTAAGATATCTATGGTTTGAATTCGCGGGCGCAATATTTACTTGTGCGCAAGTCTAAATACCCCCGTGCGCATTTTCAATTCGGCTCATTCATGGTTTTATGCAATGGCTATCTATTTAGAAAGAGTAAGATATCTGTGGTAACCATCGAGAATACTAAAAAAGGTATGGTCCGTAAACCAACCGCACTAACCGGTCGGTTTACAGTTGACATTTCCTTGGTCGATGCGCGGTTCGCTTAAACAAGAATGATTACGGAACAGTAATGGTTAGAATATTTTGTGGTTAAAAATACTTAAATTTTGGAAAAAATTTCCCTAGAATCTCCTAGATTTATGAAATTTAAATATAATCCAAAATAAAATTATAATTGATGGGTAAATGATAAATCTGAAATAAATTTATTACACTCTAAGCCAAGATCAATTTGCTCTAAATTAACAAAATTTCGAGATAATTCATGAATCAGAAGTTTTTTACTTTGAAATAATGCTTTGAATGAAATTTTTTAAGAACAGTCCACAAATTAAATATTATAGGTTAAAAAAGATGACAATAAATTGACAGACAAAGAGACAAATCAGACGAACCGTGCTTTTTAGAGCGGTCAGTGTGGTTCGAGTCAACCGTTGTTTCATGGTCCGAATCACCGGTTCGATTAGTCGGTTACAGTCGAACCAACATTTCGGAACGGGAACCGCTGTCAAAATAACTGACCGGTTGGTTTACGGACCATACCTTAAGGAACATCGCAGACCCATAGATATCTTACTCTTTCTAAATAGATAACTAAAGCATATGGGCTGCGCGATGAAAAAGTGCGACAAATTGAAGATTTCAATAAGGTCGAAAATCGTGTATCCGGGGGTATTTGTACTTGCGCATTTGCTTTAGCTTTCCAATTAGAAAGAGTAAGATGTATGTGCAAAAGACATGGCTTACAGAGGGTAAACATAAAAAAGCAAATTCCCTAAAATTGGTCTGGCAACCAACATTACAGCACGGTATTTCAATGTGATTCGGACCTATTCCAATATTTTGTTTGAATTCGCGGGCGCAATATTTACTTGTGCGCAAGTCTAAATACCCCCCTGCGCAGTTTCAATTCGGCTCATTCATGGTTTTATGCAATGGCTATCTATTTAGAAAGAGTAAGATATCTGTGCGCAGACCCTGTATAGGCTAACTTCATATTTGTCTGCATAGAATTCAACTGTCAAAAATATTTCTGTTAAGTTTTTTTGTAAATAATCCATGAGAGTTGAAATGGAAGAAATTGACGATAGCACTATATGCGATTCCGTTGTAAGTCGTTTAAATCACTTTTGTATATAAATAGGTAAACTATCATTTTATTTTCTTCTCAAGTCTTCTCTGGTAGAAGGATGCAGACTGCCGGTTCATATGCAAGGAACCAATGATTGGCGTATGTTGCCACTGATTTATTTTGAACATTTGTTCTAATAGTTACTTATTTTAGCTTTGGCTGAAATCATTAGTATCAAAGATGTTCAAGGGGCGAAATGCTATTATGTTCATTATGTTGACTGTAAGTAACAACTTAAATACCTACCTACACCTACTGTTAATGTAACACTTGCATTCTTAAGTTAACAAACGTTTGGATGAATGGGTCACAGAGGAGTCGTTGGATACCAGAAAAGTTCATTTTCCACGAAAAGATGGAGGAGGTAATAATACAGGGGGTGTATCAACACCTAAAAAATTTCACATTGGTGGAGGAGTCGGCGTTGGAAGTGGCGGTACAGGCACTAGCAGTGTTGGCGGAACCATTTCCAGGTAGTTCTATTTCCTTTTTCACGAGTCTATATCTATTAACATTTGATGCAGACCCTCAAGCCCCATCGCGGGTACTGAATTGCTTAATGGAAACGCAGTTTTGGCAGCGGCGATACAAAAACGAATAAATAGGAAGCGTAAAGGACCAAGTTTGGAAAGCGAGGATTCACAGGAGGCTCCTATCCCCCCACAACCAGGTCCTAGGCAGTCTGGTAGTATGGTCTCACATCACGATGACATTGTAACGCGCATGAAAAACATTGAATTAATTGAATTAGGTAAACATAGAATAAAACCGTGGTACTTTGCGCCGTACCCACAGGTAGTAAGCTATTTGTCCTAATGTGCTTTTCTGTTTGTTAAACATATTCTTTGTAGGAAATGGTAAATTTAGCATGTATTTACATCTGCGAATTTTGTTTGAAATATCGCAAAAGTCGAAAATGTTTGGAACGACATTTGGTCAAATGCAATTTGCGCCATCCTCCTGGTAATGAAATCTACCGAAAGGAAAATATTTCGTTTTTTGAAATTGATGGACGAAAAAACAAAGTATATGCTCAAAATTTGTGTTTACTGGCCAAGTTATTCTTGGATCATAAAACGCTTTACTACGACACGGATCCGTTTTTGTTTTATGTTATGACAGTTTTTGACAACAGAGGTTTTCATATTGTGGGGTACTTTTCCAAAGAAAAGGAGTCTACAGAAGACTACAACGTAGCATGTATTTTGACTATGCCACCATATCAAAGAAAAGGATACGGAAAATTGCTAATAGAATTTAGTACGATTACTTTGACAAGATTTTCTTTTATTCTTTTTTTTTTCTTTATTCTTAGGCTATGAATTATCTAAGTTTGAAGGAAAAACCGGATCTCCAGAAAAGCCATTGTCAGATTTGGGACTGCTCTCCTATAGAAGTTATTGGGCGCAAACTATATTAGAAATATTATTGTCCATGAAACCGATTGGGGAAAATGAAAAACCACAAATAACAATTAAGTAAGTTGCTTCTTAATATTAATATGTACATAAAATAGCCAGAGTCATTTGATTGCGATTTTAAATTATAATATCTCATACCTACCCGGCACGATTTGTCAATCTATATACAGGATGTCCACTTAGTGCCTAAGTCTTCCATATCTGTTTTAGAATTAATCCTAGCGAAAAAATTTCAATCCCAAATTAAATTATTCCAAGAAAATTAGCGATTTGAATAAAAAATCCTGGAAAGAAGATTTTTTGTGTGCTTTTAGTACTCCTTCAGATAAGTTTAAATTCAAAATGTGACCTCTACCTTATTAATAATTGCAATTTCACAACCACTTTGCATACGGGACATAACAGTAAAACATAATGTTCAACCAATAAGAATAATTGACAGTGACAAATGTTTAGATTTTTCTATTGGTCGAACGTTATGTTTTATTGTTATGTCACGTATGCAAAGTGGTTGTGAATGGGCGTCATCTTGAATTGAATAATTGTTATTTTTCTTAGTACAAAAAAATCAAATCAATTTCATTCCTACAAATTTGCACTTTCAACATTTTTTGATATCTCAATTAGTGTGGTAATTACCAGGTCCAGGTTATTAACGCCCAAAAAATGAAGCTTTAAATTGGGTCTATTCATAAAAAAATTATGCACAGGAAAAAAAGTTGTATATAGAAGTTGTACAGTCTACAGCGCATGCTACATTTTTTAAATACATTTAAATACAGGAAGTGTCATTTTCATTTGGCGATATAAAATTTCATTTTTTTAAATGGAACACCATGTATTTTACCCAATTTTATGATTTCTCGTCCAATTCACGATAAAAAATATATAAGGTTTAATATGACTATTATTGATAGTTTCCAAGATATTCGAGAAAATATCTAGAAATACTATGATAGCTGCCTGTTTAGATGAGCAATGTTAGTTCTATTTTTTAGCTAGAAAATTTTATTTCTGGTTTTAAAAATCAAGTAAACTTTAAATTGATATCATATGTAAGAAAAAGTCGTAGTATTTGACAAAGAACTATTATTTTATAGAATAGACCTAGAAGCTAATAATAATGCTGTCAGGTAGGCATTGGAAAATAGTTAAATTTTTTTAAATATTTTGTTTTTTATTATAAACACACTAAATAAAGAATGTGTTTTCGTTGAGTATTTTTGAAATTGAAACAAATAAAATAGATTGCTCTAACATACCTGGTGGAAGCTACACCCACATAATACAATATTATTTTTTTTAATATTTTTTCGAATATCTTGGAAACTATCAATAATAGGCATATTAAGACTTATATATTTTTTATCGTAAATTGGATGAGAAATCATAATTGGGGGTAAAACACATGATGTATCATTTAAAAAAATGCAACTTTATATCGCCACATGAAAATGAGTCACACTGTATAAGTAATATTTTTTCAAAAATGTAGAATGCTATAGATTGTACAACTTCTGTATAAAATTTTTTTCCTGGGACCAATAGTTTCTGAGATAATAACGAGGACACCGTAACTGGACCACCCTGTTGTACACTTCTGTTCAATTAAAAAGCATACAAGTCTTGAGAGCGATTTTTGCATTTTTTTAGTTGCGTAAATTTGTCTTACATCTGTTTCCATGTTTGCAAACCAGTTACTAGGAATCATTTACCTCCATTGATTACCTTTATTAATTATTATCAAGATTTGTTTCAAAAAAAGACTTGTAAATGAACACAATTTTATATTAACGACAGAAAAAATAAATTGGGATTATTGAACATAAAAAAACTGAAGAGATAAACTATTGCTAGTAGTTAATTAATTCTAGCTCCATCCTTTTCAACCAACAGTGCCAATCATCTTGTCATGGAGTGAATTAAATTCTGAGAAATGTTTTCGTTCAAATTCAGATTCTCCCATGCTGCTTCAATGTTGTCCCACAACTCTTCCTGATTTCTGGGACGAAAATTCCTTTTATACTTTTTTTTTACTTAACCATGCCCATATATTTTCTATGGGATTTATGTCTGGACTATTTGCGGGCCATAGTAAAGTTTCAATATTGTTGTATGTAAACCACTGTTGAATTATTTGAGCCGTATGAACTGGACAGTTATCGTGTTGGTAAATGAAATTGTTTTCGGCATAAATTTGATTTACTTTTGGTAGCATAACATTATCCAAAATCTGACGATAAGTTGGCGAGTTAAACCTCGTACCAATTCTCCAGCGAACCCCTGGCCCGTTACTACTCATCCAAGTCCAAACATTTACTGAAAACCTTCCTTGCTTGTTAACTCCAGTTATATAATTTTCATCAAATCTGGAGTTTGGTGGTCTATAAACACGCAAACGTCCGTCATTAGAGGATTGGAAGACTTTTTCATTTGTAAAGATAACTCGTTCCCAAAAGTCAACATTGCGATGCAAGTGATTAAGCGCGAAGAGAACTCTAGATTGCTTAAATTCAACCGAAAGTAATGCTTTTCTAGCACTTAAACAATTTTTTAATTCTGAGACTTTAATTCGTCTACAAACCGTAGGTCTTAGAGACGAGAAAGTTGGTTGCAACTGCAGCAGCAGCGGCGCATTCAAATGGATGTTCTCTTAAAAAATTAAGCAATACAGCATCTAGTGCGTTATTTGAAATTTTTCTCCTCCCAGACCCAACTTTTCGGCTCAAAGTATCTTGTTGTTCCCATCGCTTTTTGACTCTCAATACCGTGCTTGGATTAATTCCGAGATAAACAGCGAGTCTTCTTATTGACCAACCATCTTCTAATTTAGTAATAAGGATAGCCTTTTGGATTTCGCTTAATTGAGAGTATTGTAATGAACACTTCTTGAAAATCTTGAATATTAACTGAATGGATATTTCGATTGTTGTATAACAGTGACAGTGACATTGAAGTCAAGTTACACAAATAAAATGTAAGTGTATGCATTTTTTTTGCACAGAAGTGTACGTATTCTATGGATCATATTGATCCCAAGAAAAATTTTTCCAATGAAAAAAATCAATTTTTATATTTTTAAATTCAAAATGAAATTACATGAGCTAAATCGACAATTCAAACGCGACGGAAAGAGCCGAATCACCGTGTGACGTCACAATCTCACATACAGCACTATACAGTATGATTCAAATTCGATCCTCACCATTACGATCTCGTAAACCGTAAGAGATGCAGGGTCGGTTAAATGGGAAAAAATTTGAGGAATTCGAAGTGTAAAATGAATCTGTTATCAAAACTGCGATATCTCTTTTCTTTCCTGAATTATTCTGAAAAAACTGAAAAAGTCGAGTTTTTATTTTTCTCTCTAGTTCGGTTATTTCATAACCGATTTTAATTTAGTGAAAAAGCAACTTTTTATGGTCTACACGATTAGATAAATAAAAATTTTTTTTCTGCGAAAATGCGGAATGACGTTTTTTCTGACAAGATAATCGAACTTGAAAGTAGGCTTTTGAAAAACTAGTACGGAAAATTAGTGTGGAAATTTTTTTCCGCACACATTTTTTAAACTTTCCGCACGCAAACAAAAACATAAAGAAGTACTTACATTTAGTTATAATTGTAACATTTATTTAATATCTAACAACCGGAGGAGTGCACATTAGTTCATCGCTTTCGCTTTAGTTTTGAAACTCCATGTTTATATTCACGTAATTTGATCTCAAAATCAAAATTATTTCGATGGCAGGACACAATTTATAAACTGTCAACAGCTATGAGCTTTCAGTTCTATGACAACAAACTCACTTGATGTTTTTTTTTAATTAGAAAAAGATTTACAAATAATTTTATTTTTTACGAATTCCACGTTTTCGAAGAAACAATCGTATGTAACACGCTTGCGGAAATGGCCCATGACAATACTCGTGTGATTGCAGCACTCGCTATCGCTCGCGTTCCAAGTTTCACACTCGTATTGTCATGATGCGTTTTCCGCACTTGTATTGCAATATACTATTTCGACGTTTGTTTTTTGTGAAACCATCATCAGGTTCGTTTTTTCTTATGGGCGCCATATTTGATTTTGATGTTATATTTTAGCATATTTTTTCCTGATTTCAATGATGTATCGCACTTCATGGATATCTTTGACTTTAAGAACAGTTTTTCAAAAAAAAATGTTTAATTTGCAAAAAAAAAACTATGAAACAAATAAAATAGTACACATATTATGATTGTTTGGTTTTAATAAATTACTATTCCGTTTTATGGCTACTTGATTTTAAAGAATTGCAAACTTTTTTTCTAAATAACTCGCTTATTTTAAATTATTATCAAAAAAAGATGAAAACATTTTTTGTATAGAATTTAATTTACCATCGATTTTTGCAAAAATATATAGGGTGTTCCATTTAAAAAAATGTTATTTTTGTGAATATCTCGAAAACCAGATGGTCAATTGTTTTTCTGTTTTCACCATTGTAATCGGCGGAAAAAATGCTACTAGTTTGCTAATTTAACCGACTTTGTAGCTCCAATAATAACGAAGTTAGCAATAGTGAGCCACTTCGCGCGAACACCCTGTATATGTAAGTACTTTTATTAGCAAACGAGTCACTAATCAGTAGTCCATAATAACAGTAGGTGTAGTAGGTACCTATTGAAAATTTTATTTTGTCTTCTTCTTGCTTAAGTTATGTTAAGTAATTTAATTTATGAGATAATTCCAATATGATTTCAATCAAATTCGGTCGATTTTATAATATATTATATTCACCAAGTATGCGTAATCGCGATAACATTCAAATGCTCTTTATTATTATTATATGTTGTACGCAGCACACAAAATACGCAGCGTAGGTAAACCCGCCTTAAAATCCATCATGGCAGGACGAGTCAGCTATCTTATACAGTGAATTTTTTTTATGAGTCTCCATAGGGATTTACATGGTAAAATCTTTAACTCGTGTTAACGGTTTTTCTACTGCGAATTTCAAAATGATTTTTGGCACACTATTAGTTTGCATCTTTTTTTACATGTTCTAGTAGTTTTTAAAATGTAAAAAGTAAAATTTATTTATTTATTATTTAAACGGGAAAATAATTACATAATTTTAGCTCGTTTTAACATTAAAATTTATAAGGTTAGGAGGCTTTGTCCACTGACAAGCAAATAAATATTCCAAAACTGTCACTTTATTTGCATGTTTTTATTAAGTTTGAAAGACTTTCAAAACGTGAAAATGTCTTTGTACACCATCGAAGAAAAAGTAATTATTTTTCTTTTTAAATAAAAAAATTTCACTTTTTACATTTTAAAAACTACTAGAATATGTAAAAAAAGATGCAAACTAATAGTGTGCCAAAAATTATTTTGAAATTCGCAGTAGAAAAACCATTAACAGGAGTTAAAGATTTTACCATGTAAATCCCTATGGAGACTCATAAAAAAAATTCACTGTATATAGTGCTGTACATCAATCGCGTTGAGTTTCAAGTCACGTGGTTAAATTTAAATTATATCCCAATTTTTAAAACCGTATAAATAATAATTGAATTGACGAAACTTGTTTAAACACAATGTTACGAAAATTGATATTTTAATGATACAACTAATTTTCAACTTGTTTTTTTTATGAAAGGAGCCAATTGTTTTGTATTTTTTTCTGGCCGAAAAAACGTTTTAAACTTATGAAGATTGTGCAGTTTACAATGGACCTTTCCCGTCGTTGCTCAGTATAGGAGTAGCTAATAACAGCAAAGTATTCCGCGTACTCTTCTTATCCAGAACAAATACCACTTCTAGCACAAGTCGCCGTGGCACATTGGGTAGAGAATCTGCCTGGTAATCCACACGGTGCTGGTTCGATTCCGTAGATTTCCCTTCTTTTTTTTAATTTTAATTAAATGCTTTATTTATTCGGAGCGATTAACTGAAAAAAGAAAACTTGTTCATAATTTCAAAGGCTTATTGTAATTTTAAAGCAACTAAAGATCGACCTACCACTTGTATTTTTTAGTCTTAGAATTAAGTCTATTTTTTCTTCAAACGTCATTTAAGTGTGACATTAATCTGCTGTACTGATTATGTTTAAGTGTCACTTTATTGCCGGCGACAGGTAAAGTTCTACTTTATCTGCCGCCGGCGCTTAAGTAGTACTTAAGCGCCGCTGGTCATAAGTCAAATTAATTGTCAAAATTTATTAGTTAAAATTTCAATTAGTAATTTTACAATTTAATGAATTGTTTGCGTTTGAAGAAAAAATAGCATATTTTATTCGGAGCTTAAGTCGCTTTATGTGCTTCGGCTGCTTTTGTCTGACTCACTTTGTTCGTCAGTCAAACACCAGCCTCTGCACATAAAGCATCACTTAAGCTCCTCATAAAATAATATACTATTATGCTCCCAAAATTTAAACATAACGATCTGGATATGATATCTCAAGAACTGTGCTTTTCATGGTAAAGTCGTAGAATCGATATTGGCAAAAGAATTTACTATTAAAACCACTTGCCACTGACACTGTATCAATTTCAATACTAATATAAGTTTTTAGTTCTTAATGCTTCAAATAATTGATATAAAATAACTTTTTGAAAACACTTTAAACTAATGATGTTTTGTCCCAAAGCGCATTCCTACACACTAAAAAAATTAAAATATGTTAAAAATTACCCTAATTGAAACAGAAATAAGTCCAAATATAAATTTCATGAAGTTCTTTTCATACAATTATTTTAAGAATTTATTTTACTACTGAAATTAGTATAGTTTAGTATAATATACAAAGCAGCTCTTACCTTATAAAATGTATTATATACGTACACTTAAAATAGGCTTTTCGTTTATAGTGAAATCTGTGAATTAACAAGTATTAAAAAGGAAGATGTAATATCAACATTACAAAATTTAAATTTAATTAATTACTACAAAGGTCAATATATAATAACTTTGAGCAAGGAAACGATTGATAGCCATCACAAGGCTATGGAAAGCAGACGTATACGAATCGATCCGAAATGCCTTCATTGGACACCCAAGGATTGGGGTAAAAGAGCAAAGTGGTAAATATTTATTTATTAAATAAATTATTTAATAAGGATAAAATGTTTTGTTTGTTATTCAAAAACCCTTTTCTTTTAACCAGTAACCATAACGCTAAACTATATACTTATCCATATAAATTGAATGACTCGCATGAGGTAATTTACAGAAATTTTTTCAGAGAGATGAAGATTGTAAATATGGACATTGAATTTTAACGTTGTACTCATTTGTATGGTAATGGTACGACTGTTTTTGGTGTGTGGAAATAGAGCCGTTTCATCTAAATACATTGTGTTAGTTGTCTGATTGAAAATAATATGTAATTAATATATTATGTAACAGACATACACGAGATGTGAATTAAATAGTGTTTAAAAACAAAACTCTCGTCATTGCTTATTCATTAGATAAATTTACATTTTATATCATTTCTTTATAAATCCATAGATAAATGCAACATGAAATTTTTAATGTTAAAGAAGATAACTATTAAAATATCTGATGTGTCCAACACATCATGACTTTCTTATACGGATAGTACCACAATTACTTTTCCTAAAGAAATTAAGTTAAATTTCTTGTAAAAATCGTGATTAAATTTTGAGGGTTTCCAGCAATTTTCAAATAGTCTCTGTCGCACTTATTGCAATACGCATAAATCTCTCCTTGTCCCACTCATTATAACCGAATTTTACGACAAAAATGTGTTTTATTTTAGATATTTGACCTATTACTCACTTAAAAAAATCTCTTGATATGAAATTACATTTATTTATTCATTATTATTGTTTTCGGTACCATAGAAACCAGTAAAATAAAAAAACTAATGGTCCGTCCTTCTGGGCTTCGAACCCGGGACCTTCCGTTTGGCAGCCATATAATAAGACACGTGGTCTACCTCGACCATCGGATTCAACTATCAACGCGCGCTATGAGAAATATAAAGTGTTTTAAAAATATCTAGTTTTTTTGAAATTTTTTTGACGGAATTTAAAAAAAAGTTCAAACAAAATTACTTCAAAATTCAATTCTAAATCAATGTTAAAGAATAAAAAAATCTCATAAATTGTTTATTTTTCAAGATATTCCTAAAAAACCTAAAAATGTCTTCAGGTAAGTGTCACTTGTTTTAGTGCTAGATGAAAAACATTGAATGTGGCTCCCACAATTTTGTTCAAACTCTTAAATATGAAATTTGAATCAAATCCGATAACTCGTTTTTGAGTTATGGTGGATACAGACAGACCAGGGGCGTAACTAGGCTGGGGCAACCGGGCAATGCCCCGGGGCCCCCAAGATTTTGGATAAATGATAATTTTAGTTTACCTACAGTGAATAGATTGCCATAAATCGAATATCTTACTGTTTTATTGGGAACAAATTTATAAAGCTTGGGAGGGGAGGTTCCTGAAAAATGTGTTTCATTATTTACCCAGGGGGCCGGCGAACAAAAATAACAAAATTAAAAAATTGACAGGGGATTTGTTCATATTAACTCTGAAATGCATGTAAATCATATGACCTTGAACCTAAAAAAAATTTCGCCTCCGGCGAGAGGTGGCAGAGTTATTGAATTTTTACAAAAATCCACACCATAAGTAAACTTATTCTGCCGGCTCTAACCCAGAGGGCCCAATTTGCGTCCTTGCCCCGGGGCCCCTAAATGCCTAGTTACGCCCCTGAGACAGACACACATCATGGCGAAAATGGTCAAAATGGATTCAGGGGCCCTCAAAACGTAAATCCATCAAAATCTCGAAGTCGAAAAAAATCACGATTACAATACTTCCTTACACTTCGTATAAGAAAGTAAAAATAATGGTCCTTCTGGGATTCGAACCCGGGACCTTCCGTTTGACAGCCAAGTCTCTTTAGTCACTAGTCTATCTTGTCTGCCGGATTCAACGCGCACTATGAGAAATATAAGTGTTTTAAGAATATCTCGTTTTTTTGAAATTTTTTTAGAATTGAATTTTGAACAAATTTTGTTTGAATTTGTTTTTGTAATTCCGTCAAAAAAATTCAAAAAAACTATACAGGGTGTTCGCGCGAAGTGGCTCACTATTGCTAATTTCGTTATTATTGGAGCTACAAAATCGGTTAAATTAGCAAACTAGTAGCATTTTTTCCGCTGATTACAATGATGAAAACAGAAAAACAATTTACCATCTGGTTTTCGAGATATTCACAAAAATAACATTTTTTTAAATGGAACACCCTATATATTTTTGCAAAAATCGATGATAAACTAAATTCTACACAAAAAATGTCATCTTTTTTTAATAATAATTTAAAATAAGCGAGTTATTTGGAAAAAAGTTTGCAATTCTTTAAAATCAAGTTACCAATAAAACGGAATAGTAATTTATTAAAACCAAACAATCATAATTTTGAATTTAAGCAAGTTGAAAGAAGCTTGAAAGAATTACGAAAATATTGAACATTTACAAAATTATATTTTTTATTATACTTATCTAAAAACACCTTGTTTTCATCTGTTTTTGCAATGACGTAAAGGTGACATTTTCAGAACAGCGCACGGAAAACTTTTCCCGATCTCCTATTCTTTTTTCCGTGTACTAAATATGACAGAGACTAAAACACCGCCGATAATAAACAAGTCGTTGCTATGGAAATGTTAATCGTGTTTGCCTACTATTTTTACGATGTATTATGATTACTTTGAAAATAAAATGTTCTAAAATTACTTCTAATCCTTTTTTGGGTTGTTTTTATATAAGTATAATAAAAAATATCGTTCATTACACGCCCAGAAATGGATTTTTCGTGCTTGCATGACTTCCCGTGTTCGGCTTCGCCTCCCACGAGAATTTGTGACGCGTGCACGAAAAAATCCTTATTTCCAGACTGGTAATGAAATATAGTAAGTATTTCATGGCTACTTGATATTAAAACTTCACAAACTTTTTTTCAAAATAACTCGCTTATATTAAATAATTATCAAAAAACATAGGAACATTTTTTGTTCAGAATTTAATTTATCATCGATTTTTGAAAAATATATAGGGTGTTCCATTTTTTTTTATTTTTATTAGTATCTCGAAAACGAAATGGCCAATTATTTTTCTGTTTTCACCATTGTAATCAGCAGAAAAAATGCTACTAGTTTGCTTATTTAACCGACTTTGTAGCTCCAATAATAACGAAGTTAGCAATAGTGAGCCACTTCGCGCGAACACCTTGTATATTCTTAAAACACTTATATTTATCAAAGCGCACGCTGATCGTTGAATCCGACGGTCTAGGTAGACTAGACATAGAGGCTTGGCTGCCAAACGGAAGGTCCTGGGTTCGAATCCCATAAGGACTATTAGTTTTTTTTTATTTACTGGTTTCTATGGTACCGAAAACAATAATAATGAATAAATAAATGTGATTTTATACCGAGAGATTTTTTTAAGTTAGTAATAGGTCAAAAATCTAAAATAAAACACATTTTTTTCGTAAAATTCGGTTATAATAAGTGCGACTGAGACTATTTGAAAATTTCTGGAAACCCTAAAAATTTTTACAAGAAATTTAATTTAATTTCTTTAGGAAAAGTAATTGTGTAATTGTGATACTATCGGTATAAGAAAGTCATGTGTTGGACACATCAGATATTTTCTAAGCCTTATAATAAGATTCACTTTAGTATTTGAAGGAAAACTCGACCTACTTTTTAAAATATTTCAAAATTTAGTTAGAACAGATATAATTTAAATAGGGATGTTGCATTTTTTTAAAATCCCGATTTTTTCTGTTAGAAATGTAAAACGACTATATTAATAATACTCTACAGCAAAAATATTTTTTTTACTCAATATTTGTACATAAAAAAACGATTATAAATTGACCGTAATTCAAATATATTATTGCCGCCCGAAAACGCTTTGAGATCGGAGAGTCCTGTGTGACGTCACGAATCTAGTTGACATTGCCATGTCTAAATAATTTTACGCGTTTGACATTTTTCGAAATAAGTCAAAATGCGGCGTGCTGCACTGTGGAACTAGATTCGTGACGTCAGCAGTCTTTTGGGCCGATTCGGGCGTTTCCGGGCAATGCGTGGAAATTTCAAATTTTACAATACTTTTTATTTATTTACTTGGAAAGTACGGACCAAAAATTTTTTTCAAAAATGATGATAGTGATAATTTGGTATCAGCTTTCCAAAAAAAATTAATTTGAAAATCATGCAAAGTCCCTATTGGATCATAACTTTTTAAAAAATAAAAATAAAAAAAATGGATTTTAGAAAAAAGACTCAACATTAAAAGACCTTTCCAATCATATAATAAAAGTGATATGTTGCTGAAATTTTTTTTTAGCGTCGCGACGCCTAGCGTCATGCCTCTATATTTCTATCCTAATTTTGAGCGACAGTCAGTAGGTATATAACACATTTTTTTCAAAATTTAATTCCGTTTACTAGAAAACGCATTTCCCCAGATAAAAGAATAACCCTGTACAGTTAATTTGAAAATTATAGAGTACACTTAATTTTCTACAGTGTGAAACTATCGAAATGCAATGTCAATGTCACTTTTGACAAACAAAATGTCTAATCTAACCGAAAACGCGAAAGTGCTCATTCTTTCCAAGTTAGAAGGCGGATGTCGATCCGGTGGGTGACCCAACATTGTAACATCACGAAGAGCACCGTGCAGAGGGTGAAACAAAGATGGCAAGAACATGGACATTTTGGTAGAAGAGAAATTACCTAACCTATATAAAAATATGACGTTCAAATTTCAAAAGGACATCTTTACATGTAGAAAATGTCTGATGCGCCCAACACATGACTTTCTTATACGATAGTACCTACACACAGATATTTTTCCTAAAGAAATTAAGTTCAATTTCTTGTAAAAATCGTGTTTAAATTTTGAGCGTTTCCAGCAATTTTCAAATAATTTTCCGAAGTCTCTCTCGCACTTATTGCAGTACGCATAAATCTGTCCTTGTCCCACTCATTACAACCAGATTTTAGGACAAAAAATAAGTGTTTTATTTTAGATTTTCGACCTTAAAAAAATCTCCCGGTATAAAATCACATTTATTTATTCATTATTATTCTTGTCGGTGCCATAGAAACCTGTAAAATTAAAATAAAATAATGGTCCTTGTGGAATTCGAACCCGCGACCTTCCGTTTGGCTGCCAAGTGTCTATCTCACTAGTCTATCAGGGCTGTTGGATTCATGGGAAGTAGGAGTATAAGTGTTTTTTTAAGAATATCCCGTCTTTTTGAAATTTTTTGTGACGGAATTTCAAAAAAAAGTTCAAACAAAATTTGTTCAAAATTTAATTCTAAATCAATGTTAAAGAATAAAAAAATCTTGTAAATTGTTTATTTTTCAAGATATTCCTAAAAAACCTAAAAATGTCTTCAGGTAAGTACCACTTGTGTGGGTACTAGATGAAAAAGATTTAATGTGGCACCCACAATTTTGTTCAAACTCTTAACTATGAAATTTGAATCAAGTCCGATAAGTCGTTTTTGAGTTATGGTGGATACAGACAGACACACAGACAGACATCATGGCGAAAATGGTCAGAATGGATTCAGGGGCCCTCAAAACGTGTAAATCCATCAAAATCTCGAAGTCGAAAAAAATCACGATTACTATACTTCCTTATTACTTCGTATAAGAAAGTAAAATATCTGATGTGCCCAACACATGACTTTCTTATACTTACGGATAGTATCACAATAATTACTTTTCCTAAAGAAATTAAGTTAAATTTCTTGTAAAAATTTTGAAGGTTTCCAACAATTTTCAAATAGTCTCTGTCGCACTTATTGCAATACGCATAAGTCTGTCCTTGTCCCACTCATTATAACCGAATTTCACGACAAAAATGTGTTTTATTTTAGATTTTTGACCTATTATTCACTTAAAAAAATCTCCCGGTATGAAATTACATTTATTTATTCATTATTATTGTTTTCTGTACCACAGAAACCAGTAAAATAAAAAATAAACTAATAGACCGGTTCTTCTGGGATTCGAACCCCGGACCTTCCGTTTGGCAGCCATATAATGAAACACATGGTCTACCTCGACCATCGGATTCAACTATCAACGCGCGCTATGAGAAATATAAAGTTTTTTAAGAATATCTAGTTTTTTTGATTTTTTTTTGAGGGAATTTCAAAATAAAGTTCAAACAAAATTTGTTCAAAATTCAATTCTAAATCAATGTTAAAGAATAAAAAAATCTCATAAATTGTTTATTTTTCAAGATATTCCTAAAAAACCTAAAAATGTCTTCAGGTAAGTGTCACTTGTTTTAGTACTAGATGAAAAACATTGAATGTGGCACCCACAATTTTGTTCAAACTCTTAAATATGAAATTTGAATCAAATCCGATAACTCGTTTTTGAGTTATGGTGAATACAGACAGACACACACACAGACAGACATCATGGCTAAAATGGTCAGAATGGATTCAGGGGCCCTCAAAACGTGTAAATCCATCAAAATCTCGAAGTCGACAAAAATCACGATTACTATACTTCCTTATACTTCGTATAAGAAAGTAAAAAAATCTCCCGGTACGAAATTACATTTATTTATTCATTATTATTGTTTTCGGTACCATAGAAACCAGTAAAATAAAAAAAAACTAATGGTCCGTTCCTTCTGGGATTCGAACCCGGGACCTTCCGTTTGGCAGCCATATAATGAGACACATGGTCTACCTCGACCATCGAATTCAACTATCAACGCACGCTATGAGAAATATAAAGTGTTTTAAGAATATCTAGTTTTTTTGAAATTTTTTTGACGGAATTACAAAAAAAAGTTAAAACAAAATTTGTTCAAAATAAATTCTAAATCAATGTTAAAGAATAAAAAAATTTCATAAATTGTTTATTTTTCAAGATATTCCTAAAAAATGTCTTCAGGTAAGTGTCACTTGTTTTGGTGCTAGATAAAAAACATTGAATGTGGCACCCACAATTTTGTTCAAACTCTTAAATGTGAAATTTGAATCAGTCAGACAGACAGACAGACAGACATCATGGCGAAAATGGTCAGAATGGATTCAGGGGCCCTCAAAACGTGTAAATCCATCAAAATCTCGAAGTCGAAAAAAATCACGATTACTATACTTCCTTATACTTCGTATAAGAAAGTAAAAAGGTACGCCAGTGATATAATTTTTTTTTGTCGATCGTTTATTAAAGATCTAGTTAATGTAATAAAAGGAGTGTATTAATAACTCAGTTTAATGCATACATGCACATTAAAAACATTGTTGAGATTATGATATGTGCTAGGTAACCAACAATATATTATATTATTGAAACATGCATTTGGAACTGACACCTGCCGAAATTAATTAATTATGTCAGTGGTATTTTGACTTATTGCATATTATGTCAGAATTTGGATTTTGCCATGGAACAAAATTAGATTATTTTCATTCTAATAAAGAGTGATCGACAAAAAAATATTGTAATCAACATGAGTGTTAATCGGCGATTAATAATCTCGACTCATTAACGCGCTCGCTGCGCTCACGCGTTAAAATCGTTTCGATTATTAATCGCCCTTATTAACATTCTTGTTTATTAAACTACTATTTCTACATTTCTGAAATTAGCTGTCGATTTACGAAAAAAAAGTAGTCCTTTTGTAGTTTTTTCCTAAAACGTATCGTTTTATAGTAAATTTTTAATTAGAATTCATTGTAAGTAATTTATCGCAACAAGACAAGTACCTATGTATTTGAAACAAATAAATTAAAAATAAAACAACTACATTTTTTTACAACAGAAACCTAAATCATTGGAGGAACTGCTCAAAATAAAAAAAAAGTTCAGGAGATATTAAATTTATTAAAAAATAGTATATTGTAATACAAGTGCGGAAAACGCATCATGACAATACGCGTGTGAAATTTGCAACGCGAGCGATAGCGAGTGCTGCAATCACACGAGTATTGTCATGGGCCATTTCCGCAAGCGTGTTACATACGATTTTTTCTACGAAAACGTGGAATTCGTAAAAAATAAAATTATTTGTAAATCTTTTTCTAATAAAAAAAAACATCAAGTGAGTTTGTTGTCATAGAACTGAAAGCTCATAGCTGTTGACAGTTTATAAATTGTGTCCTGTCATCGAAATAATTTTGATTTTGAGATCAAATTACGTGAATATAAACATGGAGTTTCAAAACTAAAGCGAAAGCGATGAACTAATGTGCACGCCTCCGGTTGTTAGATATTAAATAAATGTTACAATTATAACTAAACGTAAGTACTTCTTTATGTTTTTGTTTGCGTGCGGAAAGTTTAAAAAATGTGTGCGGAAAAAAATTTCCACACTAATTTTCCGTACTAGTCTTTCAAAAGCCTACTTTCAAGTTCGATTATCCTGTCAG
Source organism: Pediacus dermestoides (assembly GCA_963942485.1). Classification (NCBI taxonomy): domain Eukaryota; kingdom Metazoa; phylum Arthropoda; class Insecta; order Coleoptera; family Cucujidae; genus Pediacus; species Pediacus dermestoides. The sequence continues at coordinate 20,004,621 of OZ012626.1, read as the reverse complement.
AAAAAACGTCATTCCGCATTTTCGTAGAAAAAAATATGTAATTTCAACACCCTGTATATCTGAAACGGTTGAGATTTAGATATAAGTTTATTAAGAAAATTGATATTATTTTAACATTTTTAATTAATTCCCAAATTATCGAAAGTTCAATTCGGACTACCCTGTATACTTGGTACTTGTCATTGCAATAAATTACCTACAATGACATCTAATTAATATTTTACTGTATAACGATTTGTTTTACAAAAAAACTACAAGAAAACTTTTTTTTCGTAAATAGACTGCTGATTTCAGAAATGTAGAAAAAATGTATTATATCATTGGCGTACCATTTTTTTTTCTAAAAAGAAATAATTTCACCCCCGTGGTTACGCCACTGCTTGAAGTAGGAAAACAAATTATGGTGATTAATATGGTACTTATTAAGAAAATAATATTCACCAAATTTCAATATAATATTCCCTTTGCTTCAGGAGATATTAAATTTATTAAAAAAAAAAATGCAACTTCAACACACAGTATTTCTGAAACGATTGAGTTTTCGATATAAGTTTATTGAGAAAATTGATGTTTTTTTAAGGTTTTCTATTGATTCCCTGTATAATAGTAATCGTATAAACGTGTTTGTGTTGTTTTCTACATGTTTTCAACAAATTCAGAACTACCTGGTCTAGTTTGTTGCATTGAACCCTTTCATGTTAAAGCGAGAAATATCTACTGTTATTAAATTGTAAGTTTTTTTATATAATTATTTAAGTAACATTTAGAAATGTTTATTAAGTAAAATCGTACTTACTCAAATTTAGTGCTTTTCAGCTTTGGAATTTAGATTAATAGATTATACGCTGATTATTCAAAAATACTAGTTTTAAATTTTTTCATTCATTTAAATTACCCAGTCTGTTAATAGTACAACGATACAGGAACATCCCACCCATCCCGGTCATCATCATCACTCTGATCAGTACAATTTTACTGAAACGGCAACATTCCAACATTGGACACTGAGGCTGCTTCCCCATGCGTCCGTATCTACGGATGTCCGTAGGCTATTTTACGTATAAAATTTGCCCGTCCCAATGAATAATCCGTATCGGTGGTCCGTGTATAAATTGCTGAAGAAGAATAATACACTTTAATGATTTTTAATCTAACATTTTTGTGTATAATAATATTAATAATAAGTATCAATGGATTCTATGTCGTTTATTTGTGAAAACTGCATTTATAAGAAAGATTAAGCGGTTATATCATCAATATTTATTGCTAGAGCAATTTGAAATCGTCGAAAATTCTGGACAAGACCTATTTTTACAGAACAGTGAACAGAGCAGATATTTGTATGGGCTTAGTAATAATTTAATAAGAGAACTAGAAAAAAATGACCGAATCAAATATTTTAATTATTTGAAAATGTCACACATTCACACAAAATTCTCGTCTTCTTCAACGTTTTACGGACCAAAGTTAAACTTAAATCAACTCCATCCGTATTGACCTTGAGTTCGTCCGTAGCATAGCAGTTCTTGTCTATTGGCTTATGTTGATCACGTGGTTGATACGGATCCGTATTTACGAATGCATGGGGAAGCAGGCTGATCGTACGTGGTGCATTTCAACTTCAACCTATCTATCTCACCTAACTGCGCTGCGTGACGCTTGCGCGTGTCCGTCAGCCCGGGAATCCTGCAAAAGATAAGTGTTTTCAACCCTAAAAACTCACATAATTATGACGTTTTACCAGCTGATTCTACGTTCAAAAATAATGCAAAAAGTTTCAATAAATATAAATTGAAAAATGCTTCCTAAGGAGGCTACAGCCCCCCGAAAGAGGAGTTTTCTGTAATATCTTTGCAACTGTTTGAGGTAGATTCATGTAATTTGGTGAATTTGAAGCTTTTATAATTTGCCACATATTGCTTTTTCCAATTTTCAGAAATTTTGCCAGGGGAGTCACATACAGGGTGGGTACTGGGTATATTATGCCCCATATTTTTTGTGTGGATCATTTTTAAATTTTTTATATTTTGAAAATTGGTTTATTTTTACACAAAACAGGTAATCTTAGTCGATCTTAGTATCTTGAACCGTTTTCGAGTAAAATCGTTTTGAAAAAATCACATCCATAAAAACTACACTAATAAAAATAATCAAAAAACTAAAATTTATCAAAAGTAGACAATGGATTAAAATATACAGGTATTTATTACTTCGTTTAGCATTTCTTCGTCTAATATTAATAATGAAAACAAAATATCAAAATCAAATTTTTTTTTTCAATTTTGTGATTATTTTTATTAGTGTACCAGCTGATGATTCTACGTTCAAAAATAATGCAAAAATTTTAATATACTTATATAGGTTGAAAAATGCTTCCAGGGAGCTACAGCCAACCGAAAGGGGGACCCCAAAGAGCAGGAGTTTTCTGTAATATCTCTGCAACTGTTTGAGGTAGATTCATGTAATTTGGTGAATTTGAAGCTTTTATAATTTGCCACATATTTCTTTTTCCAATTTTCAGAAATTTTGCCAGGGGAGTCACATACAGGGTGGGTACTGGGTATATTATGCCCCATATTTTTTGTGTGGATCATTTTTAAATTATTTATATTTTGAAAATTGGTTTATTTTTACACAAAACAGGTAATCTAATAAAAAATCACATCCATAAAAACTACACTAATAAAAATAATCAAAAATCTAAAATTTATCAAAAGTAGACAATGGATTAAAATTTATAGGTATTTATTACTTCGTTTAGCATTTCTTCGTCTAATATTAATAATGAAAACAAAATATCAAAATTAAAATTTTTTTTCCATTTATTGATTATTTGTACCGGGAGATCAAAAATTATCTTGGTCAAAGGTGGTCATGGATTTTAAATTAATTGTCGGAGCTAGTATCGTGTCAATACTTATTATGGCACATAACTTGATAAACTTCAAAAGGATGATACAAGCTAAGACCGTCGTGTTTCATTTCATGACCACCTTTGACCAAGATAATTTTTGATCTTTCGGTATTACTGTACACTGTGTCCCAAATTGCTTGTAATTGCAGGGTATCTCTGTAAGTTGTAAAGATAGAACTTTGCGGTTTTCGCGAACCTGTGCCACTTTTTCGTTAAACTTTTAATGCTGCAAACAGAACTAAGCTAACTTGTTTTGTTTCTGAGATACAGGGTGAAAACGAAAATTTTCACTTTCTGGGGTGCTGTCATATCTCACACACCGTGTAAGCTAAAAAAAACTAAAAACTGTTTTAAATAGATATTTTTGCGTAGAATCCAGTGGCGTACTCGAAAAAAAATTGTTTTGCACCATTTAAGAGATATGACCCAAACTAGGTCTTTTTTAAATGGAACACCCTGTATTTTTTATTCTCATTAAATTTGTCTATTTTCTCATTAAAATGATGCAAACAATAGGCACTTTCAAATTTAATAAATGCCCTAAAACAGTGTTACGTAAATGGACCCTGTTGGATTATATAACAAGGTCTTTAAACATATAGTATTAAAAATCTATTTATTGTAAGATAAATAGCTATTAAATACTGGTACTTTAGTTGGCCAATGGGGTTCTTGTTGTCGACTTAAAACGTATTAAATTTGTAAGATAAAACCACAAAATATTATAAAACGTTTATTACTTACTTACTTATAAAATAATTAACAATAAATTTGACGATGGTATTTAAAGTAAAATAGTACAAGGTACAAAAGATTATAATTGATAAAAGACTTTAAAACTGTTCTTTGCTTAGAGGAAGCTCGGAACCAACTGATTTTAAATAAGGAAGGAACTTTTCGACTAACTCGCCAAACTGCAAACTAATAGAAATTATGAACTAAAATTAGGCCAGTGATTGCGAATCAGCCTATGAATTTTCGTTAACACTTCCATTAATTTGTCAATCTATAGTTCAATGAACAAAGTTTATTGAACCTAGATTGCAACCCTAACATTGCTTCCTCCTTTTAAAAAAAAATATTTTTACTAAAATATTTTTGACTAAATTAAAACAAACACATTACATAATAATCATAAGTTCTATTTCCATTCCATAACCATCGCTGTGCTCTTCTCCCTTGTTCCAAGAAGTGGAGAAGATCTACGGAACCAGACACCATGACTATCCATGTTGATACGTTGATAAATCTGTGCTAGGCTTTTCCATGTATATGGCTTTTCCTCGTTGCACCTGGACTGATCAAGGTTTTTCCTCATGCCTTTTCTGGTAATAACCAGTGTTCCATTGTTGTCCTACGAGTAGGTTTGAAATAACTTCTCTATACTGGTGGCTGATATATATTTGTAGATGTTTGGATGTCAAGAGTTGTCGGTCCGTGATCATTCTCCCTTCTTCGCCTCCAGTGTAAGGTGGTTGCACATCGTATGGGTTTATGGAAATAAGAAAAAGAAACTTATCTATTAGTATATAATATAATTAATATTACTTATACCCCTAATTACATATTTGAAACCTTTACTTCTTAATAACTAACCCTCTTATGTCTATGTCTTGCAAAAAGTTTACAATACTTATTTTTTCATCCCACCTTCTTACAAGACTTTAAAATAATACCGATCTAGTTCTATGTTCGGGTTGTAGTGGTACTAATTCCATTCCCATATTTTCTGGTTGTAAACGACTATCAGTCACCATCAAAATTGGCGATTTAAACAACGTTTTAAACAACATGTAACCTAACTCCACCAGGATAAGTAACACTACACCGAAAATAAGATATTGACTATAACGTATTGAAAGAATATGGAAATTATTATTGTCTTGATCGTCATATTCTTTTATTTTAGACTGAAGGTCATTAAAATTATTTTCTTAAATTTTACTATGATGAACTATCCTTTTATTATTTGTAAATAATGAGGAATTGGTTGAATTTGGGAAAAGATCGTGAAATGAAATGTTTATGTGTGGAGGACAATAGAGCGAATGTTTGTTATAATAGGTGATGGTTATTGATGACTTAGGCACTTAGGTAATGTTAGAGAATCGGAAGTAGAAGAACAATATTTTGGTATTTCTACTTTACCAATTCCCTGCAAGGTTTTATATCTAATGCCCGTTTCATTTGCACATTGTATGTTTAAAATTATTGGATGTAAAGATGCATATACCCATGCTTTTTCCGCTTTTAAGAAGTAGAACGTTGGAAAACTGTGTTTGCTATAACTTATTTTACAATTTTTTATAATTTTTCGTTTATTACCCGTGAAAAGTGTATAAGAACAACTATCCTCGCTGTTTGTAATGATCGGTCTGAATACTTGACAAACTAAATCGTTTACCCCATGGCAAAATTCTAAATCGTCTCGATTTAACTCCAAAAATCTCGTTCTATCATCCGAAATTGCCAAATAGTTGTTTTTTTACCTCAACATTTACCGTCAAATTTACATGAAAATATGGTAATTTAAAAATTTGGAATAATTTAAATTCGTTGTTTTGGGTAGTTAACGGAATAATTACAAAAAATCTTAAGGTGTTCTGTATAATCCCTACAGTAGTTTGTGCTATTGCTACGATATGGTTTTTGCAGGTTTTGGGGAACTTGGCTTGCGAGTTCGTAGCTTCGGTCGCAGAGACTTGCAGATGAAAACTCATAGGCATTGTTAAGCAATATATATTATTCGATCAGACAAGATACAAACAAGTACAAAAGAGTTCTAAAATTACTTACATCATTTGGCGAATGTTGATGAATTCGGCCATCGTGATTCGATAACACACACTGAGTCTAATAACTAATATAATTCAGAGTCAAGAACAAGCCGGCAGTTTTACTAACCGACTAGTGTCTTGCTTACAAGTTGAATTAGAATTCTTTATAATCAGGCTAGCTCCAGTATTTAAGGGCTGTGAATTAGGCGTGGTTTTTAGGAGAGAGGGCGATCACGCTTAGCTCACATTCCTAAAAACCACTTTATGTCTTCCTGCTGACATCATTAACTAGTGGTAGATTCTTTGAAGGATCCACCACTATTTCCCCTGATAATACTAGAACCATATCCGATTATATCATAGTTTCTAATGACGTGTACATGTGTAATTATCTTGATAGATTATACTCAACTACAGGGTGTCTTGAGAAGATGGGTGAGAAGATATTTTTATAACTTTCTCACGAAGGGCTGCATTCCAGCATCAGGGATTATAATTAACCACAGATGTAGGAATGCAAGTTGTAGGTGCGTTCGACTTGTCAAACGCACATTTGAATTATATAAAAGATTATTCGTGACAAAATTCCCCCGCGCTTAGAAATCGCACTCCTGGGCGATAAATGAATTAACGTTAAAAATAGTGTAAAAATACCTTGTCAAACATTACTTAATCTAAGAATACAAAATTGAACTTAAATCTAAGAATCTAAACTAACTAAATAATTAGCACTCATTTTGAAGTTCACACACACTTTTGCTTTTTAAATTCACTTCACTACACTGGTACGAGTTCTCTTGGAGTAAGATACATAGGAACGTATTCGGCTTCTTCTGCGGTGACGAAGGATGAGCGAGTTGGCTGACTCGCCCATGAATCATGGCGTGGCGGTGGCTCTGGTCCTGGGGCTGCTCTGGCTTGGAAGTGCAGCACTGGTTGTATGGGGTTCTCCTGGAATCGAATTCGTCGAAGTAGGTCGGCCATCGGTGGTTTGACTTTGTAGCGAAACAAAACCACTACTAGACAGATAACCAGCAGGTCTCCCAATGGTGATAAGGTATACCAAGGGAAGTTAGAAATTGGATGTAAATGACGATCCATCCAAGTGTTATCCAGGCATTCATCCATGGTGGTGAAGATTGGTTTTGGGTCTCGGAAGGCTGGGATTCGCATACTTCGAATCTTAGACCATGCAGCAGGTATGACGTACGTAAGTTTAGGTAAGTCGTTCTCGGCACGGCTACAGCGGGTTCGACTCTTCAGTTCCGCTCCATTGACTGGGTAAATAGAGCCTTGGCAAGGTAAATATACTTCAATGGCTCCAATTTCCGGATTGATGGTAACTCTAGTTTGGTTCTGCCCACATCCGTGTTGCGACATTTGGTAGGACACATGTTGGCTAAAGTGTCTACTGTAGCTCCACTCATTACGAGTTTAGCGCAGAGAATACTAGACATGAATTCTCCACTGGGTTCGGACAGGAAACAAACTTCGTCCTTCAAGGGATCACATCGGGGGATCAGAATGAGAGATTCTTTACCCGTGTTGGATATGGCGAGATCCGTGACGGCTAATCCAAGTGTACAGGAGTATTGTTTCCAAGCGAACGATGGAGTAATTAGTCTTCTTAATTCCAAATGTTGAGTGGAAGTTCTTAGTAATAACACGTATAGTCCAATCATAATGGATGTATTGGAAATAGTACATTCCACTAGAGTGGTATCGTAGTAACGTGCGATATTTGGGAAAGATGCTACGTAGTCCTGCTGAGCCCATAGCCTTTGATATCTCTTTAGGACATCTTCTAAGAGAGTGAACGGTATTACTCTTGGATGTAGTTTCCTGGTTTGACACATTTGAACTGCAGTATCTACCAGACGGACATGACTGGTAACCTCTGATAAAAATTCTGTGGTATCGGTGCAGTTAACCCTGCCAGTTTGGTTGAGGGTTGGTAAGTCCACAACAGTTAGGTTTTGTAATTCGCCTGCCTTAGAGCGAAAAGCTCGTACCTCCGATTCACTGGTAAACAATCTCTTGACGTGAGATCGTGTAATCATTTCGTAAGAGCCTAATTCTCCGTCGTCGTAGAGGATGTCGTCCTGGTCGTCAAACTTCATTGACGGTGGTAGTGGAGGAATTGCGGTTAAGTGTGTGAGTGTATTACAGAGTGTGCTGGAACATTGCTTGCAAAACTTAAAACTAGGTTCAACATGTAATTAAATAAAATAGGAGACGTTGCTTCATATAAATCTACATGAGGTAGGCGTTCGAGGTATACGCCTGAATTAATTTCAACTTCGGCAAAACTTTCTTTATAGTTACTTATGAGCATTAGAGTCAGAGGTAAGACTGTTGTAAGTTTCATTTTTTCAAATCGTATTTTACTTTTCTAACTTGAGCGACTAAATTTCTTCACAATAATCTTGGGGTTACTAATTCCAACTGTCGACAAAATAACTCTCAAATAATTCAATAAATCTCAATAATAGCTCAATGGCTCCAATAATATTTCAAATCTCAATAACTTCAATAATAGCTCAATAGCTCCAATAATATCTCAAATCTCAATAACTTCAATAATAGCTCAATGGCTCCAATAATATCTCAAATCTCAATAACTTCAATAATAGCTCAATGGCTCCAATAATATCTCAAATCTCAATAACTTCAATAATCATCAGGAGTACTCAAAAACTCAATATTCAATAACGTTATTTATCTGGTGTATACCTCTCTATCTACTTAGCTAGATAACAAATATAGTTATTCGATTACCTATCCTTTGGATGCGTCCATCTAAGAATTTAATAGTAATAGACTAACAAACTTGAAAAAGATCTTAAAATTCAGCGCTGTCTTATTTGTACTAGTACTTACTGTTGCAACATAAAAATAACTGTACCCAATATCCAATAAATCAATAATAACTCAATATATAAGCTCAATGCTTCCAAATCAATATCCCATAATCCTCAAAAATCAATACTCAATAATACATAAACATATATATAACAGTGCGAAAATTTAATAATTCGGCAGTGTCCACCCCCTCTACTAAAAAATCGGACTCTGGACGACTCAACTTCTTTTCGGGGCCCGAAAGTTGGACGTTCCCTTTGAGACCGGTGCACTTTAAACTGAATTATTGCTTGAAGAAGGCTCGTTTCTTGCTAATCTAGGTCTCGCTATAACTTTTTTTCGGTAATACAAATCTGACTGCTTTGGCTCCAAGATTTTCTAACTCTTCCGATTCAAATGAAAGAGGTTGATTTTGGTTTTCAATGTCTGGAACAGATCGCGATTTCAGGTTTAATTTCTTACAACGTCTGTAAATTGCTGTGCAAAGCCAAAGTGACACAAAGCATGAATATAGCGAGAAAAATATTACAACTAAAATGAAAGTCTTGTCTGAACTACTAAGTTCACCCTCTGCTCTAGCTCGTGGTAGTGTTGCCGCTAACATTAATGCTTTATTTTTGTATAATAAATACATTACACAAATTGATAGTAAAATATTCCACACTACTATTAAGCGATCGCTGTATACTTCAGCGGGAGTTGTTACTTGTAATAAATTATTCAGATTATTTAAAATCTCTGAACTTAAATCTTCTCTTAATGAATCTGTTGACAAATTTAAATGTGGTACTTTTAATGTCCAATTGTTATTTAGACATTCTGAAAAATTATTAAACACTGGATGAGTGTCTGTTCGTAATGGATTAATAAGTAACGATTTTAGTGTTGACCAAGTTGCTGGTAATACATGAACTAATTTAATTTCTTTTAAATTTTCTGGTCCACACGGAAAGCGTGTTGGTATTATTACATCTGGACCTATTTTCAAAAACAATCACATGGTAAGTGAATTTCTAAAGCTCCTGGTTTATTTATATCGTTAGCTTGTACTGGTTGCATATCCTTTACACAATGAATATTTGTGTTTGGTTGAGGATGTGTAATAACATAAATATCATCTTTTACTTCTGAAATTACCATAGCTTGTGACTTATGACATCTGAACGCACAGTGACGATTTAGTTCATCAACTGTAGCTCCAGCGTACATTTTGAATGCACACTGAGGACCGTAAGTAACATCGGCTGAAAATCGTGGTATATAACATAATTTACTTTTGTAGGGTTTACAATTGTGTAAACCTGACCCAGAAATAGGTCTTAGTGATTCCGATTTTCCCGTGAATGTATGTGTTGAAACGGCTAAATACATTGTATCGTGCATAACTACGCAAGTATCGTTATGCCATGCAAATGGAGTTGTTAACAATTCAAGGAGTTGCCAATGAACATCTTCTTGAGTTATTGGTATTCTAATTTGAACTATTATTTCATTTTTTACAATTGTACAATCTGCTAAGGGCAGTTTGTAATATCGCGAAACATCGTCGACTGGTATTGCTAGAGCATGACGAGATTTATGTATAGATATTGCTAATTTTTCTAAATCTGTTGCTAAAACTTTAGGTTTTACTATGATTGCAGGTATTTTATGATCTCTACAATCTTGCATGATTTCTGAATTCCGTAAAGTGTGAGAAATATGTATGGCTTTTCTAGCGTTTTGAAAAATATAATACAATACTCGTTGTATTTCTGAATCTATTAAATTATCATGTTTTGTCAATCTATTTCGAGTTTCTAAATCATGAGTAAGAATTTGTTTGATTTTTCTTTCTATCTTATAAAAATTTTGTCTTACTACCTCGTCATAGTCTTTAAACGCCAGTGATTCGTTAGTAATTATTTGTAAATTTCGTTTCATACCCGCATTTATCCGTTTCAACTCATTTCGTAGGTTGTGTTCACTAGTTACCAAGGAGTCCAGTTTGTGTTGTGTGGCTACTCCACAACACCATGATAGTCCTTGACCGACGAAGTCTAAGGCTCGTTTGTATCTACTAGGACCATTGGTTGTGGTGTCCCTGAGAGTGACTTCTTCGAAATCTTCAACGACGTCGTCCATATAATCTTCCTTGTAAACTGGTAGTTCTGTAAATGAGGTGGGGTTAATAGCATCATTTACCAACTCCAGGTGTTTCATGAATTCAGCGTCCAGATCTTCTAGGTGGGATCCCATCTCACAGATAGGACGATAAGCTTGTTCTGAGCATAGTGGATCTGCTTTGGATGTATTTCTTACGCTTGGTTTTAAATTCAGGTCTTCCCAGACGGTGCGGTACGTCAACGGAATAGTAGCCTCATACGTAATTGTCTCCGGTAATGGCTTCCAGTAAACCCCTGATGTTACCCTTACGGGTATGGTTATTGCAGTTCTTATCAATATTATGATACATCTGAAATAAATGATTAAAATAGCCTATCGGCCAGGTATGTTATTAATACACATTGCTATTAATTAGTTAATTTATATTTCCCTTTATTCTCTAAAAAAATTTTTAAAACACTTTAAATTATACTATTTCATGTAAATCTAGTTTAAATACATATATAATGTCTTTTTATTGTCCGTGGTTACGATTTTGGTCATAGCATTTTAATAATTGTTCCTCGATCGCGTTTCTCTCCGGTTCCGTACTTACTATATTTAACTCACGAGAATTTCTGTTTTCCCAGTTGAACTTTATCGTATAACAACTATTTAATTCTATAAAATTATCACTAAAATTTAAACAAGCATTATTTTCCCTAAAAAATCTAACTCCCAGCATTAAAGGTTCTGGCAGTTTATTAACAACTAAAGCAGTAATATTTGTTTCGTAATTTTCTAATTTTAATGTAAATTTCCCTTCACCTAAAACAACTATCTTCGATCCGCTTGCAGACGTTAAAAATTTATGTCCATCTTTAAACTTTTTAAATTCTGATTTATTTAGTTTTTCAAAAATTTCTTTCTCTACAACATTTTCTGCACTTCCGGTATCGAGGATAGCTTTTATTTTAATATTATTCCCTAAATCTACTGTAATTATAGGTATTTTTACTGATTTGCCCCTTGTTTGTAAGGTCAGCACCTCCGGTTCGGGGTTGATTCGTGGCGCCTTTATTAGTTTAAACTGTTACTACGGAAAGGGCTGTTAGAACGCGGCGGTGTTTGCCCCCCGTTGGAATTTCGGCGGTCCCCGCTCGAATCTCTACTAAAGCTCACACGACGTTGATTATTATTGTTTCTATTATCCATCTCTTGTCTGAAATTATTTCTGTTTTGTCCAAAATTTCCTCTATTATTATTGTCTCGAAAGTTACTGTTAGAGTTATTGAAATTATTATTTTGACGGAAGTTATTTCTTCTAAAATTATTTTGAGGGTTGTTATTATTTCTGCCAAAAGATCTGCTTTGATTGAAATTTTGATTTCTAAATTGGCGACCACCGCGATTTGCTTCACACGCTCTAGCTAAATGGCCTGGACGACCACAATTGAAACAACGAGGACGTGAGTCTACTAATCTTGTATTAAAATTATGACGCGGTGCTTGATTACGTATATTTTCCTGTCTGATTGGATTTGGTGCAGGTCGGGGTTCTTCTACGTTAAAAGTGAGTAATGGGTTATCGTATTTGCTTTTTCTACTGATATCTACCGTATCTGCTTTTTCCATCTTTTTCATTATCTCTTGTAAGTCTTTTATTGTCTCGTTTCGTTTTGATAGCATTACGTACATTTTTTGAAATTTCGGAAGTAATCCGCGCTTGACAAATCTAGTGATTTCAGAAGTTGACATACTTTTATCTACTAATTTACATAAATAAATCATATCATTAAAATAACTAACTGGGCTTTCGGTTTCCGTTTGTTTTCGTTCTTCTAATCTATCTTTTAGTTCTTCTAAAGCTTCTTCCCTATTATATTCATTTAAAAAGTCGTTTTTAATTTGTTGCCACGTTTTAGTGGCGTTATTTTCTTCCGATTTATAATCATTATACCACTCAGCGGCTGGGCCTCTTAAATAATTCCCGAAAAGATTAATTTTTGACTGAACATTCCATCTATTGTAATTACATGTGTTTTCAAAATCTCTAAGAAAAATTATAACGTTATCAGTTACTGGATTATATGTTGATGGTGGTTTAAATTTTGGAAGCAAAGGAGTTGAATGTTGCGCGTTTATTGAATCTCCTAATGTTATGTTCTCCATTTCTAGTCCGATTACTGTATTAGTTTCGCTTGAATTTGATGAATTTTTCCCAATTAATTCTGTCCCTACAGTGTCGTCGTATATAAATGCACTACTTTCGCGATTACTTGTTGTATAAAGTTCCGGATCTGATTGATTTAATGTATTTTCTTCGTCGTCGTCACTTAAAATTTCGCCTGTAGCTACTGATCTACTTCGGTTTCGAAATATACTACTATTTGGGTCTTCCGATTCTGTAGATGGTTGACTATGTCTTACGTTTACGGGTAAATGTGAACTTTCGGATGTAGGTGTAAAATGATCGTAATTTTCTTTAGACCGTGTTTGATAAGGATGTGATGTCATCTGCTTTTTGTCTCTACAGACCACCGGGGAAAATTAACCGATATCTAAAGGTTTTCCGTATAAAATTATAAAAATAGCGAAATAAATTATTTAAAACATTGAATAATAACTGGATTATCGTAAATTATGACAGATAACTAATAAAATAATAAAATAATAAAATAGCACACTAAAAGTAATAAAATTTAGAATAAAAAGCATTTAAATTTTTCAAAAATAAGAATTTAGTTGAATTAAAAAAGAACGGCGCCTCCACCACTTGCTACGATATGGTTTTTGCAGGTTTTGGGGAACTTGGCTTGCGAGTTCGTAGCTTCGGTCGCAGAGACTTGCAGATGAAAACTCATAGGCATTGTTAAGCAATATATATTATTCGATCAGACAAGATACAAACAAGTACAAAAGAGTTCTAAAATTACTTACATCATTTGGCGAATGTTGATGAATTCGGCCATCGTGATTCGATAACACACACTGAGTCTAATAACTAATATAATTCAGAGTCAAGAACAAGCCGGCAGTTTTACTAACCGACTAGTGTCTTGCTTACAAGTTGAATTAGAATTCTTTATAATCAGTCTAGCTCCAGTATTTAAGGGCTGTGAATTAGGCGTGGTTTTTAGGAGAGAGGGCGATCACGCTTAGCTCACATTCCTAAAAACCACTTTATGTCTTCCTGCTGACATCATTAACTAGTGGTAGATTCTTTGAAGGATCCACCACTATTTCCCCTGATAATACTAGAACCATATCCGATTATATCATAGTTTCTAATGACGTGTACATGTGTAATTATCTTGATAGATTATACTCAACTACAGGGTGTCTTGAGAAGATGGGTGAGAAGATATTTTTATAACTTTCTCACGAAGGGCTGCATTCCAGCATCAGGGATTATAATTAACCACAGAAGTAGGAATGCAAGTTGTAGGTGCGTTCGACTTGTCAAACGCACATTTGAATTATATAAAAGATTATTCGTGACACTATTTGATAAAATTTGGAAATATTTTCTAATTTTGGTGTAGAATATAATTTCAAATGTCCACCTAAGTTCTTATTGGTGTTATTTAAAATTGTTAAAAAATCATCCGGTTTCAATAAATAGGGATTTAAGAAATTTTGTTTTGCACCCTCCAATGCTAAATTGAAACAAATTAATTCTTCTTTATTAATAAGAATTTGGCCTTCAGTAATTCTAAATAAACAAGAAATTTCTTTCCCGATCATAATTTCACTCTCCAAATCATTGACTTTATTAGAAAACTTGTTTAGTTTATCTAAAAGATTATTAAAATTACTACTGATGGTATTAATTTGTCTGGCGTTTTCTTGTGCTACTTCGTAAGTCGCATTCATGAGACTTACTTGAGCATGGACAATATCAGCCATCTTGTTTAATTTAAAGCTTACATTACCCAAATTGCTTTCTCCAAATCTCCATTATCTGGTGTCCCAAAAACAAATTTTAAAACTGACCCACCTGCATTAAGCGGAGAACACACATACGCGATCGCGACCACGATTGCGATGGCGTTGGCGATCGGACTCATCTTTAATAAACAAATGTATCCGCACAAACTTGGTGCGACTTGCTCGCGATAATAGCGGCTAGTGCTGCGATCAATCGCGGGTTAGTCGGCGATACTAATCTACTGGCGTTCAAACGCTGCAGGTTGAGTTTGATCGCTGATCGCGTCAATTTAAACTATGGATTTCACCGAGAAATTAATAGAATACGTGAAAAAGTATAGTGTATTATTTGATCTGTCACACCCTGATTCCCTGATTACAAGAATGTACGGATAAAAAATAAAATATGGGATGGGATTGCTGCAGAGATGCAATTAGGAACATTTGGTGATTGCGTTGTTGACGTTGTTCGACCAATAGTACTGCAAGGAGCAACATTTCTTCTTCCCGAAAACTACACATTTTATTTATTAAACACCACACTTCTATATCCGACTATTTCTGACGGGATGATTGCAGATCGCCACCGCGTATATATGTTTGCTTTCCAAGGCGATCAAGATCGCCAACACCATCGCTATCGTGATCGTGGTCGCGATAGCGATGGCGTTGGCGATCGGACTCATCTTTAATAAACAAATGTATCCGCACAAACCTGCTCGCGATAATAGCGGCTAGTGCTGCGATCAATCGCGGGATAGTCGGCGATACTAATCTACTGGCGTTCAAACGTTGCAGGTTGAGTTTGATCGCTGATCGCGTCAATTTAAACTATGGATTTCATCGAGAAATTAATAGAATACGTGAAAAAGTATAGTGTATTATTTGATCTGTCACACCCTGATTCCCTGATTACAAGAATGTACGGATAAAAAATAAAATATGGGATGGGATTGCTGCAGAGATGCAATTAGGAGCATTTGGTGATTGCGTTGTTGATGTTGTTCGACCAATAGTACTGCAAGGAGCAACATGTCTTCTTCCCGAAAACTACACATTCTATTTATTAAACACCACACTTCTAGATCCGACTATTTCTGACGGGATGATCGCAGATCGCCACCGCGTATATATGTTTGCTTTCCAAGGCGATCAAGATCGCCAACGCCATCGCTATCGTGATCGTGGTCGCGATCGCGTATATGTGTTCTCCGCTTTTTAATCAATCCACGTTTCCTCCTTGATGTAAGAGACAGGCTCCTTTTGACGTTTTCCACCTCTTCAATGATTTCATATATGTGAATTTTGGCTATTTTACGCTCCGTTTCCAATAATTTCCATTCACGTCCAGTCAAATTCCCAAATTTGGTCACTAGTTTATTAGCGACTTGCAATTGTAGTGCTAAATCTTCCATTGGCCTAGTGTACTGGTCCAGGTCGACATCAACTACGATGGTATACATCCCCTGATATTGCAAGATGTCCTTTCTCGAACATTACCACTCCATTTTCAGAAAACTGTGAGTGTTCGGCACTCACGAGTAAGATGAAAATGATACACAAAATCATCACTGTAAAATTAAATAAATAAGATAACTATAACTAAAATTTTTAATTTTAATAAATTAAATAATATGTCTTCCCCACCTAATTGTAAAAATTAAAATTAAAATAAATAAAAATTAATTCCTTCTGTATTCTAACAGTACATCCATTATCCATGGTTCGTCATCTACGTCCGATACACTACGAGTGTTGTACCGAACTCTTGTTGGATGAACGGGTAAGGGTGGTTGATCGTCCGTTGTTCCTAAATTGGTAAAGTATTCGTCTACCTTAGGATCGATTTCCATATTTTCCATCAGTTCCTCTTCCTCCGAGTCGTGGCTTACAAACCTTTTTAAACGATCCGAGTGCCCTTTCCTCAGTACCACAAAAGTGACTGGTCCAGTCTGTTCGATTATCGTATAAGGCCCTCTCCAAGGTTTGTGCAGTTTACGACTGTGCGCTGGTAGAACTACTGGATTATACACGAATACTTGTTCTCCCACTTCAAAGTCGGTTATTCTAGACTTTGGATGTTGCTGTTTTTCTTGGCGTTCTGCAGCTGATCTTAATTTTTCCCTTGTCATTTCCCAAGCGCCGTGCAATCTTTTAACCGTATTTCATATTGTCTTACCGATTCACCAGCCTTTTGATAAAAACAAGCAAATTGTTGTGCTGCCTGTGCTAAATTTGGAAGCCTACTGAATTCCTCTAATAATCTGTTTCAAAACATTCCATGTAGCAAATTTAAGTTCTGGATTGGCCCTTAGGAAATCTTTAGCTTCACCTTTTAGTTTTAGTTTTGCTACGCCGACCTTGTCTGTATCTTGCCACCTTGCGAGTTGACCCACTTCCTCTACGGACTCTAAAAAATCTCTAACACTCTCCTTGACATCAAAACAACTCACAGCACCAATTAAACTTGATGCTGAACCACTATCGACTTGAACATTTGTTGGCGATTCCGTTGGGGGAGGCATTATTTAAACTATTAATGTAATTTTATCAAAAATTCAATGTTTACTAGTCGCAACTATTAAAATCTAATTAACGAAAAAAGCTACGTTTGCAGAAATGTATGTCAAACTATTAATAACCACACGTACAACAACCCCACACCTGACACCAATGTTACGTAAGTGGACCCTGTTGGATTATATAACAAGGTCTTAAAACATATAGTATTAAATATCTATTTATTGTAAGATAATTAGCTATTAAATACTGGTACTTTAGTTGGCCAATGGGGTCTTGTTGTCGACTTAAAACGTATTGAATTTGTAAGATAAAACCACAAAATATTATAAAACGTTTATTACTTACTTACTTATAAAATAATTAACAATAAATGTGACGATGGTATTTAAAGTAAAATAGTACAAGGTACAAAAGATTATAATTGATAAAAGACTTTAAAACTGTTCTTTGCTTAGAGGACGCTCGGAACCAACTGATTTTAAATAAGGAAGGAACTTTTCGATTAACTCGCAAAACTGCAAACTAATAGAAATTATGAACTAAAATTAGGCCAGTGATTGCGAATCAGCCTTTGAATTTTCGTTAACACTTCCATTAATTTGTCAATCTATACTTCAATGAACAAAGTTTATTGAACCTAGATTGCAACCCTAACAACAGCAAAAAACCCAATCATAAGTCAAAAAAATTTAGTTGGCCTTGAAAATCGGGGATAAAGAAATGTTTACAAGCAACATGAGACACAATATTACATAAAAAAAATAAGAACGTAATATTAGTTTATGCAACAAGTATATAATCTATGACTTTATTGGCGAGTCTGGTTTATGGCAGAGCGAGCTTGCGAGCGAGGCTATTAATTAGGACG
Organism: Pediacus dermestoides; assembly: GCA_963942485.1. Lineage (NCBI taxonomy): Eukaryota > Metazoa > Arthropoda > Insecta > Coleoptera > Cucujidae > Pediacus > Pediacus dermestoides. The sequence goes on along the minus strand of OZ012626.1, from coordinate 19,986,662 downwards.
AGTCAATAAAGGCAGATTATATACGAGTTCCATACAAAGCTTTATGTTCAACTGCGAAAATTACCTTTTAATTATTTAGAAAAATTATAAATGACAGTAATAAATCCATTCTGACAGTATTTATTGTGACATTGACAGCTGATATATTGATATTTTACAATAATAGTAAAATAAAGTGCCATTATACACTAGTGTATAAAGAGCCACTTTACGCACGCAAAAGTACGTCATAAACAGTACTTTATAATGCAGTCGTACATAAAATATTTTGTTAAGTTTCATTATTTATTTATATGACCGTTGAAAAATGTAATGTTAAGAGTTTTTAATTTAATATAGTGTCTCATGTTGCTTGTAAACATTTCTTTATCCCCGATTTTCAAGGCCTACTAAAATTTTTCGACTTATAAATGGGTTTTTTTTAGGGCATTTATTAAATTTGAAAGTGCCTACTGTTTACATCATTTTAATAAGAAAATATCTGATGTGCCCAACACATGACTTTCTTATACTTGCGGATAGTATCACAATAATTACTATTCCTAAAAAAATTAAGTTAAATTTCTTGTATAAATTTTGAAGGTTTCCAGCAATTTTCAAATAGTCTCTGTCGCACTTATTGCAATACGCCTAAATATGTCCTTGTCCCACTCATTATAACCGAATTTAACGACAAAAATGTGTTTTATTTTAGATTTTTGACCTATTACTCACTTAAAAATATCTGATGTGCCCAACACATGACTTTCTTATACTTACGGATAGTATCACAATAATGACTTTTCCTAAAGAAATTAAGTTAAATTTTGAGGGTTTCCAGCAATTTTCAAATAGTCTCTGTCGCACTTACTGCAATACGTATAAATCTGTCCTTGTCCCACTCATTATAACCGAATTTTACGACAAAAATGTGTTTTAGTTTAGATTTTTGACCTATTACTCACTTAAAAAAATCTCCCGGTATGAACTTACATTTATTTATTCATTATTATTGTTTTCGGTACCATAGAAACCAGTAAAATAAAAAAAAACTAATGGTCCGTCCTTCTGGGATTCGAATCCGAGACCTTCCGTTTGGCAGTAGTCAAGTCTCTATGTCTAGTCTACCTCGACCATCGAATTCAACTATCAACGCGCGCTATGAGAAATATAAAGTGTTTTAAGAATATCTAGTTTTTTTGAAAATTTTTTGACGGAATTTCAAAAAAAAGTTCAAACAAAATTTGTTCAAAATTCAATTCTAAATCAATGTTAAAGAATAAAAAAATCTCATAAATTGTTTATTTTTCAAGATATTCCTAAAAAACCTAAAAATGTCTTCAGGTAACTGTCACTTGTTTTGGTGCTAGATGAAAAACATTGAATGTGGCACCCACAAATTTGTTCAAACTCTTAAATATGAAATTTGAATCAAATCCGAGAAGTCGTTTTTGAGTTATGGTGGATACAGACAGACACACACAGATACACACACAGACACACAGACACACAGACAGACAGACAGACATCATGGCGAAAATAGTCAAAATGGATTCAGGGGCCCTCAAAACGTGTAAATCCATCAAAATCTCGAAGTCGAAAAAAATCACGATTACTATACTTCCTTATACTACGTATAAGAAAGTAAAAAGTGGCATAGGTTCGCGAAAACCGCAAAGTTCTATCTTTACAAATTACAGAGATACCCTGCAATTACAAGCAATTTGGGACACAGTGTACTTTTTATGGACGTGACTTCTTTAAAACGATTTTACTCGAAAACAGTTCAAGATTCAAAGATCGATTGAGACGAACTTTTTTGTGTAAAAATAAACCAAGTTTCATAATTTGATATAAAATTTTTTTAAATTATCCACACATAAAATATGGGGCATAATTTACCCAGCACTCACCCTGTATGTGACGCCCCTGGCAAAATTTCTGAAAATTCGAAAAAGAAATATGTGGCAAATTATAAAAGCTTCAAACTCACCAAATTTCATGAATCTACTTCAAACAGTTGCAGAGATATTACAGAAAACTCCTGCTCTTTGGGGCCCCCCTTTCGGTGGGCTGTAGCTCCCTGGAAGCCTTTTTCAACCTATATAAGTATATTAAAATTTTTGCATTATTTTTGAACGTAGAATCATCAGCTGGTACATTTTGGCAGGCTAATTTTGGGACACCCTGTATATAAAATATTCCATGAAAAGTGAATGAATTGATATTGAAAATTTATGTAAATTTTGTGCATATAGTGTTTTCGTTAAAAAATCACGAAGAATAGTATACAGTGTGATTCTAATTCGATCCTCACCATTACGATCTCATAAACCGTAAGAGATACAGGGTCGGTTAAATGGGACAAAATTTGAAGCATTCGAAGTATAAAATGAATCTGTCATCAAAACTGCGATATCTCTTTTCGTTCCTGAATTATCCTGAAAAAACTGAAAAGGTCGATTTTTAGTAATCGTAATTTTTTTCGACTAGCACCAACACAAGTGGTACTTACCAGAAGACTTTTTTTAGGAATATCTTGAAAAATAAACTACTTACGAGATTTTTTTATTCTTTAACATTGATTTAGAATTAAATTTTGAACAAATTTTGTTTTAAACTTTTTTTGAAATTCCGTCAAAAGATTGGAAAAAAAACCTGATATTATTTATTTATATGGCGCCATCTACCCCTGATTTACAAAAGTGCATCTTGTTTACATTACAGAAATCTATACCGTTGAGGAAATCGATTGTAGCAATATTATTTGAAATGATCGACGGCTTCTTTTTTATGTTTTGGATATCATGGCAACTCGATTAAAAATTTTAAATTAATATTTTTCAATAAAAATCGATGAAAATAATCAGTGGCGGCTCGTCAGGGGAGGCAGTGCCTACTCTATAGAGATTAATTTATTTAATTTTTATTTTACAAATATGTTTTTTTCAATTTGTTAAAATACAGATACTAGATAGATCTAATTTAACAATTTTTACAGATAAATATTTTGAATCAGAATTTGAATTAACCGCCACCCTGTTGAAATGCTCGAAATATTCGTTAACTTTTCTCATCTGTGGTTCTATACCACTTACGACTCGAATCGCGCTTCTGCCTGTGCTGTTGTCACACACACTCGCACTTGCGCTCTGGGCTGCAAGGCGCTCCTCGATTTTATTTTTAAACACGAAACTGTGGTGAACATGTGTTACGATTGTTACGCCTGCGTTTTAGTTATTACTATTTTTTGTCATTGCACATTCAAGTTGGAGGCAAAAACACCTTTTTTTTAAACTCGAAAGAAACTGTTGTGAGGAAGGAAGTATAGTAATCGTGATTTTTTTCGACCTCGAGATTTTGATGGATTTACACGTTTTGAGGGCCCTTGAATCCATTTTGACCGTTTTCGCCATGATGTCTGTCTGTCTGTATCCACCATAACTCAAAAACGAGTTATCGGATTTGATTCAAATTTCATATTTAAGAGTTTGAACAAAATTGTGGGTGCCACATTCAATGTTTTTCATCGAACACCAAAACAAGTGACAGTTACCTGAAGACATTTTTAGGTTTTTTAGGAATATATTGAAAAATAAACAATTTATGAGATTTTTTTATTCTTTAACATTGATTTAGAATTGAATTTTGAACAAATTTTGTTTGAACTTTTTTTTGGAATTCCGTCAAAAAAATTTTAAAAAAACTAGATATTCTTAAAACAAAACCAATGCATCGATATGACTGAAAAACTGATCGTTTTTTGTCTTAAGCTAAACAAACATGTATACCAAATATCATTGAAATAGACTAATTATTACTAGGTGTTCTTTTTTTCATGTCACTTAGTATACTATTTTTTTGTGCGGAGATTTTAACTTAAATGTTTTAGATGACTCTTCAACTAACCTGAAACTTATCCTTGATGCATACAATATAGAACCGTCAATACGAGATATTACTAGAATATGCAGTACAACATCTACCTGTATCGATAACATTTGTACAAATGCAGCATCCTCATCATTTGTTGCTTCGATTAATGATCCCCTACTCTCAGATCACCTGGGTCAGGCCCTTGTGTTTAAGAACCTTAATATTACTCTTGCCAATAATAGTTTTGCTCACTCGGTAATTTCGCAAAGAACTTTGAAAACATTCAGAGCTCTACTTCTGGAGATCAACTGGTCAGTCTTTACACCAGATTATAACTTAAGCGGTGAAACGATGATTGATATCCTCCTTGATAAATTGCAAACTACATCCACAACTTCCTTCCCAGTAAAAGTTACTAAATTGAGAAATCATAAACAAATTCAGTGGTTTAATGCCTCACTGAAACAGGAACGCTCAGAACTCGAGATTATCAAAAAAGTTTACAACACAACCAGAGATGCTGGGGCTCTTGATGTTTTCAGAGAAAGGAGGAAGGCTTACAGAGCAAACCTAAAAACTGCAAAAAGATGTGCTAATGATAATTATATTTTAAATTCTGCATCATACATGAAAGGTGCCTGGAACCTTATAAATCACTATCGACCAAAAACACAAAAACTTGTAAACTACAATATTTCAGCAAACGAATTCAATTTTTTTGCCAATATTGCCGCAACTATAATAAGTCAAATCCCTAAGGTAACAAAAAATGGCATCTCAACAAATTTTAAATTGAAACCTAATATTCACTCGTTATTCTTAGCCTCAACTACAGAATATGAAATTCTAGGTATAATTGACTCCCTCAGTAGCTCTAGTAGTCTGGATGAATATTTATTAAACTCAAAAATCCATAAATATAATAAAGATATTCTATCAGCACCTATATCACATATAATTAATGTTTGCCTGTTGGAAGGAAATTTTCCAGATAAACTCAAAATATCGAGAGTAACACCTATATATAAAAACAAGGGTGACAAAAAAGACATAAATAACTATCGTCCAATATCGGTAATACCTATCCTAGCAAAAATTTTCGAAATCATTTTAAAAAATAGATTGGTAACTTTTCTAGATAAATTTAAAGTTCTGGTTCCAATACCAATACAGATTCAGGAAATCAAGATCTACGGCAAACGCGGTAGCACAGATCATTGATCATGTGTTGGGAGCATTAGATGTGGGATTGTTTTGTGAGCTAACATTGTGTGACCTCTCAAAAGCGTTTGATTGCATTTCTCATGAGTTGCTTATTGATAAATTGGAATTTTATGGGGTGAGAGGAAGGGTTCTGCATCTAAATTCTACGTCTCAAATCGTTTTCAGCGCGTTAATAAAAATGGTCAATGCTCCGATGTAGTAAAAATTGATCATGGCGTGCCTCAAGGCAGTGTCCTTGGGCCGCTTCTTTTTATTATTTACACAAATGACCTCCCTGGTAATGTTACTGATGCTCACACTATATTGTATGCAGATGACACCAGCCTAGTCTCTACTAGTAAATCCCTAGCAGAATTAACCCTTTCTACAGCCTCTGCAATTAACAGCGCAAAACAGAGGTTTGATATAAATCATCTCTGCCTAAATGTCACAAAAAATCAAAATTTAGTTTTTTCCAAAACAAATGTTTATAACCCTCCTTTAGATTCAGTCAATAATTGGACATTGCAGTCGATAACTACCTATGCTGGGACCCGCATATAATGTCCATTTGCAAGTCATTGTCAAAAACACTATATTTACTGAAAAATATTAAACCTATAGTATCTTTTAACATTTTAAAAATTACATATTTTGCAACATTCCACTCGAAATTGGCATATGGAATTGGCTGCTCCTAATGCTAATAAAATTCTAGTAATGCAGAAAAAAGCCATTAGAGTCCTGGCCGGTCTGGGTTTAGGGGAACATTGTCGTTGCTGGTTTGTTCGTTTTGGGATTCTCACGACAATCTGTCACTACCTACTAGAAAGTTTAACTTGTTTCCATAAAGGTTCAAATTCTCAAATAACGGGAGAAATGATACACTCTCACAACACCAGAGCTAGACTGCATATTAGACCTCCCAGATGTCACTTGAACAAAGCCATAATATTTGGCACGTATAACACAACTCGCCTTTATAATAAATTACCACCTAATTGGAAACTCTTAAGTACAAAAAAATTTAAAACATGCCTAAAAGCATTCCTGATTCAACATCCCTTCTATCAACTGGAGGAGTTTACTAATTTTAAGTTTTAGTTCTACGCTTATCTTTGCGCTAGCGACATGCTGCTGTAAATGTATTTTTTTTATGCGATGCCTTTAACTGTGATATTGTTATTTTTTACTGTATTATATTGTATAATGTAGGACTGTAAACATAAATTCAAATGTATCGGTCAATAAATGTTATCTATCTATCTATCTATCTATCTATCTATTTGCATCCGTCGCCAAAAATCAAAATGCCAAAACTTACTGAACGACACATGATAAAAAATAACCTAATTTCTGTGAAATTAAGTGTACATATTACAATATGACACAAAAAACACAAATCAACAACCGCGTAACAACCAGTGGTAGGTAGTTTCGCCACCACAATGCTGCCGCAGCCGTCGATCTTTTCAAATAATACTGATACAATCGATTTCCTCAACGGTATAGATTTAAACATGTACTTTTGTAAATGAGAGATAGATGGCGCTACTATATAAATAAATAATTAAATTTTTTTTTACGGAATTTCAAAAAAAAGTTCAAACAAAATTAGTTCAAAATTTAATTCTAAATCAATGTCTAAGAATAAAAAAATGTCGTAAATTGTTTATTTTTCAAGATATTCCTAAAAAACCTAAAAATGTCTTCAGGTAAGTACCACTTGTGTTGGCGTTAGACGAAAAAGATTTGATGTGGCACCCACAATTTTGTTCAAACTCTTAAATATGAAATTTGAATCAAATCTGATAACTCGTTTTTGAGTTATTGTGGATACAGACAGACAGACAGACAGACTTTTGTTTGTTTTAAAAACCAAGCCCAAACATTTACTGAAAACCTTCCTTGCTTGTTAACTCCAGTTATATAATTTTCATCAAATCTGGAGTTTGGTGGTCTATAAACACGCAAACGTCCGTCATTAGAGGATTGGAAGACTTTTTTATCTGTAAAGATAACTCGTTCCCAAAAGTCAACATTTAGTACAGTAAAATTATTCGAAAATCATACGTGAAAGGTCGGAATCGTCCGGAACAGGATCAAGTTTTAGGGGTTGTTAGGGGACCTGAATTTAAGTAATTTCCCAAGTTTGCGACCTCCAACTCCTTGCGGATTTTCCGCCATCTTGATTTTTAGGGTTGATTTGATTTTTTTGTATTTTTCGGGCTTATATTTGGTATTAGCAAAAAAAGTGTCGATACCTTTTTTGTAGAGAATAAAAATCCCCACAAAATGATGTAATATAATCTTTCACATATTATCATCAGTAAACACATTATGGTAGTTTAAACATCCATCAAGTGGGATTTAAAAGTTTTCTATTTTTTTATTTCGGTAATCGTCCATATTAAATAAAAAGAGTTCAAACAAAAGTTGTAAAACGTTAAACTCCCTATAGTTTTTGTTTAAACAATTTTCTTCCCGTGTCAATACTTTTTGCGCTACAATGAGTGAAAGGTTCACGGGAACTGAAACGAGGCGTGCACGCTTTATCATCGAATTTTGGAAAAAAATGCAGGGAGTTCCATTTAAAAAATTGTTATTTTTGTAAATATTTCAAATACCAGATGGTCAATGGTTTCTCTGTTTTCACCATTGTAATCAGCGGAAAAAATGCTACTAGTTTGGTAATTTAACCGACTTTGTAGCTCCAATAATAACAAAGTTAGCAATAGTGAGCCACTTCGCGCGAACACCCTGTATACAATATATTCGATAAATACTGTACATAACAAATTAAAAATGTATTTAGGAACAAATATTTGAAAATAAACGCCTAAAAAGCGTTAGATTTAAGCGCGATACGGCATGCGTGAACGCCTCGTTTCAGTTCCCGTGAACCTTTCACTCACTGTAGCGCAAAAAGTATTGACACAGGAAGAAAGTTGTTTAAACAAAAACTATAGAGAGTTTTACGCATTACAACTTTTGTTTGAACTCTTTTTATTTAATATGGACGAATACCGAAATAAAAAAATAAAAGCTTTTAAATCCCACTTGTTGGATTTTTAAACTACCTTAATATGTTTACTGATGAGAATTTGTATACGATTATATTACATCATTTTGTGGGGATTTTTATTCTCTACAAAAAAGGTATTGACACTTTTTTTGTTAATATCAAATATAAGCCCGAAAAATACAAAAAACCAAATCAACCCTAAAAATCAAGATGGCGGAAAATCCGCAAGGAGTTGGAGGTCGCAAACTTGCGAAATTACTTAAGTTCAGGTCCCCTAACAACCCCTAAAATTCGATCCTGTTCCGGACGATTCCGATCTAAAAAGATAATTTTACTGTACTAATTGCGATGCAAGTGATTAAGCGCGAAGAGAACTCTAGGTTGCTTACATTCAACCGAAATTAATGCTTTTCTAGCACTTGAACAATGTTTTAATCCTGAGACTTTAATTCGTCCACCAACCGTAGGTCTAGAGCCGAGAAAGTTGTGCGTTATTTGAAATTTTTCTCCTCCCAGACCCAACTTTTCGGCTCAAAGTATCTTATTGTTGTTCCCATCGCTTTTTGACTCTCAATACCGTGCTTGGATTAATTCCGAGAAAAACAGCGAGTCTTCATATCTTCTATTTTAGTAATAAGGATAGCCTTTTGGATTTCGCTTAATTGAAAGGGCATTGTAATGAAAACACTTCTTGAAAATCTTGAATATTAACTGAATGGATATTTCGATTGTTGTATGACAGTGACAGTGACATTAAAGTCAAGTTACACAAATAAAATGTAAGTGTATGCATTTTTATTGCACAGGAGTATACATAATATTTAATGATCGAAAGTTTCATAGAGTGATACTGTGTGGCGATTTCAATGTGGATTTTTTGGTAGTAAGCAGCTGCACCCAGCGACTGATTGATATTGTTAAATCATTCTATATGGATTTCGCTTTTCATGAACCTACTAGAATACAAGGCAATAGTAAAACAGCTTTAGACTATATTATAACAAATTTTTATTTTTTATTTACCTTCAAATATATACAAGGAAGCGTCAAAACAGTGAAAATAATCTAGGCAATACACCAAGACATAAGACAAGTTAAGATAATATAAGACAATACAATATAAAAACATAGTAAATAAGTAACATGATCAGGGCCGTAGCTAGCATAGGGCAGCCGGGGCAGCGCCCCGGGGCCCCCGTCCGCGAGGGGACCCCGGCCACAAGTATACTTATCTATACAATTATATGTACCAAATTACAGGACGCTATTTGTTCTTAGTTTGCGCATTTATTCTAAAATTTAATTATATTATACGAAACCTAACTTTCGAATTGAATATTTTTCCTGTTCGAAATTGTAAATTTTCATTTTAGCTCATTGACCTTGAAAAGTTCGAAATTTTCGCCTGCGGCGCATTTTTGCCCTACAATCTGTCAAACAACTTTTACGTATCCTTACTAAGTAATAATAAAAATTGGCAACCCTACAACAGATATTTAAAAAAAACATAAAATGTTTAATTTTTATTTGCGCCTTCACAAAAAACAGAATTGCTAAGACTCTGTTTTCAGTAGTCACAATATTTGGGGCCCCCGAAATCTTTTGCCCCAGGGCCCCTTGAGTTGTCGCTACGGCCCTGAACATGATTAACGAACAATATTGGTGACATTAAGGTTTAAAAATTCTTCTATGCTGTACAAGCTTTTTTTGAGCAGATAGTTTTTTATCGCATTTTTAAAGGGTTTTTGATCCAACTTTTTGATGTTTTCCGGAAGTTTGTTAAACATCTTTTTTCCAAGGTATTCAAAGGTATGCTATGCCTTTTTCAGACGTTGCCTTGGTAGTATGAGCCAGTGGCGGCTCGTGAGGTCTATGTCGGGTGAGGCTCAAACCGGGGGGTCTGGGGGCAACCCCCCGAGAAATTTTTTTGGAAAATATGCCACAAAAACTCTATTGTAACGTATTTTAAAAGTGCTTTTTTATAAGATTGTTAGAAATAATGTAAAGAAGTAAACTTTCTTTGTTTTTGGGAAAGTTTTGATAACAGAGAATATGTCTGTTAGCTTTTACAGGTTAAAATAAAGTCTATGACACAATTAAAGTTATTTATTGTATTTGTAACCTCCCAACCACCACACTGAACTTTAATTTTTAAAACAAATTATAATATGATGCTTGAAACAAACTAAATAACTAATGTGTCTTGACTTTCAACGTGTTCTGCTAACATAAACAACCCCTATAGGCCCTACGATAACATGAATAAACTCATTGCAGTAGCTCGCAAAATTTAAAATTATTAGGTTTTATAAATTAAATCTATACGCCTGTCTTTCAAAGTGGCATACTTATTTATAACTGAATCGTAGAATTCTGGTTTCTTGCATAAATCGTTCAACAAACATTTTTCTATTGACATCAGTGCTAATCCTGATAAACGTTCCTGAGCGATATTGCTTCTCAAGTAAGTTTTAATTCGTTTTAGGCAAGAAAAGTTTCTTTCAGCAGCTACGCTAGTTGCTGGAATTGTTAATATTAAAGATAACAGTTTAAATACTTCCGGAAAAACTTCTTGAAAATCTTTGTGAATAATTTTTAAACTATTGTGCACATTACTATTATGGAATTGATCATCTTGATAGATATTGGATAGTTCATTTAATAAACGCTCCTTCTGAAAAATATTTGGATAGGTTGTTATTAATGATTTAAGCGATTGCTGGGGAAATTCTGTACAATATTCTTTATATTTGGAACAATCAACAAGAGACAGAAATTCTAATTTACTCAAATCCGCAAACCGTATTTCTAACTGAAAAGTAATACTATCTAAAATTTCGTAAAATAAAATCCGGTATGATTTGTTAATGTCTGTTTCATTCGTAATTTTTCCGCGTTTGTGAGGAACACTCGCCCGACGCTTAGCAGATTAAAAAATGTCTATAAATATTGACTCGTTTCGAAGTAATTTGATACGTGAAATTGCCGTGTTAATCTGAGAGAAACAATATTTTACATCCAAAAACTTTTTTTGTAGAATTTTGAATAATGGATCAGTGATTATAAAAATGTTATGGTAGATTAAAGTGAAAATGGCAAAGTCAAAGTCTGCAAAATGTTTAAGAAAGCCATGTGCTTTTGTAATAGATTCTGTATCAGCAGTTGAATCATTAGCAATTGTTTCGAAAACGGTTATAAGTTTATCTCATTCTTCATTTACCAAGTTAACAATTTTTGAACGAGTATACCAACGTGTCTCATTAGCCTGCGGTATACTTCTTTTTAAGATATTATTCAACGTAAATGTTCGTTTTGCTGACTGATTAAAAAAACCGGGTATACTTAACATTGTTGCGAAAAAAATTCTAACTCTCGGTATTCCGCTAGTGCCTTGCTGTAGCACTAAATTTATTCTGTGAGCAGCGCAGTGTGTAAATAATGCCGATGGAACTACAGATTTAATTTTACTTTGGAGACCATTTAGTTCACCCGACATTACACTAGCCCCGTCATAACACTGAGCGATTAATTTGTTTTTGAAATCAAAAGGTCCCAAAACATGTGTTATTAATTCAAACAAAGCACTCGCCGTTCTATCAGCACTAACATCATGAAACCCTAAAAATCGTTCTTTTAATTCTCCGTTACCAACAAATCTAATAGTTAAAGTACCTGAGACTTCTCACTTATATCGGTAGTGTCATCCGCTATTATTGCAAAAAATTTTGAATTGTCTATTTCATCTTTTATAAAATCCGTTAAATATTCTTCACAGCATGAAATCAATTCATTTTGAACGGTTTTCGATTGACCAGTAAAAATATGTTTGATTTTTTCAGCATGTTCAGTTAATTCCGCATTACGTTTGACCATACATTCAAAAACTTCTTTAAAATTACCACGATTAGCTGAATTAGTAGATTCGTCGTGTCCGCGAAAAGCAAGTTCCTGTTTTCCTAGGAGCAAAGTCACATCAATTAAATACGTTAATAACTGTCGATTTTTCCTCACATTTTCATTATAGATTATTTTGTTTAAACCTGCCTGTTCCTGTAAAGCGTCTACTATGGTTGAAGTATTTCGTTCAATGCGTTTCAGGCCCATAAAATTCTTAATATGTTCTTTGGAATCATTGTGAAGTTTAGTACTACGGGAAATATTTTTTAAATCGAAATAACCGGAAGTATTCCAAACATTTTTTACGTTTCCTAACAATAAACAGGGCCAACAATATAATTTATTGGTAATTGTGCTACCACATAACCATTTATGAGAATCATACCATGATATTTGAAATGTTCTAGAATATGTCCGTTTTTGATTAGTATTTTTGTCCGGACAAATAATTTCAATTCTAGGCGTGGGACGTTGTCCCTGTTGCAAAATTTCCCGCTTTTCTGTTTCTACTCGCCGTGAGAACGGCGTCTCCAATAACGACATAATTATATCGTGTTGGGGATTCATCATGACACGTTCAAGATAGTTAAATTGACACGTTTCCTTTATAGCTGAATAGTGAATACCTGTATACCTGTGTACCCTGTATACCTGTACAAATTAACTTGAAAATACAACCTGGTTTAAGTAATACAGCTGCACAGCGCACACCACAGGAAACAACTAAATGACTCGTGCGCAGCCGTGCATAGTGATAACGCAAAATGCATGCACGAGTAGCACCGATTGATTCTTCTTTCGTATTTCCTATTGCCTGAAGCTCGATTTCTTGAGCCTCTACCGATGTTTAAAATGCATGCTTTTCTTAGTGCATGCGCACCAGTTTTTCAGTCCGGCATGCATTAAGGCTCGTACAAATTAACAGCGATATGAGGCATAATATTTCGAGCCTTTCCCGCAGCCGTGCTCGCACTTACTGCAATCTATCAACCAAAAAATAAAAGTGGAAGTTTTATAAGTACCTAATAAGGGCAGTTTTATGAATGTGACGAATAACTACTATTACAATAGTCAATATTAAATTAAGATACTAATAATTTATGACAATTAATAATTGAGGGAGACATGAAGCTCAGCCTCACCTGCCTCATCTGACCAGCCGCCACTGGTATGAGCTTGTCGCAATTACGGGTGTGGTGCTCATGGCTATCAGTGTGTGTAAGGTAACTATCATTGTTTTGGTGTATGAACACCAAGCAGGCAAGTACGAAGCACGACGGTATGGTGAGTATTTTAGCTCATGAAACAGATCTTTGCAGCTAGTAGACCATGGTACGCCGACCAAGGCTCTGACTGCTTTTTTTTGTAGCTGGAATACCCGAGAAACCTCAGAAGAAGCGGCCTAGATGATGATTCCATAGGTTGCGACGCTGGGGAATTGGGCGTAGTAGGTAAGTAATGATGCATTTTCGTTTATAATAAATTTAATTATCTAATTGTATATATTGCGCTGAACAGTTTCATGCATACTTCTGATATGTGTTTGGACCATGTTAGGGAGCTTTCCATGGTGAACCCCAGCAGAGATATGGCACCAGGTTCAGAAGGCTGACGTGTTGTGAATATCAACTGTTGCGTTTTGGGGACATTTAGTATTAGGTTGTTTGCTTGGAACTATGTTTGTGCATGTGTTAATGCGGACTTTGAGTTACTTTTTAGCACTTCTCTGGTAGTAGCTTTGTTAATAAGTGTTGTGTTGTCGGCGAAAACACATGTATTGCCTACTTCCACATTACACATGAGATCGTTTATGTAAAGAACAAACAAGATAGGTCCAAGGATAGACCCTTGAGGAACGCCTTTTGCGATTTTCTCCTTTGATGATAATTCTTCTTTCCAGTGCACGATCTGATATCGGTTTTCTAGGTAGGATGCCAGTATTGATAAGGTTGGTCCCCTGATTCCATAGTCTGATAATTTTTCCAGGAGTTTTTTGTGGTCTACACAGTCGAACGCCTTGCTAAGGTCTAGGCATGTGAGTTCCACTTCTTCTTTTGCGTTCAGAGCGTCGAAAATGCCCTCCATCATCTGCATCATCGCGGTTGTTGTTGATTTTTTTTCCCTGAAGCCGTGTTGGGATGGATTCAAGATAGACCTTCTTTCGATAAATCTCACGATTCTATCCTTCAGTAGCATTTCAAAAATCTTGGAAAACACCGGCAAGACAGAGATCGGTCGATAGTTGTTACAGCTGTTTCTGTCCTCCTTTTTATAAATGGGTATTACTTTTGCAACTTTTAGCTGGTCGGGAAAAATTCTTTTTCGGAAGGAAGCATTAACCAGATAACAGAGCGGTTCGGCGATGCTTTCCGCTGTCTTTTAGCAGAGCGACTGAGAATCCGTATATGTCACGCGATGTTTTTTCTTGAGTTTTTTTACCACTTTTATTATTTTCAGAGGTGTTGTTTCGTATAGAAACATGGAACATGGTTCTTTATCAGCTTTTTTCAAAGGTTGCTGGTTTATTTTGTCTTCTGCAGTTATTGATAATTCGGCTTTTAACTTGTGGGCAATACTGACAAAAAATGAGTTTAGTTCTTCTGCTGTGAGAGTGCCAGAGTTTATTACATTCCATATCGCTTGTTTTCAGCATTTTGTATTTGATTAAAGTCGTAAAGCCTTGTTAGGTTGTCTATGTGGTTTCTATAATTTTCCGTTAGTGTTTTATACAAAGTTAGCGATGCTTCATCCTTTTTAACCATCATGATAGTGTGCGCAGCTTCTATTTGTTGTTTAAGTGTGTTTATGTCTTTGTCTCGCAATTTTTTACTTTTTGACTGTCCAACCTTTACTCTTCTTTCCGGGAAACTACTCTGTTGGAGAGAATTATGGAAGTACTCGTACGATGTTTGGACGTCGTCGTCACTTAATAGCGGGTCCAAATTTAAGTTAAGTAGATAATCCTTAAATCGTTTGGTATTTGTTCTATTTATAATTTGCATTGTTGAATATTTATCCTTTCCAGGAGGAGGTGGCTGGGGGATTCCAAGCCTTTGAGCGCTGTGGTCTGAAATATGAGGATTTATGGTGCTTGCAAGGTGAGCATTCCTTGAGATATTTGTAAACATGTTGTGAATACATGTACTTGAGGTAAGTGTCATTCGAGATGGTTCTGTGAAAACACGATGCAGATTATATGAGTTCATTAGTTCCTAAATCCTACTTTTGTCTCTTCCATTTTTTTGGAAATCAACATTAAAATCTCCCGATATTATAATGTTTGGGATATTTCTTTTAGACAAGATGTCCAAAGCCTCATCGACCTGTGAAAGGAATATATCAAGGTCGCCTTGTGGAGGTCGATACACAGAGATTATTGCCAATCCCATTTCTTGGATCGTTACTGCCGCCATTTCCACATTTTTCTCAACCGATAGCACAGTCACATTTATAAGTGGATCAGCTTTGACTCCGTTTTTTACTAAAATTAAGCTACCTCCATGTTTGGAGTTGGTTCGAGAGAAGCAACTAGCTAACTCATAGTTTGGTAGTAGTAATTTATGATAATTGTCATTTGTTAACTAGTGCTCGGTAATACACGCCACAGAGCAGTTCTCAGCACCTAAGAAATAATTTAGTGTGTCAATCTTGTATGTTTAAGTTTATCACAATATTTGGGGATAGTTTTTGTTAGCCCTTTTTTAATAAAGCTTTATTCTGTGGTTGGAATTTTAAACTTTTTACCCCGAAAAAAATTAAAACGTGAGATTTTACATCGGACGGCCAATTTTTGGTATCATAGAGTCCTTCAAGTAAAGACATGTCAGCCTCGACTTTAAAAGAAATGCTTTTAGATCCATCGCGCACTGAACAGGGTTCCACGTTGAAGTCCTGTCTTTTAAAAGTGTTAACTAAGTGGCTAAGTATGTCCTCCATTCGCGCACTTGGAGATACTTTTGAAATGTGAATTATCGCGCGTTTATTTGCACTTTGAAATGAGTTTTTTGTGTCAAGGTCTGTTTTTGAACCGATCACGACAAATTTCTTATTTGTTTTATCGTCTCTATTTTCGGTTTTTTGTTTCTTTTTGTTAAAGTTCGCGGTTTTAGGAGCGGGTGACTCAAATGGGGCGCTTACTGGAGTAGCCGACTGTTTGTTATCACTTTTATCCGGTTTGTCGGAGTAGTTATTATAATCTCAAAAAGCTTATATGTCAAACGTAGGTAGTTTAAGTGATTTCCTTTGGTCTAATAACGAACCTTCAAGCTGATAGTTTGTTGGAATTTCTGTGCGCTCTTCGTGCTCAACCCAATTCGCTATTTAGTGAAAGATTTTCTTTCTTCTATCTGGGCATCATCTTGACTCCCGATAACCCTTCCTACACCTAGATATATGTAAGTAATCACCACTACCTTGTAAAATCAAATTTATTTATATTTATATGTAACTACATAAGTACCTATTGCTTAAATCCAATAAAGTCTTAAACCATAAACATGCATAGCCCCCCGGATAAAGGGGGAGGTGAATGCCTCTCGAGGCAAATAAATTTAATCGTATCGGAAAAATTAAATGTCAAAGAATGTGCATTTAAAATATTGGAATTTATTGTAAACCTTAATATAGAACCCGACGAACTCTACAACGAACTTCTTACCAATGTGGTATTTTCTGAGGAATTGAGGAACGAATTGAAATCCTTTGCTGTTGATGGGCATTATCCATTCCCAGGCAACAAAAAAGTCAAGGTAATATGTACAAACCCAATGAAGGAAGTAATAAATAAAACAGTCAGAACCACAGCAATTCCGCAGGAAACACCACACTTACAACAAATTGAAAACAATTTTAAATACTCCATTAATGAAAAACCTCCATATATTGTACACGTAGAGTCAGTTAACAGAAATATCGGACAACTTAGTTTATTACAGTTAGGCAAAATATTCTATAAAGATAACATTAAATATAAACCTAAATGTCTAGAAAAAAGAGGCAAAAATAGAGTTGCATTAATTTATACGGAAGCGTACAAAGCCAATCAGTTGTTGGACGATAAGGACTTTCAATTGAAGTACAATATTAAAGCATATATTCCCACGGGACTGGCACCTTCTAAAGTAATAATAAGGGGAGTGGATAAGGGCGTTTCCGAAAGTGTAATCTTGGAAAATCTAACATGCTCCAATAATATAGTACCACATGCAGTGAAAAGGTTTTCCCGAAGGATTAGGTCCCCGGATGGAACCCTGGTCTATGAGGAGACAGAAACGTTATTAATTACTGTTTTGGGAAAAAGATACCCTGAAAAAATTTACATCTACGGGTTATCATATGACACCTCCATATTCATTCCTCAGGTAATACAATGCCATAATTGCATGAGATTCGGTCATACAAAATTTTTATGTAGAAGTAAGATACGTTGTCCCAAGTGCTTAGATAACCATCCACTTAGTGAGTGCACATCTGTAGAAAGACCAACCTGTCTCCACTGCGGCGGTTTTCATTTGAGCAATGAAGAAAATGTATACCTCAAGAATAGAATCTGCGGAGAATTCTTGAGACAGAAGAGAATAAAAGAAGTCATGGCCACACAAAATGTTAGTTACTACGACGCGTCAGCCATGGTACCAAAAACATATTCAACAAACAATAAACCGACAAATGAAAAAGTGATAAAACCTAGCAATCCCTTTAATATAATATCCACATCCAATTCCTTTCCACCACTTCAGAGCAACCACCAGGAGAACACCTCTAGGATTCAGAACAATCAACACAGATTTACCAAAACAACATATGCTGCAAAAACCGCAACACCAAGTCAAAAAAGGCCATTTTCCTCCGAACACTCACAATATCTTTTAAACCCCAGCGGCTCTCTCCGTGATAATCAAATATCTAAGGGGGCAATTCCAAGAAGTCCACCTACAAAATTCATTAGACCCAACGAATCCCCATCAGGTACAAAATCGTCAAATAGAAGGGATAAACATACGGAAACCTTAGATCCATTGGTGGAAGAATTCATTTTATTAAAAACAGGGAATCCGAAATTATTTGAAAAACTATGCAAATCTATTGTTAAAGAAATAAAACTAGCACAAACTAATTTGGAAAACGAAGAACTCATGAATACACAAGAAAGCAATAACTTTGAAGAGTACTTGGCGACCGGCCAAAACTCTTCTAAAGCATCTAACTAAAAAGGATTATTTTTCCAACACCTCAGTTTAATCACAAAACAAAACCTGATACAAATACCTACCTAAATAAACTTTTCTTTTGTGGTTTAAGACTTTAACCGTAGGTAGATCCAAACAGCTAATAATAGGCATAAGTTAAGTAGTAGAATAGTTTAATAGTAAGCCAACGGTAACAACAACTTCAATAATGTCAAATTTTCAGGAAGTGTGATCCTCAAGGTCAACCTCTCCAAGGTACTAACTACATCCTCGTCCTCTTGTGCACGTTATGATGCTCCGTACGTAAATCCAGTGGTGTACCTCACTTGGTACTGAATATCCTTGTGTCCTACCTCCATGTTTTGTTTTTGTACTAAAGATCCTATTTGCATTAAACACACGAAGAGCGCGGATAAAGTTATAAAACTTTAAAAAGTGAAAATCAATTAATCCGATCCTGGTGAGAGTGGCTATATCGCCAAACACCAAAACTTGACATTGCTTTGCAATTCAAGTAAGAAGAAGAAGACGAAGAAGTACCCGGTTGGTCGTTTGTTTGTTGTATTTTTCCCTCTAGTGAAAGGAATTTTCTTTTAGAAACGGCAACATCGCTTTTCTCGAATTGATTATTTGTTTGTTTACTTTCATTTAGCAGATTAATTATGGTTTCCTTGTCGCTTACCGCTCTTTTCCAAGTGCTTCACGATATCATTGGAACACTCTAGTTTAGCATTTGCAACTTTTAATTCACTTTTCAGTTTTGTTATTTGCATATAATTTTGCAGGTTAGAGTTTGCTTCAACGCTTGTTTCGGTACCAATAGAGGGCCGCAAAATTCAAATTAATCAGATAATTAATAGGCTATTTGACTATTATTGGAAAGGCATGTAATATTATTTGTTATTGCATTTTATGCACATTACTTTAATTTTTTTTGGAAAAACAACACCATTTTTATTAGAAATTGACGATTAAAATATTGAGTTTTAAAATGCCACCAAAACGCTAATTTGGGTGATATGCTGGTCACAGACATCTGTGACGTCACTAGCCAGTATACAAAGCCAAACCAAACGATTTTGTTCTTGGATTAAGGTACAGGAAAATTTCGAAGCAATTTACATGACTTATAAATGGTGTGTAGTGCCACAATGCCCAAATATACCAATAAAAACTCAGGGAAAAGTGTTCATAAGTGTTCCAACAAGTGTTAAAATACGAAAAAAGTGGTTGGAACTGGCTCGTAGAAATCCTTAAGATATAGGGACTAATTCAAATGTTTTTTTTTGTGAAGATCATTTTGATGTAAGTAAATGATATATATTTTATGTAGGTAACTAAGATCTTAACAATGTAGTATTGCAGTTCACAGTATTTTAAGGATAAAATACACTAATTATAATATGAATTACATCTTCTAAAGTAGTTGCAATACATTTAATACAATATATGTATGTACCTACATATACAGGGTGTCCGGAAATTAGGAGCAAAAAACTCGGGGAGTGATTCTACTCGAAAAGTTAATGTGACAAGTTCCTATAACATTTTCCCGAAAGCTCATTAATATTGGGGTTACAAGGCCCCAAAATTTTTTTTTGGTTATCAATTTTTTCCAATAACTTTTTTCTAAATTTTGATGATGCCCGATTGAAGAGCATCGAAAAATCTTCAAAAAAGATCCTCTTGTTGAATATCGATAAACCAAGTATTTTCGAGAAAAACGCGCTTTTGTTTAATGCTTGCTTTGTTAATCTTGAAAATGTAGTTAGTTGGTATTCATTTAAGGCGTTTTTCTCGAAAACGACTCGTTTTATTGTGATACAACAAGAGGATCTTTTTTGAAGATTTTTCGATGCTCTTCAATCGGGCGTCATCAAAATTTAGAAAAAGTGCCTAACAAAAAAGTTGTGTCTTTATCCAAAAGTCAACGTCAGTTTCGACTCTTTGACACTGGGGGATTTACCTCAATTTTGGTGCAAGAATACAAATAAACATTAGCGATAAGTATGCCAAATTTGAAACGATTCGGTACACTAGAAAAAAAGGTATTGGAAAAAATTTATTTAAAAAGACAAACTTTAAGGCCCTGTAACCCCAAGATTAATGAGCTTTCGGGAAAATGTTATAGGAACTTGTCACATTAATTTTTCAAGAAGAATCACCCCCCGAGTTTTTTGCTCCTAATTTCCGGACACCCTGTATAGAAAATAGCACTACATTATATTTTACATGCTCAAATTTCTAATTTTATTTATTGAATGGGAATAGGTTATTTATTATGAGTCATAAATTAAAGTCATATCAAAGGCACATTTTGCATTTGACTGTTCAAAAATCAGAGTCTCGATGCACTTGCACATACGCAATTGCATCGTCTCCGTAAGAGTCCCTTGCTGACCTTTAAAAGAAAATAAAAGATAATATATTAAAGTAACTGTAGTTATAAATGACAACATACTTGAACCAAAAATTTAAATCGTTTGTTTTTTTATAGGTTAGAGTATAGACTTTAATTGCACTAATAATATCCATAACTTCTAGGAGTCAGTAACAATTATAAAAGATAAATAAATTTTAGTACTTACGTTGCAGTTTTAACGTTATTAAGCTCCGCAGCATAAAAATCAGGATTATTTTAAAAAAAAGTCCAACCATTACTGCATGTATTTTGGGGAGGTTTCCGCTATCGGCTTGTATTAAATTAGTCTCCATTTCGTATTTAATGTAGAAAACTTGAATAATAATTAGGTACCGTACTTAAAAAACAGAACAGTAAGAAAATTGATTGAAATATTAGTTTTTACTAGCACAATCACAAAGTATTCATAAACAGTTGATTTGTGAGCACAATAGCAGCACAATGCAGAAAGTTGTTTACTGGCTAGTGACGCAAATGAAGTTCAACCAATCATGGAGCGTTTTCGGTCACGTTACCAAGCTTCAAATATATTTATTTTATTTTATTTATTTAGTTATAATAATCATCGTTTCTTTCAAAGAAAAAATGGAAAACAGATTCTACAAGTTGAAATCTTTTAAATCTTACAACAATTTGTAGAATATTTTTATTATAGTCAAATAGCCTATTATGAGTTTAACATTTACATAATCTCGGTTTGTGGGAACCGAGCATAAGATTAAAATGAACATAATGAATCTGATTTGTTTATAATATATTTACCAACTTATGGGTTTCAACTGCAATATATATTTGGGGAGCTTTTTAATTGTGACTTAACAGCGCCTTTATAAGTAAAAATGTTTTATAATGGAAGGAGCATAAGACAAATTTGCTAGTTTGAAAACTACTACAGAGCCAAATCCACTTATAGAGACAAAAATACCTTATTATCGATTTATAACTACTCGGTAGGTTTTATTATTTCAGCTGCCATTTTATTTTAGGATTTGTTTGTCGGCCATGTTCATTTTTGACCCGATAAAAAAGAGAAATATTAGTTGGTTAATTATATAGATGAAATAATTTATGTAATGCATATCTAAATTAGTAAAACAATCATTGTCAAAGCAAAAATAATAATTATGATAAGCAGTGAAGGGAAATACCTTTTTATTTTTTTTTTCGTAAATATAAAATATCTGATGTGCCCAACACATGGCTTTCTTATACGGATAGTATCACAATAATTACTTTTCCTAAAGAAATTAACTTAAATTTCTTGTAAAAATTTGAGGGTTTCCAGCAATTTTCAAATAGTCTCTGTCGCACTTATTGCAATACGCATAAATCTGTCCTTGTCCCACTCATTATAACCGAATTTTACGACAAAAATGTGTTTTATTTTGGATTTTTGACCTATTACTCACTTAAAAAAATCTCCCGTTATGAAATTACATTTATTTATTCATTATTATTGTTTTCGGTACCATAGAAACCAGTAAAATAAAAAAAAAACTAATGGACCGGTCCTTCTGGGATTCGAACCCGGGACCCTGTTTGGCAGCCATATAATGAAACCTCGACCATCGGATTCAACTATCAACGCGCGCTATGAGAAATATAAAGTGTTTTAAGAATATCTAGTTTTTTTGAAATTTTTTTGACGGAATTTCAAAAAAAAGTTCAAACAAAATTTGTTCACAATTCAATTCTAAATCAATGTTAAAGAATAAAAAAATCTCATAAATTGTTTATTTTTCAAGATATTCTTAAAAAACCTAAAAATGTCATCAGGTAACTGTCACTTGTTTTAGTGCTAGATGAAAAACATTGAATGTGGCACCCACAATTTTGTTCAAACTCTTAAATATGAAATTTGAATCAAATCGGATAACTCGTTTTTGAGTTATGGTGGATACAGACAGACAGACACACAGACAGACATCATGGCGAAAATGGTCAAAATGGATTCAGGGGCCCTCAAAACGTGTAAATCCATCAAAATCTCGAAGTCGAAAAAAATCACGATTACAATACTTCCTTATACTACGTATAAGAAAGTAAAATATCTGATGTGCCCAACACATGACTTTCTTATACTTACGGATAGTATCACAATAATTACTTTTCCTAAAGAAATTAAGTTAAATTTCTTGTAAAAATTTTGAGGGTTTCCAGCAATTTTCAAATAGTCTCTGTCGCACTTATTGCAATACGCATAAATCTGTCCTTGTCCCACTCATTACTGCCAGATTTTAGGACAAATAAATAACAGAATACTTATGAAAATTCCACAGTGCGAAAAATGCTTGATATCTTTGAATTTGCTGTAGCTAAACTTTAAAGATTTATAAAATACTTCTCAGTTTTGGTCAACGTTTCACTCAAACAAACTGTGCAGTGCACAATAATCCTTCTCATCAAAATATTTCGATCTTTTGCCTTTGACAGCTGTTTGACTAACAATCTCTTCTTCTTCTTCGTACTTGGATTGCAAAGCAATGTCAAGTTTTTGGTGTTTGGCGATATAGCCACTCTCACCAGGATTGGATTAATTGGTTTTCACTTTTTAAATTTTTATAACTTTATTCGAGCTCTTCGTGTGTTTAATGCAAATAGAATCTTTAGTATAAAAACAAATAGATTTCTGTAATGTAAACAACAGCCACTCAGAGATAGATGGCAACACTATATAAATATGTAAATAATTTATAATTATTAAAAAACGGCGCAAAATAAAACACTTTTGTTACTTTGTCGACACGTCTAAAAATTGAAAGAGCATTCACAAAAAATTTGGCGTCGATATCTTTAATGTAGATTTGCATGCATAATACAATTTCACGACTTTATTGTATATATTAGAAAAAAATTTAATCGAGTTGCCATGATATCCAAAACATAAAACCGTAGCCGTTGTAGCCGTCGATCTTTTCAAATAGTAATGCTACAGTCGATTTCCTCAACGGTATAGATTTCTGTATGTAAACAACATGTACTTTGTAAATCAGAGATAGATGGCGCCACTATATAAATAAAAATTTTTGACGGAATTTCAAAAAAAGTTTCAAACAAAATTTGTTCAAAATTTAATTCTAAATCAATGTTAAAGAATAAAAAAATGTCGTAAATTGTTTATTTTTCAAGATATTCCTAAAAAACCTAAAAATGTCTTCAGGTAAGTACCACTTGTGTTGGTGCTAGATGAAAAAGATTTAATGTGGCACCCACAATTTTGTTCAAACTCTTAAATATGAAATTTGAATCAAATCCGTTAAGTCGTTTTTGAGTTATCGTGGATACAGACAGACACACAGACACACAGACAGACATCATGGCGAAAATGGTCAAAATGGATTCAGGGGCCCTCAAAACGGGTAAATCCATCAAAATCTCGAAGTTGAAAAAAATCACGATTACAATACTTCCTTATACTACGTATAAGAAATTAAAAATCATTAAATTATATGTTTGTTGTGGGGCTTGGTAATTTTTTTAAGTAGGGACTTACGCGTGGTTATCAAAAAATATTATTTTTTGACATATACAGGGTGGGTGAAATTCCGTTGCCAGCATGGGGATCTCGCTTTTTATAATAGGTAGACCATAGGTTTAAATTTGGCAAAGTTGCCAAATTTGGTGCTTAAAAATAATCCGAAAACAATTTTGAATAATTTTGAACGGTATGTTAGAAAACTGAAAAAAACTGAAAATTACGATTTTAGAATTTCGCCCATAACTTCGTTATTTCTGAACTTTTTTTAAATCTGTAAAAACATTCTCAAAGCAACCTTTTGTACTCTATCGATCAGTGATCATCGTTTCTTTAAATATCGATTCGTTTTTGTTTCTTTAACACCAACTTTAGTTTTTCTTATGGGCGCGCTTTCTACTTTTCACACCATCGGAAAGTACTTTTTTTCTAATTCAGCGATGTGCTACACATGGTATGCAGATTTAATTTTAATTGTTAAAATTAAGGAAATATATTCAACAACGCAATTATAAGAAATCGAGTAGCTCAATCTCGTCTATTTTGTGTGGTTACCATGGTAACTTGTAAACAAATTCAAAATTGAAGAAACTTAACTACTGTCATCAGTGCCAAATTACAATTATTGCTAAAAAATTCCATTAAATTCTTGTCCAATGTTGAAAATAATCTTAAAGACGGTTGTCTTCTCTCAGGATAAGTTTCGACGTATTGTTGTTTTGATATAATAGAGTTTCTATGTAAAAAATAAAAAATTCGTATCATATCACGCTTTTCATTATTCGGAAACATTATTTTTAATCAAAATTAAGATTTTTTAACAATAATTGTAATTTGGCACTGGAAACACTAGTCAAGGTTCTGCAATTTTGAATTTGTTATCATGGTAACCACACAAAATAAACGAGATTGAGCTACTCGATTTCTGATAATTGGTGTGTTGAATACATTTTTACTTTCTTATACGAAGTATAAGGAAGTATTGTAATCGTGATTTTTTTCGACTTCGACATTTTGATAGATTTAGACGTTTTGAGGGCCCCTGAATCCATTTTGACCATTTTCGCCATGATGTCTGTCTGTGTGTCTGTCTGTCTGTCTGTATGTATCCACCATAACTCAAAAACGACTTATCGGATTTGATTCAAATTTCATATTTAAGAGTTTGAACAAATTTGTGGGTGCCACATTCAATGTTTTTCATCTAGTACCAAAACAAGTGACAGTTACCTGAAGACATTTTTAGCTTTTTTAGGAATATCTTGAAAAATAAACAATTTATGAGATTTTTTTATTCTTTAACATTGATTTAGAATTGAATTTTGAACAAATTTTGTTTGAACTTTGTTTTGAAATTCCGTCAAAAAAATTTCAAAAAAACTAGATATTCTTAAAACACTTTATATTTCTCATAGCACGCATTGATAGTTGAATCCGATGGTCGAGGTAGACTAGACATAGAGACTTGACTACTGCCAAACGGAAGGTCCCGGGTTCGAATCCCAGAAGGACGGACCATTAGTTTTTTTTATTTTACTGGTTTCTATGGTACCGAAAACAATAATAATGAATAAATAAATGTAATTTCATACCGGGAGATTTTTTTAAGTGAGTAATAGGTCAAAAATCTAAAATAAAACACATTTTTGTCGTAAAATTCGGTTATAATGAGTGGGACAAGGACAGATTTATACGTATTGCAGTAAGTGCGACAAAGACTATTTGAAAATTGCTGGAAACCCTCAAAATTTAACTTAATTCCTTTAGGAAAAGTAATTATTGTGATACTATCCGTAAGTATAAGAAAGTCATGTGTTGGGCACATCAGATATTTTTTATTTTAACAATTAAAATTCAATCTGAATACTATGTGTAGCACATCGATGAATTTGGAAAAAAATGTACTATCCGATGGTGTGAAAAGTAGAAAACGAGCCCATAAGAAAAAATGAAGTTGGTGTTAAAAAAACAAAAACGAATCTATGTTTAAAAAAACGATGATTACTGATCGATAGAGCATAAAAAGTTGCTTTGAGAATGTTTTTACAGATTTAAAAAAGGTCAGAAATAGCAAAGTTATAGGCGAAAATGTTAAAATCGTAATTTTCAGTTTTTTTCAGTTTTCTAACATACCGTTCAAAATAATCCAAAATTGTTTTCGGATTATTTTTGAGCACCAAATTTGGCAACTTTGCCAAATTTAAACATATGGTCTATCTATTATAATAAGCGAGATTCCCATGCTGGCAACGGAATTTCACCCACCCTGTATATGGAAGCAAAATGTATACGCAAAAACAAGACTTAGACATAGCTAGAGAAATGACTGCAAACTGCAAAGGAATAAATTAACAACACTATTACAACTATTAATTTACCAAAGACTTTTTAAAGTTTCTAAAAATGATGCGCACGGTGCCATTTTACTATATAGCAGTGAAAAATTATCGTTTTGTAAGCTTCTAAGAAAAAGGTTTTTTAAAGTTGGAAAACCGCTTCGAAAGCATTAAAGAAGCTATTTTGTTATAGCCCCAAAAATAACTGTTATATAAAGGATCTGTGTGAAATATTAACAAAGCAACTGAATTTGTTAAATTACTGTATATGAGTTTTATAAATTACTTATAAAGGTAACGACAATGTTTACAAGCCTTTCCAATCGGTTATATTAAGGTTGTGTATGTTCTAAAATAAGTGACTTATGTAACTTAATATGGTTTTATAACCTGCGCCTATTTCGCTGTATAAAACTTAATATCGGGTTTAGTAAATGTTCTCAGTGCCTTCTCATAAAACTTTAAGCTTTATTAAATGGGGGCATGAATGTTCTTATAACTCTTATAAATTAATGTGTGTTACTTGGGATGTGTTGGACACATCAGATATTTTACCTTATGGACCAATTTTTTAGAAGAAATTTGAGTAAAATTATGAACACACATGAAATTTAACAAAAATTTAGATGTCAAGGCATGTAACTTTTATATGGTTACGAATTTAACAAAAAGTAACTAAACCTTTCTGATAGATAATTTCATGTAGAAAAGAAATTAATTTAACTATTTTTACTTTCTTATACGAAGTATAAGGAAGTATTGTAATCGTGATTTTTTTCGACTTCGAGATTTTGATGGATTTACACGTTTTGAGGGCCCCTGAATCCATTTTCGCCATGATGTCTGTCTGTGTGTCTGTCTGTATCCACCATAACTCAAAAACGAGTTATCGGATTTGATTCAAATTTCATATTTAAGAGTTTGAACAAATTTGTGGGTGCCACATTCAATGTTTTTCATCTAGCACCAAAACAAGTAACAGTTACCTGATGACATTTTTAGGTTTTTTAAGAATATCTTGAAAAATAAACAATTTATGAGATTTTTTCATTCTTTAACATTGATTTAGAATTGAATTTTGAACAAATTTTGTTTGAACTTTTTTTTGAAATTCCGTCAAAAAAATTTAAAAAAAAAACGAGATATTCCTGAAACACTTTATATTTCTCATAGCGCGCTTTGATAGTTGAATCCGATGGTCGAGGTAGACCATGTGTTTCATTATATGGCTGCCAAACAGAGGGTCCCGGGTTCGAATCCCAGAAGGACCGGTCCATTAGTTTTTTTTTTTATTTTACTGGTTTCTATGGTACCGAAAACAATAATAATGAATAAATAAATGTAATTTCATAACGGGAGATTTTTTTAAGTGAGTAATAGGTCAAAAATCTAAAATAAAACACATTTTTGTCCTAAAATAAAGACTTTGCATGATTTTCAAAATATTTTTTTTTGAAAAGCTGATACCAAATTATCACTATTAATATTTTAGAAAAAATTTTTTGGTCCGTACTTTCCAAGTAAATAAATAAAAAGTATTGCAAAATTTGAAATTTCCACGCATTGCCCGGAAACACCCGAATCGGCTCAAAAGATTGCTGACGTCACGAATCTAGTTCCACAGTGCAGCACGCCGCATTTTAACTTATTTCGAAAAATGTCAAACGCGTAAAAAATATTTAGAAATGCCAATGTCAACTAGATTCGTGACGTCACACAGGACTCTCCGATCTCAAAGCGTTTTCGGGCGGCAATAATATATTTGAATTACGGTCAATTTATAATCGTTTTTTACTTTCTTATACGTAGTATAAGGAAGTATTGTAATCGTGATTTTTTTCGACTTCGAGATTTTGATGGATTTACCCGTTTTGAGGGCCCCTGAATCCATTTTGACCATTTTCGCCATGATGTCTGTCTGTGTGTCTTTGTGTCAGTGTGTCTGTGTGTCTGTCTGTATCCACGATAACTCAAAAACGAGTTATTAGATTTGATTCAAATTTCATATTTAAGAGTTTGAACAAAATTGTGGGTGCCACATTAAATCTTTTTCATCTAGCACCAACACAAGTGGTACTTACCTGAAGACATATTTAGGTTTTTTAGGAATATCTTGAAAAATAAACAATTTACGACATTTTTTTATTCTTTAACATTGATTTAGAATTAAATTTTGAACAAATTTTGTTTGAAACTTTTTTTGAAATTCCGTCAAAATTTTTTATTTATATAGTGGCGCCATCTATCTCTGATTTACAAAGTACATGTTGTTTACATACAGAAATCTATACCGTTGAGGAAATCGATTGTAGCATTACTATTTGAAAAGATCGACGGCTACAACGGCTACGGTTTTATGTTTTGGATATCATGGCAACTCGATTAAAATTTTTTCTAATATATACAATAAAGTCGTGAAATTGTATTATGCATGCAAATCTACATTAAAGATATCGACACCAAATTTTTTGTGAATGCTCTTTCAATTTTTAGACGTGTCGACAAAGTAACAAAAGTGTTTTATTTTGCGCCGTTTTTTAATAATTATAAATTATTTACATATTTATATAGTGTTGCCATCTATCTCTGAGTGGCTGTTGTTTACATTACAGAAATCTATTTGTTTTTATACTAAAGATTCTATTTACATTAAACACACGAAGAGCTCGAATAAAGTTATAAAAATTTTAAAAGTGAAAACCAATTAATCCAATCCTGGTGAGAGTGGCTATATCGCCAAACACCAAAAACTTGACATTGCTTTGCAATCCAAGTACAAAGAAGAAGAAGAGATTGTTAGTCAAACAGCTGTCAAAGGCAAAAGATCGAAATATTTTGATGAGAAGGATTATTGTGCACTGCACAGTTTGTTTGAGTGAAACGTTGACCAAAACTGAGAAGTATTTTATAAATCTTTAAAGTTTAGCTACAGCAAATTCAAAGATATCAAGCATTTTTCGCACTGTGGAATTTTCATAAGTATTCTGTTATTTATTTGTCCTAAAATCTGGCAGTAATGAGTGGGACAAGGACAGATTTATGCGTATTGCAATAAGTGCGACAGAGACTATTTGAAAATTGCTGGAAACCCTCAAAATTTTTACAAGAAATTTAACTTAATTTCTTTAGGAAAAGTAATTATTGTGATACTATCCGTAAGTATAAGAAAGTCATGTGTTGGGCACATCAGATATTTTGTTAAACCAATAGCTTAGATGAAAATTGCGCTTTTATAGAACAAAATTTGTATTCTGCAAAATACATTTTTAAACATTAAACTGATGATTACTCGAAAACTATAATCTGGGTTGGGGGTAAAAAATGTATACAAGGCTATGTGAGATACTCTCAAGAATCACCCCTTAACAGATTTCACATTACTCCGGGGTTAAATGTCATTAATTTTGGGAGGTGATAGAGCATCCAGAAAATATCTGACATGACTTATACGGATAGTATCACAATAATTACTTTTCCTAAAGAAATTAAGTTAAATTCCTTGTAAAAATTTTGAGGGTTTCCAGCAATTTTCAAATAGTCCCTGTCGCACTTATTGCAATACGCATAAATCTGTCCTTGTCCCACTCATTATAAACGAATTTTACGACAAAAATGTGTTTTATTTTAGATTTTTGACCTATTACTCACTTAAAAAAATCTCCCGGTATGAAATTACATTTATTTATTCATTATTATTGTTTTCGGTACCATAGAAACCAGTAAAATAAAAAAAAACTAATGGTCCGTCCTTCTGGGATTCGAACCCGGGACCTTCCGTTTGGCAGCCACATAGTGAGACACATGGTCTACCTCGACCATGGAATTCAAATATCAACGCGCGCTATGAGAAATATAAAGTGTTTTAAGAATATCTAGTTTTTTTGAAATTTTTTTGACGGAATTTCAAAAAAAAGTTCAAA
This sequence comes from Pediacus dermestoides, assembly GCA_963942485.1. Classification (NCBI taxonomy): domain Eukaryota; kingdom Metazoa; phylum Arthropoda; class Insecta; order Coleoptera; family Cucujidae; genus Pediacus; species Pediacus dermestoides. The sequence goes on along the minus strand of OZ012626.1, from coordinate 19,956,341 downwards.
CAAAATTTGTTCAGAATTCAATTCTAAATCAATGTTAAAGAATAAAAAAATCTCATAAATTGTTTATTTTTCAAGATATTCCTAAAAAACCTAAAAATGTCTTCAGGTAACTGTCACTTCTTTTGGTGCTAGATGAAAAACATTGAATGTGGCACCCACATATTTGTTCAAACTCTTAAATATGAAATTTGAATCAAATCCGAGAAGTCGTTTTTGAGTTATGGTGGATACAGACAGACACACACACAGACACACACACACACACACACACAGACAGACAGACATACAGACAGACATCATGGCGAAAATGGTCAAAATGGATTCAGGGGCCCTCAAAACGTGTAAATCCATCAAAATCTCGAAGTCGAAAAAAATCACGATTACTATACTTCCTTATACCGAGAGATCAAAAATTATCTTGGTCAAATTTGGTCATGAATTTTAAAATAATTGTCGGAGCTAGTATCGTATCAATACTTATTATGGCACATAACTTTATAAATTTCAAAATGATGTTACAAGCTAAGACCGTCGTTTTTCATTTCATGACCACCTTTGACCAAGATAAGTTTTGATCTCTCGGTACTTCGTATAAGAAAGTAAAAACTAATGGTCCGTGTTCCTTCTGGGATTCGAACCCGGGACCTTCCGTTTGGCAGCCATATAATGAGACACATGGTCTACCTCGACCATCGAATTCAAATATCAACGCGCGCTATGAGAAATATAAAGTGTTTTAAGAATATCTAGTTTTTTTGAAATTTTTTTGACGGAATTTAAAAAAAATGTTCAAACAAAATTTGTTCAAAATTCAATTCTAAATCAATGTTAAAGAATAAAAAAATCTCATAAATTGTTTATTTTTCAATATATTCTTAAAAAACCTAAAAATGTCATCAGGTAACTGTCACTTGTTTTGGTGCTAGATGAAAAACATTGAATGTGGCACCCACAAATTTGTTCAAACTCTTAAATATGAAATTTGAATCAGATCCGAGAAGTCGTTTTTGAGTTATGGTGGATACAGACAGACACACAGACAGACAGACATCATGGCGAAAATGGTCAGAATGGATTCAGGGGCCCTCAAAACGTGTAAATCCATCAAAATCTCGAAGTCGAAAAAAATCACGATTACTATACTTCCTTATACTTCGTATAAGAAAGTAAAAAGAGTGTCAGTTTGACAGTTTAAGAATACCGAGTGCGAAGCACGAGGTATTTTCTGTCAAACTGACACGATTTGTTGTTGTGCAGGAAGTTTGAAGAATTTAACCATCGGAAAATCCAAAGCACGTATTATACAGGGTGGGTGAAATTCCGTTGCCAGCACGGGGATCTCGCTTATTATAATAGATAGACCATAGGTTTAAATTGGCAAAGTTGCCAAATTTGGTGCTTAAAAATAATCCGAAAACAATTTTGGATTATTTTGAACGGTATGTTAGAAAACTGAAAAAAACTGAAAATTACGATTTCAGATTTTCGCCTATAACTTTGCTATTTCTGAACTTTTTTTAAATCTGTAAAAATATTCTCAAAGCAACTTTTTATGCTCTATCGATCAGTGATCATCGTTTCTTTAAACATCGATTCGTTTTTGTTTTTTTAACACCAACTTCATTTTTTCTTATGGGCGCGTTTTCTACTTTTCACACCATCGGATAGTACATTTTTTTCCAAATTCATCGATGTGCTACACATAGTATTCAGATTGAATTTTAATTGTTAAAATAAAAAAAATGTATTCAACACACCAATTATCAGAAATCGAGTAGCTCAATCTCGTTTATTTTGTGTGGTTATGGGCGAAATTCTAAAATCGTAATTTTCAGTTTTTTTCAGTTCAGAGCTTTATCAATGACCCTCGACTTGCTCTCAAAAATGTGGCCATCCTGTCAACTTTGTAGATATTAGGTAATTTTTGATCTAATTTGACTGGGCTAATATTATGTACGAGTCTGTATGTACATATTTAAACAAATTTTTTAATTAATTTGGGGGTTTGCAGACCTCATGCAAAAAAACCTTGTATGCAACACGTACGCAAATAGTTTTTGGGGACTTCTCACGATTCGTCCCCAAAGCTCTTGAAATACTTGATACATAAATAGCTATATTAATGAACATAAGTTGTTAATTGATAAAAATGTATAAAATATTCGAGCGTGTCGCTGCAACTTGCACACAACTTTCAGTAAAATTGAAAAAAATTGTAACTTCCTAGAGCGCTCTCCCAATTTGTTTAGACGTGCAAGTGATTATTGCCGCAAGCACTTGCCTCAACTTTTGCGACTTGCTGAGAGAACTCTCGGGCAGTGTTTACACTACGCAAATTATTTGGAAGTTGCTCTCAGACATTAACTTGCGATAGTTTACTTGCTCGTGTAAACTACGCCTTAGATCATACTAGTATATAATTACAAATTAATTCTTATACAAATTTTGTTATTTATATTGTTATCATGGAAAACCTCTACAATTAATTTTATCGCTGGAAAACCATGTAGGTTGGTCCAATACTGCACTATGATTGGTCGAAATTGCTATGAATAAAATTATCATTAAAACATTTTTTGTTTAAAACGTTATTCCATAACTCCCCCTGTAAATGTGTAATAATAGTATATTATACTACGACGCTATAATGAAAGCTATTATTCCTGAGGATGAAAATTACAACTCGAGCGAGCGATGCGAGCGAGTGTTGTAACATCCGAGGGAATAATAGCCATTATAGCGAGTTGTATACTATACCTTATCTACGACAATAAGAACAAGAATTCGTGACGTGAGCATCCAAAAAGTTTTATTGGAGTTACAAAAGTAGAAATAATGTGACACTTTTGCTACATTATTGCTGTATAAAAGGTACAGATAGAGGTAGTCGTATAGAGGTGTTCAGAAAGGTTTTATACAGCTAAGTCACAAACATAACCTCTGAAACGCAGTCTTTTGCCAGAATTAGTATTTTTCCCATACCTACACGAAAATGGCCACTTTATTTGCGTGAAATGCAGTTACAAAGTGGCCATTTTCGTACAGGTATGAGAAAAAATAGAGTATGCTACACGGTAGGAATTGATTCTGCCTCGTGTTCTTGCGCCCTCACTTCGCTCTGGCGCAATTTTCACACTCGTCAGAATCTCTCAATTCCTACCTTGTTGCATAAACTACTATTGTGTTCACATTTAGTTAGATTATTTGCATAATACTTCTAGTACAAGGTATAAGTTTTCTAATCAGTAAATTATTCCTATTATAGCAGGTAGATAATGCACGTAAAATATTATACTGGTTCATTCAGGAACCATCACTCATGTCGTATATATATTTAATTCTATACTGATTTGTAGGTACTCTATATACAGTTCGTATACATAGACGGTAAATGCCAAACTGTTTTATAAGAACCCACATACCAACTGGAGGCTGCAAATACAACGGTTTGACGTTACACTACCTGTTTAAGATCCCTAATTTGTTCCTGTATAAAACGCATATAAATTATACTTATAAAAGTGTATATTAAGTATGATTATGCTTAAAATGCATAAATGATTCATAATTTGGTTATAAAAATAATCTTAACACTAAATAATAAAACATTTAAAGAACAAATGTGTAATTTATAAAAGATTTATAATACTTGAGGATAAGCTCCTACCCCACCAATATAAGTCTAAAGTACTGCACAAGAGGACTTTACCTGCATAAGAGATTTATATACAGTCACTACAAAACCATCATACAAGTTTTATAAAACTAATTTTTAATATTGCCGAAAGAACGTTCTCAAAGCTTCTGTTTAAAACCGAATTGTCATGAGTACCAAGTAGGCTTTAATAACCCTCCAATAAAATAAAAAAATCCCCGTAGAATCAGTTATAAATATATTATACAACTTTCAGTGATAAGGAAGGAGCATTTGTGTTACTTGGGAATAATTATTTAATTCACTGTAAGTAAATTATACTTACAGTTATTTTTAATATGTTTAAAAAATAAATTACATCATAATTTTTTAAGTTTTAGAACCTTATATACAGGGTGTCCCAAAATTAGCCTGCCAAAATGTAACAGCTGATTCTACGTTCAAAAATAATGCAAAAAGTTTTAATAAATATAAGGGAGCTACAACCCCCCGAAAGGGGGTCCCCAAAGAGGAGTTTTTTGTAATAACTCTGCAACTATTTGAGGTAGATTCATGAAATTTGGTGAGTTTGAAGCTTTTATAATTAGCCACATATTTCATTTTCCAATTTTAAGAAATTTTGCCAAGGGCGTCACATACAGGGTGGGTGCTTGGTAAATTATGCCCCATATTTTTTGTGTGGATAATTTTTAAATTTTTTATATCAAATTATGAAACTTGTTTTATTTTTACACAAAAAAGGTCGTCTCAGTCGATCTTTGAATCTTGAACCGTTTTCGAGTAAAATCGTTTTGAAAAAATCGTCCATAAAAACTACAATAATAAAAGTAATCACAAAATTGAAAAAAAAATTTTGATTTTGATATTTTGTTTTTATTATTAATATTTGACGAAGAAATGCTAAACGAAGTAATAAATACCTATAAATTTTAATCTATTGTCTACTTTTGATAAATTTTAGTTTTGTGATTATTTTTATTAGTGTATTTTTTAAGGACGTTATTTTACTCGAAAACGGTTTAAGATACAAAGATCGACTGAGACTACCTTTTTTGTGTAAAAATAAACCAAGTTTCAAAAATTGATATAAAATTTTTTTAAATTATCCACACAAAAAATACGGGGCATAATATACCCAGCACCCACCCTGTATGTGACGCCCCTGGCAAAATTTCTGAAAATGGAAATAAAAATATGTGGCAAATTATAAAAGCTTCAAACTCACCAAATTTCATGAATCTACCTCAAACAGTTGCAAAGATATTACAGAAAACTCCTCGAAGGGGTCCCCTTTCGGGGGGGCTGTAGCCTCCTTAGGAAGCATTTTTCAACCTATGTTTATTGGAACTTTTTGTATTATTTTTGAACGTAGAATCAGCTGGTTCATTTTGGCAGGCTAATTTTGGGACATCCTGTATATTTATTTTTCAAATTATTAAATCTAAAATTTGTTGTTTGGATTTTTTCCAATATGGAGGATTTTGTTTTCTTTAGGGTTTCATGAAAATATGGCCGATTGAGCTGTAACATGTCTGCAGCAATTACACAACTGTTATAGTATGATTTGGTTTTTTAACGTGGACCTTGGGATTATTTTCTCCTATCGTAAAGATTATTTGTTTTTATCACAACATTTAAAAAACATTCTTTTGTAAGTAAACGAAAAAAAAAAACTTCTGGAATTCGAACCTGCGACCCTCCGTTTGGCTGCCAAGTCCCAACCTCACTAGGCTGTCGGAGTCGGATTCAAAGCGCAGTATGAGAAATATAAGTGTTTTAAGAATATCGCGTTGTTTGAAATTTTTGTATGTATTTAAAAAAAAAGTTCAAACAAAATTTGTTAAAAATGTGATTCTAAATCAATGTTAAAAAATAAAAAATCCCGTAAATTGTTTATTTTTCAAGATATTCCTAAAAAACCTAAAAATGTCTTTAGGTAAGTACCATATTTGTGTTGGTGCTAGATGAAAAGATTTAATGTGGCACCCACAATTTTGTTCAAACTCTTTAATATGAAATTTGAATCTAATCCGATAAGACATTTTTAGGTTTTTTAGGAATATCTTGAAAAATAAACAATTTATGAGATTTTTTTATTCGATAACATTGATTTACAATTAAATTTTGAACAAATTTTGTTTGAACTTTTTTTTTGAAATTCCGTCAAAAAAATGAGATATTCTTAAAACACTTATATTTATTATAGTCCGCGTTGAATCCGACAGCCTAGTGACGTTGGGACTTGGCTGCCAAATGGAAGGTCGCGGGTTCGAATTCCAGAAGGACCATTATTTTTTTTTGTATTTTACTGGTTTCTATGGTACCGAATAGTCTAAGATCCGAAGTAAGGTCGTCCTTCACCCATCTGTTTACCGGATGAAACTGATTTTATATCAAAGGTAATGTTTTAAGAAATATATCGCACATAGGTTGCCTAATGAAATATGGTCATGGCTATCTTTAATTTCATAAAATGTCATAAATTTTTTTTTTATTATTTCACTTGCTTGCTTACCGATATAATTTAATACCAATCGAAAGAATAAAGTATAAGGACCATAAAAAAAATATTTAGAAAAATTTACTATAAAACGATTAATATACAAAAAAAATTTAACTTGAAAATTTTTAAATAACTGAACTTTAATCAAGATCCGATTCATCGGAACTTACATGACTATTATCTAATTCTGCAAATTCGTTTTCATTTTCTTTTTCTGTCATTTGCAAAATATCGTCTATTTTCAAAGGTGTCTGGTCTCCAACAAATCCTGTTGGTTTTAAATAGCCGTCTAAAAACCAACCGCAGTTTTCAGGGCGCAGTTTTACTCAATCAGCATCAGTTGCATTAAGCCACATGGAATTGACATAAATAGTACGCCATATTTTTTGAATTAGTGATGTCCAGCACGGTGGTATAGTGTTTGAGTCAAAAGATTTTATTTTTTAAACTTTTCATTGTCTTGAAAGATGAAAGAGAATTCTGTTTTTTCGTGCGGTTGAAAAGGACAACACTACTATACTGCCAAGAATCGTTTTTAATTTTTTCTAGGAATGAGTCGTACCAAAAAGTTTTTGCGTCATTGACTGATGAAGCCGACATTTTCATTGACGAAAAAATGAACGTTATTCAAGAGTTTACTGCTGTTATATATGGTATCAATCACTGCACCCGAATAAATGACGCGAGGTATCGCATTTTTCTTAAAAATTATTCTGCAAAAGAAGACAATGAACGGTTTTTAAAAAAAATAAAATCTTTTGACTCAAACACTATACCACCGTGCTGGACATCACTATTTCAAAAATTTTGGCGTACTATTTATGTCAATTCCATGTGGCTTAATGCAACTGATGCTGATTGAGTAAAACTGCGCCCTGAAAACTGCGGTTGGTTTTTAGACGGCTATTTAAAACCAACAGGATTTGTTGGAGACCAGACACCTTTGAAAATAGACGATATTTTGCAAATGACAGAAAAAGAAAATGAAAACGAATTTGCAGAATTAGATAATAGTCATGTAAGTTCCGATGAATGGGATCTTGATTAAAGTTCAGTTATTTAAAAATTTTCAAGTTAAATTTTTTTTGTATTTCAATCGTTTTATAATAAATTTTTGTAAATATTTTTTTTATGTTCCTTATACTTTATTCTTTCGATTCGTATTAAATTATATCGGTAAGTGAAATAATAAAAAAAAAATTATGACATTTTATGAAATTAAAGATAGCCATGACCATATTTCATTAGGCAACCTATGTGCGATATATTTCTTAAAACATTACCTTTGATATAAAATCAGTTTCATCCGGTAAACAGATGGGTGAAGGACGACCTTACTTCGGATCCTGTACTAGAAAACAATAATAATAAGGTAAAACCGAGTAACATTGACACATCTTCATAAAATATTTTTTTTCTCACTTATAATCATAACTAGAAATTTGCAAATCTGGTTTTAGTTAAAGCAGTATGTTGTGTATGTGTATTGGGTTTCAGTTTCGAGAGTGAATTGCAATTTTCAATATTACAATTTTTTAAAAAAAAGTCTGTAATGTGTCAATGTTACCCTCAGGTCGGATAACATTGACACCCTCTATAAACTGCATTATAAGTCAATGTTTATTAAGCGTAGGGTATCATTAACACGTTTGCACACATTTTTTAATAAAATAGATATTTATTTTCAAACGGCGTATAACATGGTGTTATAAGACTGAGTAGGCAAGGTATAAGTTTCATTTCTATGACACCACTTTTGAGCGGCGTATAAGTAGGACTTATACTCCGGCGGAGTATAAGTTATATCATTATCTGCAAAAATGTATGACAGTTGCATGACAGTTGCAAAATTATTTATTAAATTGATTGTCATATTACGATTAGAATGATTCTATTTGAAAATAAAATATTTTATTTTATTCGGAGTATAAGCACTTTTATGTGACTCCGTATGGAGTTAATTCTCCTCGCTCCGCTCGGCGCTTACACCTCCATACTTCGTCACATAAAAGTTTCGCTTATACTCCTAATAAAATAAATATCTATTATTTTATTAGGAGTATAAGCGAAAAAATAAATATCTATCATTCTAATCGTAATATGACAATCAATTTAATAAGTAATTTTGCAACTGTCATACATTTTTGCAGATAATTATATAACTTATACTCCGCCGGAGTATAAGTCCTACTTATACGCCGCTCAAGAGTGGTGTCATAGAAATGAAACTTATACCTTGCCTACTCAGTCTTATAACACCATGTTATACGCCGTTTGAAAATAAAAGTTTTTTTTTAACTTTTTTTTTGAACACAATAGAAACATAAAATTTAAATGAGCAAAATAATCCGTCACGAAAAAGCAATAAGTGACTTTCTGTATTTAATTAAACAGGTGAAGTCAATATTGAATATATGCTTGCCCCGACGAATAGTTGGTTCTGGAAGAACCCTTGCAACATCTTTAAGCAAGATTCTTGCCCCATCTCTCACGTTCGGATAACCAAACACTTTTTCTTCCTTCTTAAAAATGTCACGATTACCTGGCGATCTTCAATTCTTCATCAACAATTTCTATTACCTCATCAATATTGATGAAAAACAACCTATCTTGCATAAAAAAATATAAACTATTAATAAATATCGTATACACACAAAGTTTGGTTTCCGCGCAAAACCACTTTTTCGAAAGTACGTACTGAAGGACTTACAGAAAACTTATGCACCAACCCAACCCAATTTTCAGCTGTTCTGACTAGAGGGTGGTATCATAAATGAATTTTTAGAAACGCTAAAATCGCGTTCTTCTTGAACACCCAGGCACTAGGCGAGATATTTGAAAATGTGTCAATGTTAACCCCCTGTCAACGTTACCCGCCGTTACCTTAAATAAATAAATATAATTTTATATTAATAACGCTATTGAATGTCGACTGCATGTGATTATGGGCTACCCCTTCAGTATTTTCCAAAGATTAAAACTGTTTCATGGCAATCTATAAAAAAGTCATGTGCTGGACACATCAGATATTTTGAATATGCAGTTTTTGTAACGGTAATTCTTCTGCATCTGTTTTGATTTGTTTTATAAAAGCGCAATTTTCAACTAACCTAGGTATTTGTTTAACAAAAAAATAGTTATAAAATAATAATCGTATTCAGTATTGTTCTAATAAACATTTATTTTATGTTAACTATTATAATGTCATTAACTGCATATTGAAAAACCGAGGGTTAAACAAAAGGCACTAAATTAGTTCAAAAAATAGAAAAAAATATTTAAAAATTAACGTAGTAGTTGTTCAAAATGGTTTCTATTTTGTTCTAAACATAATCTTGCCCGGTGATAATTTTTAATATTATAATATTTAATAATAGACCGTTCCTCCACTGTCGGCAACGGTGCCCGCAAAATAAACTTAATGGCTGCCGGCGCCGGTTGGCCCCTCAATTTTGACTCCAATGCCGGCAATCATAACCCACAAAATATGTAGGTAACTCGGGTAATAAATATATGACTTAGCACACTAAAATTTTAAGCTTATAGACTAGAAAAATTGCAAATTATTGTCGTGTTTCACATTTAATTCGCATTAATGACAACGCGGCGCCACTTGGCACCTTGCTCGAAGTCTATAATAGTATTTTTAGCAGTGGAACTCATTAATTCCAGAAACATTAAAATAATTATGCGGTTTTTAATCCGCACAGCGCGTCTTCTCCGTTTGTTTACATGTTAAAATTGAAACGCCCCAGGTACCGATACTTTCAACTAACGCCGCCTTGTGCGCTAGTGTAGCAAATCGAGTAGACTCCACCCACCTGCACGGCGCCTATAGGACAGGCGGTATTTCAGAATAAAAAAAACCTACATATGACATTGTTCATTATAACATTGTTTATTATGTGACAAAAAAATAAGAAATTGCTTTATAAAGTATACACTCTAATATTTAAAAAAATTTAATATCCAGCCAAAAAACAATAAACGTAAGATAAAATTTTAATCCTTAAATAAAATTATATAGGTATTAAATTATTACAATGGTGTATCTCGCTGGCTTTTCACTTCTACATTATCAGGCATTTCCAATGATGAATCATAGGCGTTATAATGTTGAAAATATGGGATTCTTGATTTAGCTAGCCACAGTTCTAGTCGTAGACTTGGATCCATCGCTAATGGGAGGGGTTCCGTATTGTCGCTGCGTTTTTTCATGTAGTTGAAACAACATGTCCGGAAGTGCCGCGTTCCACATGCTGATTGACATTCTGAACCACAGGAATTGCAGGACTTTACTTCTCCCCAAGCTACTCCTGCTGCAACACAAATTTAATTACATTGATTTATTTATTTTGAACCAATTTTCAACAATAAGGCATTTTTTTTAATATTGTTTACTTATACAATGTATTAAAATTATTAGAAAATAAAGAAGAGTATTGCGAGGTAATTTTTTCTCTATCGCACTCTATATATTTTTACTTATACGAAGTAATAATGAAGCGTACAGTTATCATGATTTTTTGCGACTTTGAGATTTATATTATTTCGTAATTGTATAAGAAAATCATGTGTTAAACACATATTTTCTTGTTACATAACTGTCCCACACGAGTGGTAGGTACTTACTTACAGTCATTTTTAGATTTTTTAAGAATTTATTGAATTTCTTATACCTATTATATATATACAGGGTGTTCGCACGAAGTGGCTCACTATTGCTAACTTCGTTATAATTGGAGCTACAAAGTCAGTTAAATTAGCAAACTAGTAGCATTTTTTCCGCTGACTACAATGGTGAAAACATAAAAACAATTGAATATCTGATTTTCAAGATATTCAAAAAAATAACATTTTTTTAAATATATTTTTGCAAAAATCGATGGTAAATTAAATTCTATACAAAAAATGTCCTCTTCTTTTTTTAATAATAATTAAAAATAAGCGAGTTATTTTGAAAAAAAGTTTGCAATTCTTTAAAATCAAGTAGCCATAAAACGGAATAGTAATTTATTAAAACCAAACAATCATAATTTTGAATTTAAGCAAGTCGAAAAATACTTGTTTTTTATAATTATAATAAAAAAAATTAAGGACATTTTTTGTACAGAATTTAATTTGTCATCGATTTCTGCAAAAATATATAGGGTGTTCCATTTTAAGAAATGTTATTTTTGTGAATATTTCGAAAACCAGATTGCCAATTGTTTTTCTGTTTTCACCATTGAAATCAGCGGAAAAAATGCTACTAGTTTGGTAATTTAACCTAATTTGTAGATCCAATATTATCAAAGTTATCAATAGTGAGCCACTTCGCGCGAACACCCTGTATACAGGGTCCGTCAAAACCCTGGCATTCTTTTATAAATTCGTTAGGTTTGGAAATGGAAAAAATTTTAAAGACAAAAGTTGTCAGAAATTTACTGCTTCATAACCTAAAATTATTTCCATTTATACAGGGTGTTCAATTACGGCTGGACAGCTACTTACTTTGTTATTTTAAATGGAACACCGTGTATATTAATAGATTTTCAGATTCTCCACGTAATTTTAGATGAAAAAGTGTGATGGTTTCATATTTTTAAAATGAACGGTTTTCGAGATATTTACACTTTTAAAAAAGAATTTACAAAATTAGAGATTTAAAATATCTGATTTGCCCAACACATGACTTTCTTATACATTGCTATGATACAGTTTTAATCTTTGGAAAATACTGAACGGGTAGCCAATAATCACATCCAGTCGACATTCAATACGTTATTAATATAAAATCATATTTATTTATTATTATTGTTTTCGGTACCATAGAAACCAGTAAAATACAAAAAAATAAAAAGTAATGGTCATTCTGGGATTCGAACCGGAGACCTCCCGTTTGGCAGCCAAGTCCCAAACTCACTCGTCTATCTACTAGTCGGATTCAACGCGCACTATGAGAAATATAAGTGTTTTAAGAATATCTAGTTAGATATTTATTTTATTAGGAGTATAAGCGAAACTTTTATGTGACGAAGTATGGAGGTGTAAGCGCCGAGCGGAGCGAGGAGAATTAACCCCATACGAAGTCACATGAAAGTGCTTATACTCCGAATAAAATACAATATTTTATTTTCAAATGGAATCATTCTAATCGTAATATGACAATCAATTTAATAAGTAATTTTGCAACTGTCATGCAACTGTCATACATTTTTGCAGATAATGATATAACTTATACTCCGCCGGAGTATAAGTCCTACTTATACGCCGCTCAAGAGTGGTGTCATAGAAATGAAACTTATACCTTGCCTACTCAGTCTTATAACACCATGTTATACGCCGTTTGAAAATAAATAATTATTTATTGAGAAAAAAATCACAAATAGATATAAACTAAATATTAACTTTTAAAATAAAAGCAAAAATAATATTTATCTACAAACGTCATTTAAATGTGACTACCCTGCTGGATTGATTATGTTTAAGTGTGACTTTATTGACGGCGGTACTATACTTTACACTTTTTGTAAACAAAGAGAATGTAGTAATGCATATAAATAAATAAAAAACTGTCAAATAAGTACTGAAAATAAATATTTTAAATAATACAATAATACAACATATCTACAGCGTGATCAGGAATGACTGAATCTGTTGAATGAATAACGTACAGAATAATGTTTGATAATTGGCAGTGGTTAAGGTTTTGACGTTTGGCGGTTTAAGCAAAAACTCAAAAATAACCCCCTCCACACTAAACAATGCGCTGCATCAAAACAGCAGAATTTATTTTCGCTGAGAGAATTCAGCAGCTTCTGCAGTGGCGTAGCTAGAAATATCGAGCCCTTCCGCAAGCATGGTCGGAGGGCCCCCTCCCTTTTGTTGCATCTCGATATAATGGACTAGGTAATTATTAGCGGGAACGAGTTTCCGTTTAAGCGATAGTACGATAGTACCACAATTACTTTTCCTAAAGAAAGTAAATTAAATTTCTTGTCAAAATCGTGTTTAAATTTTGAGCGGTTCCAGCAATTTTCAAATAATTTTCGGAAGTCTCTGTCGCACTTATTGCAGTACGCATTAATCTGTTCTTGTCCCATTCATCATTACAACGATTTTAGGACAAAAACATATTGTGATAGGAAATCGCTTTTCCTAAAGTCGATGTATTTAGATTCTTTCGTATATTTTTTATTAAACCTGTGACGCACTTTTGTGGGGGAGGCGGTTAATCAAGGGGAAAGGGGATCTCGGGCGCCAGATTTATTCGAGTGGTTTACTCCACGTGACACCTCGGGTAGCTGCAGTGAAGACACGGTATTCCAGGGGTCAGATCTTCTTGACTGGGAAGGCGGCGAACTCCAATACAGGCTTTAATTGTATGGAATTCGTAATGTGGGATATACCGGGTTGCAGGAAATGGTAGTATACGAGGTTTATCAAAACAAGAGGTTTAAACGGAAGAAATAAACATATATATTCAACGGGAAATTAACAAGATATTCAAACTAAGTAGAAATAATACATTGATATGTTATCGGGCAGAATTCTATACGGGGGGGGGGGGGATTTATGAGAGGTGACTTGACGGGGACGGTTGGCAGATATGCGGCGGTTACAGGCGGAAGATAAGGACACTAGTTCCTCCCAGGGTTTGGGAATCGACAATTTAATCGTCAGACCGCAGTGTCGATATGATATTGTCCGGATGTATTATATTGCGGATAAGGATGACTCTTGGTGGATAGTCCGAAGACTCGACGCCCATGAGAGCCAGTGTATAAAGCAGGAACGGAGTTGATGACTTTTGGTGGATAGTCCGAAGACTCGACGCCCAAGAAAGCCAAGGAAATATACTAGGATCGGACACTAGGTGGGTGACTGACACTTGGTGGATAGTCCGAAGACTCGACGCCCATGAGAGCCAGTATGGTTAAAGCAGGAACGGAAATATAAGGTCGGTCGGTACAATATCATATGCAAAACACGGCAAATCGGAAAATAAAACGGCAGATATACGGTTCGCCCTGGGAATCCCCAGTATACTCACTTGTAAGATGTCGGTCGGGTTGGCACTGATTAGAACTGATTAGCACACTTATCAAACGGAATACAGTCTTAAGGACTGTTAGACTTACGGAACTCTTGAACTGACGGAAGTTAACTGTACTGGTTTTGGGGTTCCTTATAAGGGATTTTATCTGCTGTCTAGCGGTGACTTATAACGGAAAATCGGGGTATAGGTGTTTTCAAATGATAAAGGAGCGGTGACCTATAATTGTAGTTGTGCCATCTACGGGAGAGGGGACGAAGTTCTGTAGGACGGGGTTATCTGGCGGGAAAGTCGGACCGGGGTTTTATAGAATTCTGCAATTTGGTAAATAATTAGTTAACTGAAAAATGACTTCGTTACAAACCACATTAAAATGAAGTAAAATTTCTTGTAAAAACATGTTTAAATTTAGAGCTTTTTCCAATAATTTCAAATAGTTTTCGGAAGTCTCTCTCGCACGTATTGCATTACGGATAAATCTGTCCTTGTCCCACTTATTATAACCGAATTTTACGACAAAAATAAGTGTTTTATTTTAGATTTTTGACCTATTTCTTACTTTAAAAAATCTCATGTGTTCTCTATATTATGTAAGTACTTTTTCTCAGTTTAATTGTCATTGGATCGTGGGCCCTTCCGCATTGCAGACCCTTGCTATGCAGTAGCTACGCCACTGAGCTTCTGGAAAACAGCGCAACTCAGCATACGCGTACAGCGTACCGCTGTTAAGTCAGCAGCCCAGCAGCTGTGTCAGCTGTACGCACCCATTGGAAATTAATGGCAAGCAATGTTACCACTATGAAAAAATAAAAAGCCGGAGTTCACAATGAAACTAATATAACGGGTTTCATAATGACTCTATTAAGGTACGGGTACACACAGCTACTTTTGCTGCGCTGCAGCATAAAAAGCTGCGCAACTTCAGTGAATTTTCATGTGACTACCTATGCAACCTGCAAAGTAGCGCGTGTAGCAAGGTTGCGCGCAACGTTTTCGTTTTGCATGCAGTTTCAAATCTAGCCTTGTGTCAACGGAATTTTTAGGGGTTGCAAGCGCTGCAAAAAATATCAAATCGGCTGAAACTTTTGCAGCGGAAGCGTGTGCAGCATTTTGGGGGTAGACAGTTGTAGTCCTGTCATATTAGACAAAAGATAGGGTTTAGCCGAGAAAAATTACCACCTGGCTGGATTTTTGTGTGTAGCTTCGCTTCGTCACTATAAAATTGGTTCAAAAGTCCCCATGTGTGCGACGCAAGCTTAATTTTATATTTGGTAGTCTGCACATACATATATAGGTTTTTGGCGAATATCTCCGTAAGATTTGGAGTCATGCCAAAAAGACTTATTATTACATTTGTACAGTATAAAATTCCCCACAAAAGACATCCCGTAATTTTTTCCGAAATCGCAATGGTTTTTGCGCTAGCGCTTTGTTAATTTACGGCGCGCATGACATTGTTTAAACATGGTTATTTGCAATATGCAATGACTTTTTCGATAAACACGATCGGATTTCTCAAACATACCCTTAGATGTAAATTTACATGGGTTTATAAAAAATTATATATCACTCCTGATTTTTTTATATCTTTCGATATTGCAATTTGTTAACAACGTTATTTTCATACTTCGAGGGTGTAAAAATTTTTTTGTGTCGGCGCCAAACAAACTGCTAGGATAGAATCCCAAAATGTTGCAGCTTGACTGCGTGCTGCACGCTACTTTTGGGATGTGTGTGAATGGAATACGAAACTTTTGCAGCCGCGACGCTTAAACTGCACAGCAAAAGTAGCTGTGTGTACCCGTACCTTTAGAGACGCAAAATATAAAAAATATGTTATACAGACTTTCATCTCACAAACTATGAGACAAATCCAATAGATAGAGCATGTATGGAAATTAATAATTTAAATGATACTGTAGAACTTGATATATTTATAACTCTTTAAAGAATCTACAAGGTGTTGTAGAAGGTGTTCTACCAAAATGAAAATTTAAGATTCTAATTTGTTAATTTTTGTGGAGTTTTCCGTTAAATGAATAAATAAATAAATATTGCCATAAGGGCTTGGATTCGTAATCTGAACGTCCCGGGTCCGAATTTCCGGAAGATATTTATTCTTTTTTGTTTTAGTGTTGAAAACACTTATCGTTTCAGGTTCAGCATAAAAATGACACGAGCGTCACTCAATCCAGCGCGGCTAGATAAGATAGATAGGTTGAAAGTTGAAATGCACCACGTACGATCAGTGTCCATGATACTAAAACTAAGATGTATAGTTTTAGTATCATGATCAGTGTCCAATGTTGGCTTGCTGCCGTTTCAGTAAAATTATACTGAGCTGAGTGAGATGATGGTGACCGGGATGGGTGGGATGTTCCTGTATCGTTGTAGTTATTATAAATATAACTTTCATATTAATTTGAAATTGACGATTACTATTATACAGGGTGGTCCGAATTTTACCTTCGATAATTTGGGAATCAATAGAAAACCTTAAAAAAAACCCAGTTTTCTTAATAAACTTATATCGAAAACTCAACCGTTTCAGAAATACTGGGTGTTGAAGTTGCATATTTTATTTTAAATAAATTTAATATCTCCTGAACCAAAAGGAATATTTTATTGAAATTTGGTGGATATTATTTTCTTAATAAGTACCATATTAATCACAATAGTTTGTTTTCCTACTTCAAGCAGTGGCGTAGCCACGAGGGTGAAATTATTTCTTTTTAGAAAAAAAAGTGGTACGCCAATGATATAATACATTTTTTCTACATTTCTGAAATCAACAGTCGATTTATGAAAACAAAGTTTTCTTGTAGTTTTTTCGTAAAACAAATCGTTATACAGTAAAAATTTAATTAGATCTCATTGTAGGTAATTTATTGCAATAAGACAAGTAATACAGGGAGGTCCGAATTGAACCTTCGATAATTTGGGAATCAATTAAAAATGTTAAAATAATAACAATTTTATTAATAAACTTATATCGAAATCTCAACCGTTTCAGAAATTCAGGGTGTTGAAATTACATATTTTTTTTTATAAATTTAATATCTCCTGAACTTTTTTTTTTATTTTGAGCAGTTCCTCCAATGATTTAATTTTCTGTTGTAAAATAAATTTAGTTGTTTTATTTTTAATTTATTTGTTTGAAATACATATAGGTACTTGTCTTGTTACAATAAATTTCCTACAATGAATTCTAATTAAAATTTTACTATAAAACGATACATTTTAGGAAAAAACTACAAAAGGACTTTTTTTCGTAAATCGACTGCTAATGTCAGAAATGTAGAAAAAAAATTATATCATTGGCGTACCTTTTTTTATAAAAAGAAATAATATCACCCTGTGGTTACGCCACTGCTTGAAATAATAAAACAAATTTTGATGATTAAATATGGTACTTATTAATAAAATAATACCCAGCAAATTTCAATAAAATATTTTCTTTGGTTCAGGAGATATAGAATTTATTAAAAAAAAATATCCAACTTCAACACTCTGTATTTCTGAAACGATTGAGTTTTCGATATAAGTTTATTAAGAAAATTGATGTTTTTTTAAGGTTTTTTATTGATTCCCAAATTTTTTAAGGTAAAATTCGAACCACCCTGTACATATAGCTGGAAGAATTTTTTATATTCTTAAATTTTAGAAATTAGCTGAAAAGGAAGTTTTGAAAAGTACCTATAGTATTTTAAATTAAATATGAAATTGAGTATCTGGACCACATTATGCTGGTTTGTTGTCAATGGTTATAGTTTTGTATGTGAGTTTTAGATAAAGAGGGTATTCTGTGGTTTTAGAGTAGTATGGTAGTGTTCAGGGTTGTTTATGTTAAACACGTGCAAGGCGGACTGGATTTTAATGTTGTTAATATAAACAAACATACTCATTTATGATTAAAGACAACGGATGGTAGGTGCTATCTGCTTAGAAATAGTATATTACACTATAAGAAAAGAAAGTAACATTGAGTAGAAAAGTTGGTTAATTAAAAATGATTTTTATTATTTCTTACTACCTAACTCGTAAATTGAGATGTGTATAAGATGTATTATATTAATAAGTACTACTTAAGTTTTTCAAAAATAAAATGCTAAAAAATTCTATGTATACAGTGTGATTAAAATTCGATCCCCACCATTACGATCTCGTAAACCGTAAGAGATACAGGGTCGGTTAAATGGGACAAAATTTGAGGGATTCGAAGTCTAAAATGCAACTGTCATCAAAACTGCCATATCTCTTTTCGTTCCTGAATTATCCTAAAAAAACTGAAAAAGTCGATTTTTTATTTTTCTGTCTTTGTCGGTTATTTCATAATCGATTTTAATTTAGTAAAAACATTATTAGAGTTTGTACAAAATTGTGGGTGCCACATTCCATGTTTTTCATCTGGCACCAAAACAAGTGACACTTACCTGAAGACATTTTTAGGTTTTTTAGGAATAACTTGAAAAACAAACAATTTATGAGATTTTTTTATTCTTTAACATTGATTTAGAATTGAATTTTGAACAAATTTTGTTTGAACTTTTTTTTGAAATTCCGTCAAAAACTATTCGAAAAAACGAGATATTCTTAAAATACTTTATATTTCTCATAGCGCGCGTTGATAGTTGAATCCGACGGTCTAGGTAGACTAGACATAGAGGCTTGGCTGCCAAACGGAAGGTCCCGGGTTCGAATCCCAGAAGGACCATTACTTTTTTTAAATTTTACTGGTTTCTATGGTACCGAATAGAATAATAATGAATAAATAAATGTGATTTTATTCCGAGATATTTTTACTTTCTTATTTTAAGTGAGTAATAGGTCAAAAATCTAAAATAAAACACATTTTTGTCGTAAAATTCGGTTATAATGAGTGGGACAAGGACAGATTTATGCGTATTGCAATAAGTGCGACAGAGACTATTTGAAATTTGCTGGAAACCCTCAAAATTTTTACAAGAAATTTAACTTAATTTCTTTAGGAAAAGTAATTATTGTGATACTATCCGTATAAGAAAGTCATGTGTTGGGCACATCAGATATTTTTACTGGTTTCTATGATACCGATACCAAGTAATAAATAAATAAATGTGCCTTTATATTAATAAAATATCGGTTGTGGACAGCATGTGATTGTGATTATTGGCTACCCCTTCAGTATTTCCCAAAGATTAGAAGTATATCGCATAGTAACGGGTGTTATTTTAAAAAAGGCGTCAAATTGGCTTTGACACTATTTTTTAAAAGACAACAACATCGTAAATTAAGTTGGTTAGACAAAGATAGCGACAAAAATCAAAGCCAATTTGACACCTTTTTTAAAAAAACATCCGTTATTAGAAAATCATGTACTGGACACGTCAAATATTTTTTTAGCACTTGCTGTTGTACCGATACCAAGTATTAAATAAATAAATTTTCTGTATAATATTCATAAAAAATCTGATGTGGACAGCATGGTGATTATTCCCTACCATTTCAGTATTTTTGAAAGATATAGTACTAATCTTCGCATCGTATAAAATATTAAGATTATCTTGAGAAGGAGATACATTAAGGAGGACGTTTAAGTTAATTAATAAAACACATATCTCAGAAACGATCGAAATGCGTAATTGACAAACCACTAAGTATTATTTTATTTACAGAATTAAATAGAGAATAATTTTGTTTAAATACAGTTTTCTTTTTGTAAATCATTAAGTTAACCGATTCTACGTCACTGGTTTGAGCCGATTGACTCGAACTAGCGTGATTAATTGTGTTTTGTTAGACATTTGTGCGTACATACTTTTCAATTTAACATCTTTTGTACTTTTTTAAAAATCTTTTGTATTTTTTTTAAACATCCTGTATATCAGCAAGACAAATTTTTTTTACAACGTCCATAGATTGCAAATGACTACACTATTCCGTCACAAATCATACAAAAAAGTCTCTATTGTACTTATCGCATGAATAATTTATTTGCCTTTATCCACTCATATAATAAATAAGGATATAAATTAGGTACACACGTACACCTGAGTAAATCTAACTTATTTTCTATGAATTTTTTTATTATATTTTGACTAGAAGGAATTCCTAATTTATGCTAGATTATGTAAATAACTGCGTAATTTATTGGTTTCATTAATCGCCTTTATGACATTCATGAAAGCGGTGAATTTTTATGGTCACGGAATTCAACCATACCTATACATTTATAAGGTGGGATTTTTGGTAAATAATAATTTTAGTTATCACTAAAGCTAATATCTATGCAAAGTATGGAAATGTAGGAACAAGGATGATGATCATAAACTGAATTTTTTTGAATTATAAATGTATACAGTGTGAATCAAATTCGATCCTCACCATTACGATCTCGTAAACTGTAAGAGATACTATGTCGGTTAAATGGGACAAAATTTGAGGGATTCGAAGTGTAAACTGAATCTGTCATCAAAACTGCGATATTTCTTTTCATTCCTGAATTATCCTGAAAAAACTGTAAAGGTCGACTTTTTTTTCTGTCTAGTTCAGTTATTATATAACCGATTTTAATTTAGGAAAAACATTATTAGAGCAACTTTTTATGGTCTACACGATTAGATACAAAAAATTTGTTTTCGACGTTTCGTTTTTGTGAAACCATCATCAGGCCCATTTTTTCTTATGGGCACCATATTTGATTTTGATGTCATCTTTTAGCATATTTTTTGCTGATTTCAATGATGTTTCACACTTCATGGATATCTTTGATTTTGGAATCAGTTTTTCAAAAAAAATGTTTAATTTACAAAAAAAAATATATGAAACAAATGAAATAGTACACACAACGAAATAAATCATTTTGAACAATTGAATATGATGTATCCACATCATCGTCAATCTTCCTAATTGAATTTGTGGGATTATCCTGGACAGACAAAATAATAACATTTTCTACATTTTGACGATATCCGTAGTTTCTTCTAGGGGCACAAAATGATCCATGTTCTTTTAAATTTCTTTCTCTCTTTAAATATGAGGGTGTCTTCTTTTAGGGTATAAGTTATGATATTCATAACAAGCATTAACTGCAATACGTCTTTATTTGATGTAAGTAAGTATTAAATTCATGTTAATCACAATAACAATTGGCCACTACAATATCTACCCATGTTATTTGTTTAATTTTGTTATGCATAGCCTACGTTTCTTATTTTTCTTATTCTTATTACATACATACCTTATTGTTTATAAACTATTACCTAATAATTTACTAAATTATTAATTATATTATAATATTTTGAAAAAAGATTTATTATTAATAAATTTCTTAGTTGATGCAATGATTCAAAATGATTTATTTCGTTATGTGTACTATTTTATTTGTTTCATAATTTTTTTTGTAAAAAAAATGTTTATTTTTTGAAAAACTGATCTTAAAAACAAAGATATCGATGATGTGCGATACATCATTGAAATCAGGAAAAAATATGCTAAAATATGGCGCCCATAAGACAATATGAACCTGATGATTTTTTCACAAAAACGGAACGACGAAAACATGTTTTTGTATCTAATCGTGTAGAACTGTAGACCATAAAAAGTTGCTCTAATAATGTTTTTACTAAATTAAAATCGGTTATGAAATAACCGAACTAGACAGAAAAATAAAAAATCGACCTTTTCAATTTTTTAAGGATAATTCAGGAACAAAAAGAGATATCGTAGTTTTGATGACAGATTCATTTTACACTTCGAATGCCTCAAATTTTGTCCCATTTAACCGACCCTGTATCTCTTACAGTTTACGAGATTGTAATGGTGAGGATCGAATTTGAATCACACTGTATGTAAGTATAGATTAAGATTAGATATATTAAATTTAAATTTTTAATTATTATTTCAATATTATTATAGGAGAATATTTTATAGTTTTATAAGAGGGTGTCACGACGTTTTGAGAGTAGTAGTAGACGCTACTCTATCACTAAAATACTAAACACATTTTAAAATGAAAGTGGCACACGTCTACTACATAATAATATACAGATTGGTCGAAATACCTAATTGGACACAGGCAAAATCTTTAAGTTCATTTATTGAATATTTATGTTTATTTTTTCACATTCAAGTGAACAATATTTCTTAAATCTTTTTAAATATTCTTTAAAACTCATCCTATTCTTTTCTAAGTGGCTTGGTGGGGACCACATACGAGTACATAAAAATATACTCGCTCAGTCACCATCATTAATCTGTGTATTCTTAATAGGCACACTCTTTTTAACTTAAAGGTAAATAAGGAGTAATTATTTCTTACCTATGTCAAGATTAAAAAATAATAACATCGATATCTGTTAAAAATTGGAATTATAGCTATTTATTGCAGAAGTGTCTTAGGAAGTAAGTATATTATCCACGCAAGAATGTTTAATGTTCTTAAAGTGGATAATATACAACTAAGACACGTATGCAATACAACGTTTTATCCACAACCAGACCAGAAAGTTTTTAAATTAATATTTTGGAAAATTTGTATTTCACATTTTGAAGTGACTTTTGTCATTTTATGTAGAATTAATTTTTATTAAAGAGTAGGTAGTCATGGATATCAATTATAAGACACATGTGTTTTATTATATACTGGTTGTGAATAATAGTAGTTTAATAAACAAGAGTGTTAATAAGAGCGATTAATAATCGAAAGGATTTTAATTAGTCGAGATTATTAATCGCCGATTAACACTCATGTTAACTACAATATTTTTTCGTCGATCGCTCTTTATTAGAATGAAAATAATTTAATTTTGTTCCATAGCAAAATCCAAAGAGTCAAAATACCACTGACATAATTAATTAATTTTGGCAGCTGTCAGTCCCAAATGCATGTTTCAATAATATTAGTAATTTGTATAACTAGCCTTGAAACTTGAGTTTTGCGAGTGCGAGTAGGGTTTGCGAGCAGAGGCCGTAGGCCGAGGCCCGCAACTACGAGTATTGGCAAAACAGTTTCAAGTCGTGTAATACACACTATTTTTTGTGCCGAAGTTTATTTAAATAAATAAAATTTACAAAATATTTGTTTAAATATTTGGTATTAGGGATTTTTTTTTATTGGTAACACGCGATACTTAAAATTGACACTGACAGTAGTAGCCGAATGAGAGAAATAATAATCCGTTTCTATGGAAAATACAAATTTTCTTTATGATTTCAATGATGCCAATCGATAAACTAAAAATTCCTAGTTTTTGCCGGTCTAGCCCGGCAAAACATGAGTTTCCAGCCGATTTATACGAATGCAAAATGACTAATGCCAACCTGAGGCACAAAAAATATATTGTTGGTTACCTAGTAAATCTGAACAATGTTTTAATGTGCATGTATGCATTAAACTGAGTTATTAATACCATATATTTAATACTAACTATATTGCTAGCGTTAAGATAAAAGTGGTGCAAAAATTACGGTGCAGACGATGGCAACCTCTCGCTCGCACAATTGAGTGAGCGTTCGTTGTGCTCATGCGCGGTATGTGACATTTTTTGAAATTTTGATATATTGTAAATTTGTCACTTGTTTGTCAATTTTAAAAATTTGCTAATATAAAATGATGTACAAATGTTATTTATGTGGAAATGTGCCCGCCAGAATGAAGAAATGTTCATTGCATAAGTAAGTATATTGGTTGTTTATTACCTATATTGCTTATATTTTTAAAAATCTCTACTTTCAAGTTTTTATTAAACTTGAAAAAAAATTTTTCTACGAAAATGCGAAATGACGTTTTTTCTGACAAGATAATCGAACTTGAAAGTAGGCTTTTGAAAAACTAGTACGGAAAATTAGTGCGGAAAATTTTTTCCGTACGCATTTTTTAAACTTTCCGCACGCAAACAAAAACATACAGAAGTACTTACATTTAGTTATAATTGTAACATTTATTTAATATCTAACAACCGGAGGAGTGCACATTAGTCCATCGCTTTCGCTTTAGTTTTAAAACTCCATGTTTATATTCACGTAATTTGATCTCAAAATCAAAATTATTTCGATGACAGGACACAATTTATAAACTGTCAACAGCTATGAGCTTTCAGTTATATGACAACAAACTCACTTGATGTTTTTTTAATTAGAAAAAGATTTACAAATAAATTTTATTTTTTACGAATTCCACGTTTTCGTAGAAAAAATCGTATGTAACACGCTTGCGGGAATGGCCCATGACAATACTCGTGTGATTGCAGCACTCGCTATCGCTCGCGTTGCAAATTTCACACTCGTATTGTCATGATGCGTTTTCCGCACTTGTATTACAATATACTATTCTAAATAGTTTTTCTTGCTGTTTTGTACATTATTATTCATGCACGTGTAAATAAGCTTTTTTCCTTACAATTAGATTATTATTTCTAGATTTCCGAGTAATTCTGAAAAAACAACACATACTCTAAAGCAATGGTTAGCTGTACGTAATCTAAATGAGAGAGATGACATATCTGGCCAGCGAATTTGTTCATGTCATTTCAAAGACGAAGAATTGAAAACGGAATTTACAAAAAAAAAGTGGAACGTTGGGCGATTCCCTCAATAAATGTTCCAAATCCTAATGCTCCGTGATATTTATTATATGTATATTATGAAATATTTTTATAGTTAAGAATTATGTATGAACAAATTTGATAAGAATAAATCGAGATATTCGTGATATAACCTAACCTATTCTATGTCAATCACCGGAACCTAACCTAATATAGGTATGTCAATCAACGGTAAAAGTCGCGACAATGACACGCATACGCATTAGTGCCCATTACTGTTGCTCTATCTCTCTCTCATTACACGCGTTCCACTTATTGGGAAAGATATGTTGCTAGCAATATATTATTTATTAAATATATGATTAATACACTCCTTTTATTACATTAACTAGATCTTTAATAAACGATCGACAAAAAAATAAATTAGGTTCAAATTTTATCCTATACTGGGTGTGTCACGACGAGTTAACAGTAGATATAACTCTATAACCCTATTTATTATTTAATTTTTGGTTTCTATATTTAATTTTAGAGACATAGTTTCTAAGACTCTTAGGTCCGGTATTTCAGTGTCAGTTTAAACCAAATTTGGGTAAACTTCGTTTAGAACATACAAATTTAAAATGATAATTTTATTCATAGTAATTTCGACCAATCATAATGCAGTATTGGACCAACCTACATGGTTTTCCAGCGATAAAATTTCGATAAAATTAATTGTAGGTTTTCCATAGTAACAATATAAAAACAAAATTTGTATAAGAATTAATTTGTAATTAAATATTAGTATGATCTAATATTTGCATTAATATGAAATAAAATAAACTGTTGTGTACATTCATAAAATTATCTTATCGAATATAATACGTGCTTTGGATTTTCCGATGGTTAAATTCCTCAAACTTCCTGCACAACAACAATTCGTGTCAGTTTGACAGAAAAAACCTCGTGCTTCGCACTCGGTTTTTTACTTTCTTATACGTAGTATAAGGAAGTATAGTAATCGTGATTTTTTTCGACTTCGAGATTTTGATGGATTTACACGTTTTGAGGGTCTCTGAATCCATTTTGACCATTTTCGCCATGATGTCTGTCTGTGTGTCTGTCTGTATCCACCATAACTCAAAAACGACTTCTCGGATTTGATTCAAATTTCATATTTAAGAGTTTGAACAAAATTGTGGGTGCCATATTCAATGTTTTTCATCTAGCACCAAAACAAGTGACAGTTACCTGATGACATTTTTAGGTTTTTTAGGAATATCTTGAAAAATAAACAATTTATGAGACTTTTTTATTCTTTAACATTGATTTAGAATTGAATTTTGAAGAAATTTTGTTTGAACTTTTTTTGAAATTCCGTCAAAAAAATTGGAAAAAAAAATATTAATTTTTGTCGTAAAATTCGGTTATGAGTGGGACAAGGATAGATTTATGCGTATTGCAATAAGTGCAAGAGAGACTTCCGAAAATTATTTGAAAATTGCTGGAAACGCTCAAAATTGAAACACTATTTTTACAAGAAATTTAACTTAATTTCTTTAGGAAAAGTAATTGTGGTACTATCCGTATAAGAAAGTCATGTGTTGGACACATCAGATATTTTAGACTGTCAAACTGACACTCTTTGTTGCTGTGCAACAAGTTATCGTAATTTAACCGGAAAATCCAAAGCACTTATTATATTACTATTGATAAAATTCACATTGTAATTGAACTTTACCCAAATTTGGTTTAAACTGACACTGAAATATTTTCAAATTTTAGATATGTAGTTCTCGTATATCTTATCACTAACTTTTAAGTTTAGAAACACTAAATTACTAAAAAATATTTCTGAAATATTTTAAAATACCTACATTAAAATTATCTGATATTGGATGTTTAAAAATTGGCGCTTTAATTTTTAGAAAATTAAAAATTCGATAACTTTATTTCAAACGGTGAAAGTTGATTTTTCACCCTGTACATTTATATTCTACGTTGTAGAGAATTATATTGTCTATCTTTCTTATACGTAAGCTTAGGTAATACTTTTGTAGATATGTTGAATTTTTTGTCTTTTGTGCGATACTCTGCATAATAAGAGTAATAAAACTGAATGTAATCAGAAATCGGAATGGTAATTTCGTAGAATAGAGATATACTCGTACTGAGTATTCTATTTGAAAGAGTAAAGTTCTAGTAGGTAATATGTAACAGAGATATAAAAATATCTACAGAAGTATTAAATTTAGGTATACGGAATATTTAATAAAAACTAGAGATTTTAATTTTCTATTAAATATACATATGTATACAATATTTACATCTGCACTGGGTTCCAATTGAAAAAATTAAACTTTCAATGTCTGAAATTTGTTTACTGTATACAGGGTGATCAGTAATAATCGCACTCCGAATACAGGGCGTTATAGAGCATATTAAAATGAAGGATAATCTGCAAAGAAAAATTAAATCTGATGGTTAGTTTCGAGTTATAGTTTCCCTTATCCAAGTTACAAGCTAATTATTTTAATAACCAAGACAAAAATGAGTGAAAAATTCATGCTACTATAATCTCTGGATAAAAAGCTCCCCTTGGGATAAACTAAAATACCTTCTATTGCCATGAAAATATAAATAATGAATTTCAATTGTTGTTTCTGTTTTTACTTTCTTATACGAAGTATAAGGAAGTATTGTAATCGTGATTTTTTTCGACTTCGAGATTTAGATGGATTTACACGTTTTGAGGGCCCCTGAATCCATTTTGACCATTTTCGCCATGATGTCTGTCTGTGTGTCTGTCTGTATCCACCATAACTCAAAAACGAGTTATCGGATTTGATTCAAATTTCATATTTAAGTGAACAAAATTGTGGGTGCCACATTCAATGTTTTTCATCTAGCACCAAAACAAGTGACAGTTACCTGATGACATTTTTAGGTTTTTTAAGAATATCTTGAAAAATAAACAATTTATGAGATTTTTTTATTCTTTAACATTGATTTAGAATTGAATTTTGAACAAATTTTGTTTAAACTTTTTTTTGAAATTCCGTCAAAAAATTTCAAAAAAACGAGATATTCCTAAAACACTTTATATTTCTCATAGCTCGCTTTGATAGTTGAATCCGAGGGTCGAAAAGTAATTATTGTGATACTATCCGTATAAGAAAGTCATGTGTTGGGCACATCAGATATTTTAGTAAAAGTGACAGTACATTTAAATTACTTTGACAAGTTCTCGCATCATAAAATATTGAACGTTTCTCTCTTTTTTTTCTCGTCAAACGTATTCACATGTTCAATGGAGTGTCGCCACTTTTATTTTCACAAAAGTGGTCATATCTTTGTAAAGAAAGGACTTACAGCACTGCGGTAGAAAAATTCGTCATTCTTAAAACGTAAAGTTTATCACAGTATGCTCCGAGTGCGGCAATTACTGATCACCCTGTATATTTAACTTTAAATTACACATTCCCTGTATAAGCTAATTTTACTAGTACCTATAATAGGTACATTAAATTCTTCTGTGAACTTTCTACTTTATAATTTTGACACGTTTTTGTGAAAAATAGTGTTTTCTCTTAAGATGTCACTATTTATGTAGAACTCTATATCTGTGAATTTTTTTGAATGAATACAAAAAAAATCCAAAAATATTGTACCTATACAGGGTGTTCCATTTAAAACAACGAAGTTAGTGTCTACTTCCGGTATAATCGTAAGTACCTAGAAAGTCGCCAATATTTTCATTAAAATCGTCACATTGTCTAATGGACGTGTATCACTTTTCACATTTAAATTTTATTTAAGTCAACTCGTCGTGACGGAAAAAAAAATATATTTGTCGTAAAAAAATTATATTCATTTTACAAATAATTTAATAAATGATACATTTCAAGTTCTCTGAAAAAGGGGTATACTTTTTTACGTTTCTGTTAATATGCAATAAATATGTGCTTCCATTTGAAATTACCCCTTGATTAGGAATGAGTTTAAGGTAAAAATGCAGTTGTTGAAAAAAAATTATAAATACCTACTATCAACTATGCTCGTCATTATTGTTTGAGCTCAAATATAATTAGGTAGGTAAGTATATTTTCATATTTAAGTATTTCTCTAAATTATTGTCGACTTAAAAGTACTAAAGTATCAGGCTCTTTAATGTAACTCTTTTTGTGATTTGAAAAAAAAAAAGTTAACAAA
Source organism: Pediacus dermestoides (assembly GCA_963942485.1). Lineage (NCBI taxonomy): Eukaryota > Metazoa > Arthropoda > Insecta > Coleoptera > Cucujidae > Pediacus > Pediacus dermestoides. Next base: position 19,927,428 of record OZ012626.1, on the reverse strand, counting down.
ATTGAAACATCTAAAATTTAAAATTTTCGCCTACCAGGTATACGATGTTCGTGACCATTTCGTAATGCTAGGAGCTAGGTCATATTGAGGCTAAGTAATAGATATAAAAATGTCATGGCGTCACAGAAAAATGTCAAAAAAATCGTTTGAAATATATTTTATTTCAAATATACCTCGTCTTAATAACTGCTGATTTTAAATAATTTTGATGCCCAACATGATCTACGTTGCCATTGGAAATTTCAATATTTACGGACGTGGTATATGACCCATGCAAAAAATTTTAAAACTATTCAAAAATAAATTATTAAAATTTCAAAATTTTAATATAAATAGAGAAAAGTTATAAGCTAGTAGGCTTTTTAAAAAACACAACATACAGAAATGCTAGTATATTACTGACTCTTATTTTGAAAATATTTTACATGTATTTTAAAAAAAGTACTTACCTAAGATAATAGCCACAATAAGAAGTTCTTTACTCATAGTAAATCTGACCGTACGCGATGTTCAATGTTTAACCAACCAAAGAGAAACAGCGATACTAACAATTTGTTATAAGCCACCTATATATAGGGCTCCAACACTTCATGGTTTTACTTTTTACTAAAAAGTGGGGGATGATTACATTTTGTTTATCTTATCAGAATTGAAAAGCGAATCACATCATCCACCGACTTTCAAAGAAGAAGCTAACTGTAAGTTTGCTTGATAGGTTTATGCAGAGAGCATTTTTAAATACTGTGGCAAAGTTCATCCTGAATATACAGTTTGGTAAAATTCAATTTATGCGTAAAATAAATTTATATGGAGATTGAATTTCGCCAATAATCGGAATATACATACATATATACAGGGTGATCAGTAATTGGCGCACTTGGAGCATACTATGATAAACTTTACGTTTTAAGAATCGTTTTAAGAATGACCAACTTTTTTACCGCAGTGCTGTAAGTCGTTTCTTTACAAAGATATGACCATTTTTGCGTAAACAAAAGTGGCAACATTACATTGAACATGTGAATAGTTCGACGAAAAAAAAAGAGAAACGTTCAATATTTTATGATGCGAGAACTTGTCAAACTAATTTAGTACTGTCAATTTTATTAAAAAACAGAAACAACAATTGAAATTCATTATTATTTTTCCCATACCTACACTAAAATGGCTACTTTATTTGAATGAAATGGAGGTACAAGGTCGTCTTTTTAGGGTAGTCGTGGAAAATAAGGAGTGGGGGTAACATTGCCCCATTGGATAGCCATTCCTTTACTGATATGCAGGAGTTATTTGTGTTTGTTTATGTGTTGTCAAGGCGATTTGCTCACCGCACAGTGTCAAGCAAAATGTCAGAGTTATGTTGTTTTAATTTGTTCGCGCGTTTCACGCAAAAGAAATGGCCATTTTCTTAAAGGTATGAGAAAAAATAGAGTATGCTACACGGTAGGAATTTTCACACTCGTCAGAATCTCTCAATTCCAACCTTGTTGCATAAACTACTATTTCATGGCAATAGAAGGGTATTTTAGTTTATCCCAAGGGGAGCTTGAGAGGTTGCCAAACTTCAAATTTCTGTCAAATTTAGGTATTTTATTAAATTTTAACATTTACAATTTCTTTGTATTAGAGGTTTTGTGAAAAAAATTGAACAAATCATATTGCATTTTATCCAGAGATTATACAGCGTGATCAAGAATGACTGAATCTGTTGGTATTGAAAAAATAACTAGTGGAATGGGTACTATTGACGCAAACAACCGTAAGGGCGTTGGCGCGCACATCTTACTGTCAACTTTTGACAATCTTGACAATCCCAACATAACAATACTTCACCATAATGTTACCTTAGATTTTGTAAACTGACATTTTTAATTGTGACAATCAGGTTTGCAAATCATACAACAACAAAAATTCCTAATTTCGCAACTGTTTTAATACCAACAGATTCAGTCATTCCTGATCACGCTGTAGTAGCATGAATTATTCACTCATTTTTGTCTTGGTTATGAAAATAATTAGCTTGTAACTTGGATGAGGGAAATTCTATAACTCGGAAACTAACCATCAGATTAAATTTTTCTTTGCAGATTATCTTTAGTTAAAATGTGCTCTATAACGCCCTGTATTCGGAGTGCACCAATTACTGATCACCCTGTATATTCGGTTATTTTAAAGTTGAAAATATACAGGATGTTTTTTAAAATCAACGACACCTCAATTCGAAATGTTATGACTAAAAATAGAGCGATTTAAACCACTTTGGCTATATCCAAAAGTTTTTCCTTTCTGATATAGAAGTTTTTAAAAAAATTGAACTTTTTAAAAGTTTTTGAAAAACTACAAGATATTAAATTGAGATTTTATACAATCAAAGGTCTAATCAAATACGAACGCGAATTTGTATCAACTATTCAATTTACTGAATCCAGTGGCGTAGAATCTTTTTTCCAACGTTGCTTATAACATAGTAAGTAGTAGAATAACAAACCATAAATGTTTGAATCGAAAACAATTAAATTAAAATAATTACAAATAACTATTATTACGCCGCATTTACATCTGACACTGGCAGTTTCGAAATTCATGGCAATCTATTTCGTTGAGCACATTTAGTCATATTAACCGAGGAACAGACTATATTTTCTCGATTTTTGCGGCAGCAGGTTCTCGCTTATACTATATGCATAATTTGTAATTTCAGGTGGAGTATTATCAAATTCCATATCTGATTCACTCGATTTTTCAACTATTTTTACTTTCTTATACGAAGTATAAGGTAGTTTTGAAATTCATGGCAATCTATTTCGTTGAGCATATTCAGTTTGATCATTCCATCACATTGTTATGGAATGAAAATACATGCAAAACACATAATAGTCCAGTCAATCTGTCGAGAAAAAGGGTCGTTTTTGGAAAAAATTACCCGGTAAACTTTCCCTTCATAAATCATTAGGGGGTCATGTGGAAAGCTTAAATTCAAAAACTCGGGAAAATCCTCGGACCCATTTTTTGGGAAATCCAAGAAGTGTTTGGATTTGATTTTACGCGAGAACGGTGAGTTGCAGAAGAAAATTTTGTTAATAAATATTTTCTGCAATTTATCTCTAAGGATCGATGCGCTATGACGAAAAATGTCAAATGTAGAGGGCGACAAAGTACCCAAAAATGAGTTTTTCACTTTTTTACATCGAAAAAAAAATGTTTGCGAGTTATATTCGTAGACAACAATTAAGCTATTCATATAAACAACAGACAATGGTACTACCTGCATCCAGAACGCCACGAGTCCAGAAGTGCTGACTACAATCTACAATTTTCTATAAATAAGCTTTGTACATTAGAAACAGTAGACACTATAATTTAATCACTTGCTTTGTATTAGTATTAGAATATTATAATATATTTTATATTCAATCTGTAAACTCGTATTTTATATTAATAAAATTTTTAAAAACTTAAATCTCTAAAGTTAAAATTTAACTGGCGCAGTCGGAGCGGATTGTCAAAACGGTTAAAGACAAAAATCGCCGAAATCGTTTTGTTTTTACAGTTAATTTGGCAACGAACTCGCAACCAACTCCAGGGTCCCGTCTCAACCTATTGGAAAACAAAATCAAGAAAATCCAGGGTCCAGGTCACACTTCGACTAAATATACCTATTGGAAACCGTAGCATTAAGAAGAAACTGCGATTAAAGGAGAAAGTATTTTAGGTACGGCATCTCTGCTTACGAGGTGGCCTATTATACTCGCTGTATCCTTACAATCGTCAACATAAAAGAGAGAAAGTACACCCTGATACGGCATCTCTGCTTACGAGGTGGTCAGTTGTACTCGCTTTATCTCTTTTAAGAAGAAAGAAAAGGACATGAAAATCTTCATTTTACTGTAAGTGCTCATTCCTTTAATTTCCTTTCCTTATCAATTAATTTATAATAATTTTCTGAATTAATTATACAAGAAATAACTCTATAATAATAATAATAAACATTTTAAATATTTAGTAATTACATATTAGCAAAGTAGTAAAGTGATATTTTAAAGATTCATATACATTAATTTATGCACCAACCCGTTGACGATTTAACTAATTTAATTTCTAATTTAAATATCGAACGCGTAACTGAAAATATGCCTACCCCAGCAGAAATTCAAGCCACTCGAGCTCAAGTAAATGTTCCATTGCTAAAATATCAAGCAGATAATATTCCAAATTTTGATGGTATTCTTAAACAATTACATAGATTTATATTATCCTGCGAAAATCTATTACGAAATTTCCAAAACACAGAAAACCATAACGATCCAATAAATGTTTGCTTGCTAGATACAATTCTAAGTAAACTCAAAGACCGTGCTGCAGATTTAATTGGCTCAAGAGCAGAGTTAAATTCATGGATTGTAATAAAAAATTGCTTAGCCCTAACCTTTTCCGATCAGAGAAGCATTGATTGCCTTATTCAAGATTTAATTTCAATTAAACCCCGAAAAAGTGAAACACCTATTCAATTTGGCATGAGAATTCAAGATGCTAGAAGTTTATTATTTTCTAAATTAAATACAACCATAACTAACCTTCAAGAAAAAACAATTAAAATACAACATTACGACGAATTTGCTTTAAAAACATTTATCAACGGTTTACCATACCACATGCAATTAGTAATTAGACTAAGAAATCCAAATTCTCTAGAAATGGCCCTAGCATATGTGACAGAAGAAGAAAACTTTAAATATTTTAGTACTGGTAATACTAATTCACATTTTCAACGCCCAACATATAAACCTCAACCCAGACTTAATCAAAACTTTTCAAATCTACCATCACAAAATTCTATTCAATACTCCCCAAATTTAATTAATTATCCATCAAATTATCAACCTCAATTCAATCAATTTAAACCAAATTTCCAAACTACCCAACGTCCAAACTTTCCCCAACAAAGATTCCAAAATAATTTTCCCAAACCAAGTTGGCAACCAAATACCCGCTTCCCAACACAACAACATCCCTATTTTACAAACCAGAGAACAAGCGGTATGATTCGAAACCAAAACCAAAATTTCAATCAAAGACCAAGTGGCATAACTAGAAATCAAAAATCAAATGTCCTAGAACCTATGGACACTAGTTCAGGTAATACTAGATTCCAACCAAGACAAACCTTTACTTCCCAAGAACTTTTTGCACAACAAATTGATAATTTTAATAATCAATCACCATACGAAACAGAATACGCAGAAAATCAATACGAAACTGAAAATACTGAGAACGTACACGAAACAGAAAATACCAATTATTATCAAGACGAATACGAATCAAACGAACAAAATTCTCTATACCTTAATGAACAATTTGATCAAGATCTGACTTACCCTACATCCATATCCCTCAGTTAAAAGCCTACTTTCTTATTGACACTGGTAGTTCAAGATGTTTAATAAAACCCGAAATAGCTCATCAATACTACAGTCAATTTATTAGTAATGAAAATTTCAATATACAAACAGCTCATGGAATAACCTTCCATAATGAAATCGCTAATATACCCCTTTTTAATATTTTCAACACAAAAGGTTATCATAAATTCTATTTGTTTAATTTCTCACCAAAATATGAAGGCCTCATTGGAGCCGATTTGCTAAATCAATTAAATGCTAACATAAATATAAAAACCCGTAAATTGACAACACCTTTTGCACAAATACCAATAATTTACGATCTTCCCGAAATTACAATTACTATCCAAAACCCGAATTATCTTCAAAATTTTTATATAACAATTCCACCAAGAACTCAAAAAGTTGTTAAAATACCAGTAAATGTAACTAACGGAACAGGAATTTTAAAATTCACTCATCTCGGTAATCAAATCGAAATCCCCGAATCTTTAGTAAATATTCAGAACAATTTAGCAATTGCAACAGTCACTAACGCTAATGAAAATTACGTAAGAATAAAAATTAGTAAATCTTTTGAAATTGAACCAATTAACGAATGCGAAAACCACTTTTTGGAAAAAATGGACATCGATGAACCAATAAACGAACCACAAGACAAATTACTAAAATCTAACTTACAAAATTTACGTTTAGATCATTGTAACTCAGAAGAAAGAAATGCAATTCGAAAACTATGCTTAGAAATCAGAGACATATTTTATTGTGACAAAATTCCTTTAACTTTCTCTAATACAATACAACATAAAATCTCATTGACAGATGAAACTCCTATTTTTACCAAAACTTATCGCTATCCAGAAATCCACAAAAGCGAAGTAAAAGACCAAATTTCAAAATTATTAAATCAAGATATTATTCAAAATTCAGTATCCCCATGGTCAAGTCCAATTTGGATTGTCCCCAGAAAATCTGATGCCTCCGGAAAACAAAAATGGCGAATGGTTATTGACTATAGAAAATTAAACGATCGAACAATAGACGACAAATACCCCTTACCTAATATTTCCGACATTCTAGACAAGTTAGGCAGAAGCCAATATTTTACCACGCTAGATTTAGCCAATGGCTTTCACCAAATTGAAATGCAGCCTGATGACATACCTAAAACTGCATTTTCAACTGAAAACGGACATTATGAATATAGACGAATGCCTTTCGGTTTAAAAAAACGCCCCAGCGACCTTCCAACGTACTATGGACAATATTTTGAGAGGTTTACAAAACGAAATCTGTTTAGTTTACCTTGACGATATTATTATCTTTAGTACTTCCCTCCAAGAACCCATTAATCGTTTAAAACAAGTTTTTCATAGACTCCGCGATGCTAACCTCAAAATTCAAATGGACAAATCAGAATTTTTAAGAAAAGAAATTCAATATCTAGGACACATAGTAACTCCCGACGGTGTAAAACCAAATCCCGCAAAAATATCTGCTATAAAAAGCTTCCAAATTCCAAAAACCCAAAAAGACTTTAAATCATTTTTAGGCATACTTGGCTATTATAGACGCTTCATTAAAGATTTTGCGAAAATTACCAAACCTTTAACCATATGTCTCAAGAAAAATTCAAAAGTAGTTCATTCACCGGAATTTATTAATTAATTCGAACATTGCAAAAATCTTCTAATTAATGCCCCTATTTTACAATATCCCGATTTCGAAAAATCTTTTGTCCTAACAACCGACGCTAGTAATTATGCAATCGGAGCCGTCCTGTCCCAAGTAAACATTCCTAATGATAGACCCGTCGCTTATGCGTCTAGAACATTAAATGAAAGTGAAACCCGATACTCAACAATTGAAAAAGAACTCTTAGCAATTGTTTGGGCATGTAAATATTTTCGCCCATACCTATTCGGCAGAAAATTCAAAATTTACACTGATCATCGTCCCCTTGTTTGGCTTTTTAATTTAAAAGAACCTAACAGTAAACTTATCAGATGGAGACTTAGACTAGAAGAGTTTGACTACGAAATAATTTACAAAAAAGGAAAACAAAATACCAATGCTGACGCCTTATCCCGAATCCAACTCCACGCTATTGAAAATGAAAGTATAATAAATAACCCAGGAGAAATTAACAAAGATGTTCTAAATTACTTAAAAGATTTAGCAGAAAACCCAATCAACAATGATCCCTTACCATCAACCAGTAAACCAAAAATCCATATTTTACAAGACATCCGAATTAAATCACCTGATCCTAGTTTGGCAACACCTCATTCCTGTAATAATCCTAACTCCTTAAATAACGGCATTCCCATATTAGAAGAAATCATAAACAACAAAAATAACCAAATAATTATTTCGAAAAATCCCCATAATAAATTAGACGTCACTCGAGAACATTTTGAAAACCATAAAATTTTAAACGTTAAAATCCCAAAATCAAATCAATTATTAATTGTAGACTTTTTAAAAGAATATACGGCTGAATATAAAACTTTCTATTTATACTTTCGTGATGATTCTTTATATAGTTGTTTCAACGAAGTTTATATAAACCACTTTTATGAAAAAGGCCTAAAATTAATCAAATGTACAAAATTAGTAAATTCAATCAAAGATTTAGAAGAACGTCTCATGTTAATTATGCACCAACATGAAGGAAAATGCAACCACCGTGGTATAAATGAAACATTAGAACACCTCAAAAGAAATTATTATTGGCCCTCTATGAAAACAGATGTCACTAAATATATTAACAACTGCAACATATGCCAAAAAGCTAAATATTCCAGAAAACCTCCCTATGTCCCTATAGTATTAACTGAAACAATCGAAAAACCATTTCAACTTCTACATATTGATATATTTAAATATGACAACCATAACTTTCTAACAATCATCGACGCCTTTTCAAAATTAGGACAAGCCTTACCAATTCGAGGAAAAACCTCATTAGATATCAGTAATGCCCTAATAATTTACTTCTCCTTTTATGGTATCCCAGAAAGAATTACCATGGATAATGGCCCAGAATTCAAAAATGAAATAGTTAAAGAACTCCTAAAAACCCACAAAATTGAAACCCACTATACCACTCCTTTCCATCATGAATCAAATTCCCCAGTAGAAAGACTTCATTCCACATTAATTGAACATTTAAGAATACTTCGTCAAACGCACCCCTCAGACAATATCGCACAATTGATGGTCTATGCTATAATTGCCTATAACAACACAATACATTCCTCAACAAACTTTACACCTCTAGAATTAACATTAGGACACACAAATTCACGAGATCCTTCAGATTTAATACAAACAACATTTTATACGGACTATGTAGCAAACCACAACGAAAAAATTAAACATCTGTATCAAAATATTGTGACGATAATATTTTGACCCAGAGCAGAGAGGAATTCGGCGTCTCCACCATATGTGACGATAATATTTTGTGTGTTATCGTCATCTCCACTATATGTGGTATTGATGATTTTGGGGGGTTTTAGGAAAGGATTAAGGGAGATTGTATGGAAAAACGACGTGTAAGATAACTTACATTTTAATAAAGATGATTGAATTATAATAGTATACAATAGTTAAGTTATTAACTTAAGTGTATCTAGATTATAACTAATTTCCTATATCTAAAGGTCCTATATTTATATAAAAATAATAGCTAACGTTGCTGGTAAAACATGACGTAAAATAGTTCTAGAAGGAACACTGGAGTGCTTTGGATCGCAATTCAGCTGACTGCTGATTTGGGAATTTCGGAGGTGTTGCTATCGGAAATATACGTTGGCCTAGATATAATTCATTACTATGCACAATTTTGCACGTATGCATAATTACTCAATATAATTAATATAATTAATAAATAAATAAATTAATTTTAAATATTATTTCTATAAAATAATTTTGTATATTTATTGGCCCTATCGTCACAATATCACGAACAAGTTAGAAGAACATAAAAGGAAAATTTTAGAAAAACGAAATACAGAAGGTCCTGAACAACATCAATTTAAATTAGGCCAAACCGTTTATAAAACAAATATAAAACGTAACAAGAAAGAAAACAAATTTAAAGGCCCATTCGAAATTATAGAACTATTAGAACATAATAAAGTCACATTAAGAAACCTTTCTAACGACAAAACCGAAATTTAACATATAAAAGAATTAAAAATCCCCGTTGTTACAGATTCGCCACCTGCATCGGTACAGAATTGACACCTCCCAAATTTCACAACCTTAACGAAAATCCTGGATTACTACCCTTAAAACTCGGCGTAGCACGAAACACCGTAGACTATTGGTCCTTCATACAAATATTTGACATAACAAACATAATCAATGAATTTAAATCATTGCAACGAAAATTCCATAAACTTAAAACTAGTATCGAAAATTCCAAGGCACACTAACAAGAATATCACAACTCCTACAATTTCATTACAACTCTAGAAAATAAAATTATAACCCAAATTAATCAACTTAATCCCCTAAATAACAGAAGAAATAAACGAGGTTTAATCGACGGCTTAGGATCAATAATAAAATCAATCACTGGAAATCTAGATAATCAAGATGCTGAAAAATACGACAAGGCCATCTTTGCCCTTAGTAATAATCAAAATAAAATAAAATCATTAATAAAAGATCAAATATCTATCCTTCAAATTTCAATCCAGAAATTTAACGAAAATACTCAAATTTTGGCACACAATGAACACATTTTAGAATCACGTATCACGCAAGTAGAACATATTATTAAAACCCTAAATTTAAACTTAAATGACACTAGTCATTACTTTTTAATACAAATGCTTCTTTCACAAATCCTAACAGCATTTCAAATAATATATGATATTTTAGAGAAAATAGAATTAGCAATAACATTTTCCAAATTAAACACATTTCATAACTCTATCGTAGACCCCAAAGAACTTTTGCAAGAAATTGAACCTATTAATAACCACTTAAATAATCACTTAAAATTACCATTTAAAACAACTTTAGAAAATATATTACAGATCAAGAGTTATAGTAAAGAAAATCAGATAATTTTTATAATAGAAATTCCCCTTGTTGAAGTTGAAAATTACAATTATTACCGTCTATATCCTTTACCCACGCCTACAAAAACCAAAAATAAATTTAAAGTTATCCTTCCCCAAACTCGATACCTCATCCTAAATGAGCACAATAACGTATTTTCAAATTCAAAATGTCAAGAAATTATGTCCGAAACATTTTTATGTCACGAAACAAATCCAATGAGAAATAAAGAAGAGGCCCCTTGTGAAATCCAGATGCTAAATTATTCAAAGAACATCACCAATTGCAAACAAATATCCATTACGCTACAGACAATCAAAACCGAGAAATTAGAACGACATGAATGGATCCTGATCATCCCTGAAGAAACAGCAGCCATTCAACATTGTGAACAAAATAAAGACATTATCCCACTACATGGAACTTATGTGCTAGAATTAAATTCATTCTGTGAAGTAATTATAAAACTCACTAATCAGAAACTATCAAGATATAAAATCAAACTTTAAAATTATTCCATTACCTAAACTAAATTTTAGTGTAAATATGAATAATAAATTAAACACTAATATTAACTTCAAATCATTTAAACTAAATTCCATAAACCAGAAGAAATGAAAAACATCCAAAATGCCCTGGAACTACAACATCAAAAATTGAACGACATCCCAGATGGACCAACAATTCATTTTTACAAAATTAGTTTTTGGACAAATATTTTATATCTTGTGATAATTATTATACTATGTATTTGTTTTTATAAATATGTTATAGCAAAGAAGCTAAAGTCAGCACATCAACCAAACAACCCAATGCCAACCCACAGCAGTTTGATACCTACAGACGAAATTATAATTTGATAAACTCGCCAACTTATTTCCAACCGTAAGCTCGTATCTGCGTTTGGAGGAGTTATATTCGTAGACAACAATTAAGCTATTCATATAAACAACAGACAATGGTACTACCTGCATCCAGAACGCCACGAGTCCAGAAGTGCTGACTACAATCTACAATTTTCTATAAATAAGCTTTGTACATTAGAAACAGTAGACACTATAATTTAATCACTTGCTTTGTATTAGTATTAGAATATTATAATATATTTTATTTTCAAACGGCATATAACATGGTGTTATAAGACTAAGTAGGCAAGGTATAAGTTTCATTTCTATGACACCACTCTTGAGCGGCGTATAAGTAGGACTTATACTCCGGCGGAGTATAAGTTATATCATTATCTGCAAAAATGTATGACAGTTGCAAAATTACTTATTAAATTGATTGTCATTTTACGATTAGAATGATTCCATTTGAAAATAAAATATTGTATTTTATTCGGAGTATAAGCACTTTCATGTGACTCCGTATGGAGTTAATCCTCCTCGCTCCGCTCGGCGCTTACACCTCCATACTTCGTCACATAAAGTTTCGCTTATACTCCTAATAAAATAAATATCTATTTTTCACTATTAGTCATAGAACACGTCATTATTGCCTATACTAGAATGCCGTGAAGTTTCATTTCTCTACCTTTTGTCAATATGGTAAATAATGTTGGCTCATTATTTACTAGTGGTAAATAATGAACAAATTTATATTTTTTAATAATCCAGTAACAGTTTTAAAGAAAAACACTTTATAATATGATTTAGTAGGGCCAAGAAAATCTATTTAATGGTTTTTTAGGAATTAAAATCGCTTAATATAAATAAATTTTATTTTCAAACGGCGTATAACATGGTGTTATAAGACTGAGTAGGCAAGGTATAAGTTTCATTTCTATGACACCACTCTTGAGCGGCGTATAAGTAGGACTTATACTCCGGCGGAGTATAAGTTATATCATTATCTGCAAAAATGTATGACAGTTGCAAAATTACTTATTAAATTGATTGTCATATTACGATTAGAATGATTCCGTTTGAAAATAAAATATTGTATTTTATTCGGAGTATAACCGAAACTTTTATGTGACTCCGTATGGAGTTAATTCTCCTCGCTCCGCTCGGCGCTTACACCTCCATACTTCGTCACATAAAAGTTTCGCTTATACTCCTAATAAAATAAATATCTATTATTTTCAAACGGCGTATAACATGGTGTTATAAGACTGAGTAGGCAAGGTATAAGTTTCATTTCTATGACACCACTCTTGAGCGGCGTATAAGTAGGACTTATACTCCGGCGGAGTATAAGTTATATCATTATCTGCAAAAATGTATGACAGTTGCAAAATTACTTATTAAATTGATTGTCATATTACGATGTATGGAGTTTAAAAGTTTCACTTATACTCCTAATAAAATAAATATCTATAATTGTAAAAGTTTCCATATAATTTAAATTGCCGTCACGTATTCTAACTTGAATCAATGGACAACATTATATTTAACGTAGAGAGAAAATTGTTATTAATAAGACTATTGCAAGCAGAACTACTTAAAAGCAATGTATGGTGTTTTAATAATGTGAGCAATTTTTTTGTATATGGAAACTTACCAAAAGTTAAAATTCTACAACTTTTACCTTTGTGTCAAAATCAATTAATAAACAACTGTCATTATTGTCACATTATTAAACAGAAGACATTTGTTTCATTTTTTGAATTGAATATGTATTTTAAATTATAAATAACACTATTTATTAACAATTATAAGAGTTAATAAAACTAGTAGTGAAAAAAACTATGTATAAACCACGGTAGAGAAGTCTCTTATAGCCTTCGGGCCTTAGATCCCTCGGCGCTACGCGCCTCGCGATCTAATCTTGGCCCTCTGTCTATAATACTGAACTTCTCTACCTTGGTATATAATATACTATTATATTCAATCTGTAAACTCGTATTTTATATTAATAAAATTTTTAAAAACTTAAATCTCTAAAGTTAAAATTTAACTTGCGCGCAACTGCAAGGTCTGTACAAAAAGCTACCACAAGTTTTAGGGCTCAAAATAAGTCGTTTGAACAAAACATACCTCAGTCCAAAAGTTCTTCCTTACTGAGTTACAGGGCGCTAAAAAATATCTTTGAAAATAATTTTTTAAGTATATCTACAGAATGGTTTAAAGTAGAGATTTAAAATTTGGTGGATTATTAAGTCTACATATAAGGAAGCTACAATGTGTTGGTATTACAACCACAATAAAGGCATATTTTGGCGAAATAACTACGAATAACCATGGTTAAATAGTAATTTACGTCATAGTTTAGTGGCATGACGTCATAGTTATAAGACACAGATGGCCAACTTAAAAGTGAGGTTGGCAGACCTAAGTAATGAGTATATTTAAACTATTTGAAATTTAAACTGAGTGGTAAGTTCTGACATTCATCGAAGACAGGCGAATTATTACTAATTAGGTACTGTTAAACATAAATATATTTTAGATTCTGAATAATGAAAATATCAAAAAAGATATTTAGAAGGGCTCTAAAAGTAGCTGACGATTTTTTTTCGCCAGATATGGGAATGAACTTGTCAGTTTGGTGGCAATATAATAACATGCTTAAACGAAATAAACGCAATAATGAAATAAGCGTGTATTTAAATTTCCATAGGCGTAACACGGAGTTGACGCTTCTCTTACTAGATATTCTATGCGTACTTCTTCAGGAGTCTCAACAATTTCTATTTTTATATTTTCTTTATCGGCGTTCTCAATTAACCATGGTACTTGTCCTTCATTAATAAGGTCCACAACATATTGTGTCAGTTTATTATCATCTAAAAAAGCAAAATTAATTTCGTACCTACCTACTCATAAATAAACTTATTATAAATTTTAACATACCATTTTTCAAACCGTCTATAATATTTAATTCATCCACGATATGTAATAGCGTTGAGTTATCATTTATTTTGATAACTAATATTGCTTTTTCATTTGCACAAAGCTGTCACGGATTATTCATATTGGTTTTAACCTTAAAATGTCAAAAAAGCACACAATCTATGCACACAATACACAATTGTTTTGTCTTCTCATAACATATTAAAAAGAGATAGAGAATAAACTACATCTAATAACTAGCTTCGAAAGCTAGTTGTATGGTTTAGTTTAACGTGACGTCATAGTTATTAAACCGAATCGCCAAAATGCTATGACCAATAACTATTTAACTATGGTTATTCGTAGTAATTTCGCCAAAATATGCCTTAATATTGTTCAGTGACGTACTTATAAGGGTGGAATATAGCTTTTTTGCATATTTCTTGAAGGGAATTCTATTTTTCTACAAAATAACAAGAATTAGGATAGATACGATCAAGACACATAAAAAAGGTATACTTGTTTGCCTTGCGTTAACTCAACTGTTTGCGAGATATTTAACTATGAAAAAAATTTTTGCTATAAAAACAATTTGTGACTTATCCTGTAAAGTCAAAAATATTGGGTCACTCTGATTCAGCTGATTCTACGTCTAAAACTAAGCATAAATGGTTATAGAAACCGACCCACAAAACAATTTCGTTACTAAAATACAGGGTGTTAAAAGTTATCGTTTTTATTCGCCCTGTATCTTTTTTAAGTACATCTACAGAATGGTTTAAGATAAGAAATTATATTTAGATGTAAACGTAAAATCAGTTGTATTAGAGTGACCCAATATTTTTGACTATACAGGGTAAATCACAAATTGTTTTAATAGCAAAAAAAATTTTCAAAATGAAGTATCTCGCAAACAGTTGAGTTAATGCAAATCAAATAAGTATATCTTTTTTACGTGTCTTGAACGTATCTATCATAATTCTTGTTATTTTGTAAAACAATTCAAATCCCTTAAAAAAAATTCAAAAAAACCGTAAGTCCTTCCCTATAAGTAGGTACGCTACTGAACAATATTATTTTGGTTGTAATACCAACATAATATAACTTCTTTATAGACTTATTAACTCACCAAATTTCAGATCTCTACTTTAAACTGTAGATATACTTAATAAACGATTTCGAAAGATATTTTTAACGCCCAGTAACTCAGTAAGGAAGAAGTTTTGGACTGAGGTATGTTTGGTTCAAACAACTTATTTTGGGCCCAAAAACTTGTGGTAGCTTTCTGTACAGGGTGTCCCATTTTCGACACTTTTAGGGGGTACTGGCGTTATTATCAAAGATAGAGTGTTGCGGTTTGCACCTTCCTGTCCTACTTTTTTACGAAACGAAAGATTCCGGGGTCAAATTTGTCATGGCTCTCTTAGTTTTTAATCTACAGAGTGATTCTGAAAATCTTTGTTTTTTAGACACCCCTCGTATTTCCGTTATGCGTCTACTTATCAAAAAGGTGAAAACTGATCTTGATAGAGTTTTTTACGTAGAATTCAGTAGCGGAGGCAGTTTTTGTGTGAAAGGTTTAGTTTTTGAGATATTGCCCAAACTTATGTTTTTTTAAATGGGACACCCTATATATTATTATTTATATTGATTAAGCAAAATTTGGGCTTTCCAAAAATATATAATACTTAATATTTATTTTGAAAAACAAGCTCAAAATTCGATATTTTTAATAATTTTCTTTATTTATAACAGTAGGCCATGGCTAATTTTTTAGAAACAAATGCAAAATTTTCACAATGCGTAATTATTCTAAAGCTAAACACTTCAAAAGATAATTTTAATGCATTTTATAAAACATACCAACAATATAATACTTCTCATAATTATCATAAACGGCCATTGTAATAAAAAATTAAAAGTAAAATAAAAACACCTACGTAACAAAAATATTTCATCAATAATGGAAATCTGACAAATCTGTCTAATTTTGCATTTGTTTCTAATAAACTAGCCATGGCCTACTGTTATAAATAAAGAAAATTATTAAAAAAATCGAATTTTGAGCTTGTTTTTCAAAATAAATATTAAGTATTATATATTTTTGGAAAGCCCAAATTTTGCTTAACGATATAAAAAATAATATATAGGGTGTCCCATTTAAAAAAACCTAAGTTTGGGCAATATCTCAAAAACTAAACCTTTTACACAAAAACTGCCTACGCCACTGAATTCTACGTAAAAAACTCTATCAAGATCAGTTTTCACCTTTTTGATAAGTAGACGCATAACGAAAATACGAGGGGTGTCTAAAAAACAAAGATTTTGAGAATCACTCTGTAGATTAAAAACTAAGAGAGCCATGACAAATTTGATCCCGGAATCTTTCGTTTCGTAAAAAAGTAGGACAGGAACGTGAAAACCGCAACACTCTATCTTTGATAATAACGCCAATACCCCCTAAAGTGTCGAAAATGGGACACCCTGTACAGACCTTTCAGGTACACCCTGTATAAATGTTGACAAGCGAAGAAAAACACACAATTTTTATATAAACGTTTTTTCTCTACTATCCACCTTTTCGTAGATACAGCATGCAGAGTGGAAATGTTAATTGTGTTTGCCTACTATTTTTACGATGTATTATTATTATTACTTTGAAAATAAAATATTCTAAATTTACATCTAATCTTTTTTGCGTTGTTTTCAGATAAGTATAATAAAAAATATCGTTCATACACGTCCAGAAATGGATTTTCCATGCTTGCATGACTTCGTGTTCGGCTTCGCCTCCCACAAGAATTTGTCATGCGCGCACGAAAAAATCCATATTTCCAGACTCCTAATGAAACATACTATTGTCTAACGACAACAACAAATATCATTTAATCAATTTTCTTCAAACAGACCTCCAGGCTGTTGGCTTTGAGGTTTAGCAGGCGTTTGAGGATGCGGATCGTCTAATAGTCAAGACAGCTCTCCAAAGATCTGCTGAGTAGACTCTACTACAATAATTGACGAAGACATTGACCTTTTAGTATTGCTTGTCACTTTGGGATGTGCAAAACGTACAACGTACTTGAAAAAACCGAGCCATGGAAACACTCCTGAGCGAATCTACTACTTTCCACAATCTTTAAAGAACGACACTTTGAAATTTCACGTGCTTTTCCTTCATACCTTCAATGGTGTGTGTATCGAAATACATTACTTGAAACTCTGCATGCTGTATCTCCGAAACGGTGGATCGTAGAGAAAAAATGTTTATATAAAAATTGTGTGTTTTTCTTCGCTCGTCAATATTTATATTTACAGTTGTGCGTAAAAAAATTTTTTTCGATGTAAACAAGTGAAAAAACTCATTTTTGGGTATTTTGGCGCCCTCTACCTTTGGCATTTTTCGTCGTAGTGCATCGATCCTTAGAGATAAATTGTAGAAAATATTGCCCTCTACAATATTTATTAACAAAATTTTCTTCTGCAACTCACCGTTCTCGCGTAAAATCAAATCCAAACACTTCTTGGATTTCCCAAAAAATGGGTCCGAGGATTTTCCCGAGTTTTTGAATTTAATCTTTCCACATGACCCCCTAACGATTTATGAAGAGAAAGTTTACCGGGTAATTTTTTCCACAAATTGCGACAGATTGACTGGACTATAAGAAGCAAGTGTTTTAGAATAGATATTCTATCTCAAGAGTGAGAATGTTTACTTTCTATTATTAAAAATAATTTCGGAATTATTACATTCACTAATGGTCGTGGAGAAATGACATTTTCATCACTCAATTTAGAGAAGAAAGTAGGCATTTGCACCACCCAGTGATGGAAGCACAAAGCGATATAAGGAGAGTAAACTCCCTCTCTCTTCAGCATTGATGCCGTGGGTTTAAAAACGGCGGTCGAGGTAGGCGTGCCTTAACCAACTAGGGTGCGTTCAGAAATCATCGGTGAGAGTGGTGTGATGCCTAATTTTGTGCTCGGCGTTTCGCGTTGGCGATGAAAATCTGCGATAACGCTGCTTAGTCCATTGCACCGCGTTTCGCGACGGCGTTGTTTCATATTTTCTACAGATTCCTACTTTCTAAAAGTTACATAAGCCATAATTTTTTTGTGGTACCTACTTTCTTACAATACTTATAAACAAGAATTCATCGTTTTTATTGCTATCATTCCAATGAACCGCAGACGAAAATGTTTACTTGCTGCTGCATATAATTATTTATTGAAAAAAAATACCTAATACAAAACACGAAAGAATCCACTCCATGCATTAAATTTAAATAGGCAAGAACAAGGCGACTGGAATAACATAGTGCGGGGGTTAAGATTAAATGGTAACAGATTTTATATGTATTTATTTTCGTATGAGTTGAATCATTTGATAAATTTTAACTTATTCCACGTCGCTTTTAACTTTCTATTTCACTTAAAATCGTCAACGTGCATCCAGCATTCACAGCAGAACAATTGACCATAATAAAACTATTCAAAATTCAAGCCACTACCGCCCAATGTCAAATGGTAACAGATTTTATATGTATTTATTTTCGTATGAGTTGAATCATTTGATAAATTTTAACTTATTCCACGTCGCTTTTAACTTTCTATTTCACTTAAAATCGTCAACGTGCATCCAGCATTCACAGCAGAACAATTGACCATAATAAAACTATTCAAAATTCAAGCCACTACCGCCCAATGTCAACGCTAACGCAATAGTTCGTTCAAGACGAACTCGACAACCGCATCGCAAATTTACGCGCTGCTTTACTATAAGGTTCAAATCAACCAATAGAAATGTCGTACATGTTCATCGCCAACGCGAAACGCCGAGCACTAAACTAAGCATGAGAGTGTGGTGTAGGTTCATGATGACGTCACTGGAGTTTACCGTCGGTCAACCGCCATAGAAGTTTTTGAATTATTGTCTAAATCACCCAGGCCGATCCGTGCGTACTACACTACTGCGCATATGCTAATTCTTACTACTACTATTCAGAACAAATACTGTGTTTAACATAAGCCGCTGTGGTGTAATGGTTATAGAATCCGCCTAGTAATCGAGGTGGTGCTGGTTCGATTCCGCAGATTTTCCTTCTTTTTTTAAATTTTAGGTATATGCGTTATTTATTCGGAGTGGTTATAAGTCACGGACCAGGTTAGGTTGTTATGTATAGGCTTTTTTTCCTTTAAAATAGTAAATAGCATAAATCGGTACTATAAATATGATTCCGGTTGCCGAGATTACCCTTGCCCTATTGCGTATGCGCAATGAGCGGATCGACCTGGGGATTTAGCTTCTCGTGTTTTTGAACCACATCAAAGATGGAACGCTACAGCCTTGGACCTGCGCGAAAATTTTTACATCCTTTACGACAACCGTGCGGCAACCGTTACCCATAGTGGGACATGCGCAAAACACATGAATTCACAGCTGATAAAAATTCGTTTCTGGTGATATACACAGGAACATATATAATAAGGACGGAAAACTCGAGGGTGGCGGTGGCACGGGAGAAGGCGGCTATGTCGGTTACACTTTCGAGCGAGTCGTTGCGTAGTGTCACTGCGCATTAGTCTGTCTTTTTCTCTCAGGCACTGTGTAACGCAACGACTGACATAGGCGCCGTCATTGCGTCCTTTCAGCCACGGCTGCCTATAGCTCGGCATACGGACTTTCTGGTCCTTATTATATATGTTCCTGCTTCTAAATTATCCGACAGTCCTCTTCTTCCTCCTCTCACCAAGAGATACAATGATACCAATTTACAAATGATTAAAAACTCTAACAACTTCAGAAAAGTATTAAATTTCCGGTGATGGGGAAAATACATTTAGCTAGAGAGAATAAAAATACAAAAAATTAGATACATTTATTATTGCAAATACATGAAATCCACCTTCAAGTCATGAAACATAATAAATAATTATGAGAAATTAAAGTTGGCAGGGTCGAAAAGTCTTAATACGCAGTCTCCCATATGGGTTGCGCACATTCAATTCGGCACAGAGTTAGGAACGGCAAATAGCTTTCCATCTTTGATATAGTTCAGTGTTTTGAACGCTCAATGTCAAATATCATTTTCTTAATCTTAACCTAACTTTAATCTCACGGTGATTGATTACTAATAGAATATTATGGATTTAACCCGTGCTGTACCAATCGTAACTCGTACATATGCGGAAGTTATTTTACATACTTTTATTTTGAGCTCAAATTCTTTGGCACTATTATTTGCCATCATTACTCTGTTGAATGTCGTTATGTTTAGTAAGTAAGTAATGGTGTAGTTATGCAGGCAGATTTAGCTGTAGCTGTAAGTTTTCTCTAAGCCGCTGTAAATAAACAGTCCATACATGCAAGATTTAGTAGATTTAGCTGTAGTGAGCATTGAGTTGATGTTTGATGTACATACCTAGACAAAACCAAAAATAAAATCCCTAAAAAGTTACTAGATTTAAGAGATTTAGCTGTAAAAGTTGAAGTTGACGAACTATTACATCTACAGCTACAGCTAAAGTTACAGCTAAATCTGCATAAATGGTTCCATTGTTTAACACATATTCAAGTTTTTACAGCTACAGCTAAAGTTACAGCTACAGCTAAATCTGCCTGCATAACTACAGCATAAGTATAGTAAGTATAAATTTATTGCCATCAAATGTTTACATGACCAGTCCAGGGGTTATAAATACATATATGTAAAGTTAATTAACAACCATCACAACAAAGAAACAATTAGATGTAAAGCACAAAATACAACCAAACATCAAACGAAACAAACTCAAAACATGAAAACAAAAGCTACACAAAACCTAGCATGACTGAGATCTACAATAATCTAGATATTCATCAATGTTATAAAATGATTCTTTCAACAAAGTGCGCTTTATTTCCATGTCAAATCTCTTCTCAGTCATTAACTGAACACTCACAGGTAAGAGATTATACAACTTAACTCCCCAAAAGTCCACAAACTGTTGGGTTGCTTTCTTCAGGTGCAAAGGTGTTGCCAGGGTGCCTCTATTTCTTGTATTAAAGCTGTGCGTGTCTCCCCTTTTCACTAGTCTATCCTTATTTTGGTGTATATATTTTAAACATTCTCTTATGTATATGCAAGGTAAGGTAAGTATTTTCTCTGATCTGAATTTAGTTCTACAGGAATCCCGCGCACCGATCGTACACAAGACTCTCAGAGCCTTCTTCTGGAGAATGAAGATCCTTCCCGCTTCCACCGATTGCCCCCACACCAGGACACCATAAGAAAGAAGTCCATGAATGCACGCGAAGTATGTCGTCCTCGCCATTTGGTAAGTACCTATTTTTTTAATTCTTCTTAAGAGATAGAGTGACTTGGATATTTTCCTGCAGGTGTTATCAATGTGCATGGTCCAATTCAACTTGGAAGCCAATTCGATTCCCAAAAATTTGACTGATTTTTTATTACCTCTGCTTGTAAAGGTTAGTTGTTGAGTTTTCTCCTGGTTAAGCCTTAATTTATTTGCTTCAAACCATATTTTTACTGTTTGTATACTGCTCTTGGTCTTTTGTTTTACTTCCTCCATGGTCTTTCCGCTGATTAGAAGTGACGTATCGTCACAGTACAAACAAGTATAGAGACTGTTGTCCACATGTATGTCATTTATATATATAATAAATAATATGGGTCCCAGTATCGAGCCCTGGGGCACTCCATATTTTGTAACAAGTTGTGTCGATAGCTCGCTTTTTCATTGGACCCTTTGGGTTCTGTTACTTAAATAAGATTTTAATAATCCATGTACCGCACCTCGAAATCCGTAATGTAGCAATTTATTCAGCAGTATTTCATGGGATACTGAGTCAAAAGCTTTACTAAGGTCGAAATTTAACATGTCTATAGATTCATTGTTATCCAGGGCTTCAGAGATGTGCTTCATAATTTCTATCAGTGCTGTAGTTGTACTTCGGTTCCTTCTATAACCATGTTGACAAGTTTGAAAGAGATTTTTTTTTTCCATAAATTTCACTATCTTGTTTTTTATTGCCATTTCAAACACCTTGGATAGTGCAGGTAGAATTGAAATGGGCCTATAGTTGTCACATAATTCTGCACTCCCCTTTTTTTTTGTATATTGGAATCACTTTTGAGATCTTAAGTTCATCTGGAAAGTATCCCTCACGAAAGCATTTATTTATCACAACTGTCATTGGTCTTACTAGTTCTTCTGTCAGATTTATCATCAACTTTGTTGATATCTCGAAAATGTCTATGGTCCCTTTCGGCCTTATTTGCCTAAATATTCTTCTGATCTCGCTTTCGGAGCAGTCGAAGAGATAACAAGATGCCGATGTATAAAAGTTTCTCTGCGTCAGTAATTGGCAAGGTGTGGTATCGATATCTCGTATACTTGACGCTGTAGTTTCACCCACAGTTGCAAAAAAAATATTTAGTTCTTCCGCCGTTAAATTAGAGACTTCTTTTTTATTATCAGTTCTTCTTTCTTTATTTATAAGTTTCCACATTGCCTTTTGCGTATTTCCTGCGCCATTTACGAACTCTTCATTTTTTGCCTTTATCGTGTTTTCGATTTTAAGATGGTAGTGGCTTTTATAGCTGTCGTAGGCTCTCCGTGAGATATCGTCTCTTTTTACTCTCCAAATAGTGTATAGTGCATCCAACTTATTTTTAATTTCGCATATTTCTTTGGTTTTCCAGAGTACTTTTTTATCCCTCTGTATTTTCACTCTTTTTTCTTTTACAGGTGTCCACTCCTCTAGAGAACCCAAAAATATATTATAAAAACCAGAAAACGACTGGGAGGCATTTTTGGTTGAAAAGAAATCCCTCCATGATATATATCTGCAAGTTGTTTTTTTAGATGATAAAGATTTTCATTGGATAGTTCTCTTCTTATTGTTTTTTCTTCTGTTTTAGGTACATGCTGATGGCAGGAAAACGTTAATATTTGGCCCAGATGGTCGGACATGTGAAGCTCTCGAGTGACAGTACTTAGACTATTTTTCTCTTGTATATTTGTAAATATATTATCTATACATGTCTGTGCTTTATTTTGTATCCTCGATGGCTGAGTCATAGTGTATCTGAGACCAAATGATAATAGCAGATTTATTAGATTTGTTTTTTCTCTGCTCTCACCCATAAAATTTACATTGAAGTTCCCTGCCACAAAAACCAATCCATCCCTGTACTTGTCATTAATAAACATCAATAGCCTAGTCAGTGCATCCAGAAACTGCTCATGACTTGCCAATGGTGACCTATAGGTGGTCACAATAACGGAGTTTACGACAGGAACATACACTCCCACAAACTCAGCCTGTTTTTCTATAGAAAACTCTTTCACCTGACTTATTTCATTTGCTGGCCATTTCCGTCTTATCGCAATCAGCACCCCCCCCCCCATGAGCATAGGTGCTCCGGCAATAGCTGCTAATGATGGAATAGTTTGTTATGTTTATAAGGCTTATTTGGTTGTCATGTAGCCAGTGTTCTGTAATACACATAATATCTAGCCCTTCCTTTGCAGCATACATGCTTAAGCGTTCAGTTTTGTTCTGAAACGACTGTATATTGTAATTTAAAATTGTAAATATAGATTTAGCTTGCCTGATTAATAGACTATTGTTTTGGGTTAGGCTTCCTGTGTTTCCGCCCGTTGTCCCGAAAAAACTTGAAAGGACTAATCAAAATTCCCTTAGGCCAGGTTTGTTGGTTGAGGACAACGTCTTTCAAGCCCACGTCTACGCCGACTTTAAAGGAGCTGTATGAAGATAAGTGTGGGTTCCTCGGTTGAATTTTGTAGGCAACAACTCCTTCAGATCCCAACTTTTGCTTAACATAGTCAGAGAATTTTTCCTCGCTCAAATCCAGCGCCAGCCTAGAAATGTGATACCAAAGTTTGGGATTCAGTTTGACTGCTTGAAATGCAGGATCGTCAGTCTCACACTCACCCACAATGGGCTGATTTTGCTTTTTATTGGGAGGTTTATCCATATTTTTTGGATTTTCTCTTGTACTTTTGTTTACATTATCATTCTGTTTGACAGAACTTCCATTTTGCGGCTTCGTCAACATTTGCGCATATGATCTACTTGAATGGTTTATTTGACCTATTTCACAGGTTCCTACGTTCCCGGTGTTGGTGTTGGTATCTGTCTTATTGGACCTATGGTTTGCTTTGTTGCCTTTTAACGTCACACATTCCAACCTCGAAATTTTTTCGTTGAGAAGCGAAATTAATGTTTTCTGCTCGTCAACTCTTTCCTCGAGGCCGTTGATGTATTTCTCGTTTAGGGACTTGTGCGTTAGGGCTTGATTTATGTCCAATATGGTTCGGTTGAGATCCGCTCCAGCTTCGCCATCCTCGCCTGAAGTCTCGTCATTGTCCTGGTCACGTTCTTTACCCTCACATACTTCACACGTTCTTAGGATGCGTTTCAGGTGTAAACTAGCAGGTACAGTTAACCCAACTGCTTTTGATGAGTCTTTACTGATTAATATTTGTATTAGATCAGCTTTTTTAAGACTGTTAAGTTGCTTAACCAAATCCGTGATAACTGCACTTGTCGCCATATTAAATAATTGTGGAGCGCTAAAGCGCAAAATAAACTTCAGCCTTTTGATTGCTGATTAATAAATTAACGACTAATTATTATTTAAATTACTAGTAAACCTCATTTTATTTTATTCAAAATAAACTAAAATACAGGGTGATTCACGAGGAATAATGAGATAATGAGCCTGACCAGATTCTCGATGCAACCAGCATTACGTTTTCATAGGTCAGGTAGATTTCAAATATTATTTGTAATAAATATGAAATCATAGCGAGCATAGCTAAAATTTGTCAGTTTTGACATTAAAATAAGACAGAAGTAACTTAAATATTAACGCAAAAGATGTTTTAATAACGAACAGAATATAAAAATTAAGTGAATCAATTAAGGAGACGTTCAAAATGCTGCCCACCATTTCTTTCGCATGCGTCAATGCGGTTCCAAAAAGATCCTCTCACTCTCATAAGCATCATCATCCCTTCTTGCCATTTCGCGTTGCCCCACATGTGGTTCCAGTTCAAAAATTTGAAAGACTGCTACTTCGTGTTCCTCATCCGTGGCTACCCTTCGCTTTGATAATTTAACGGCAAGCCAATTACCTCTCAACTGACCCTCCAATCTTTTAAAAATCGTGTCTGAAGGCGCTCTTCTTTCGGGATATCGCTGTGCATAAACACGGGCAGTAAGAGATGCATTTTTGAAACATTTTCCATAAACTAAAATCATGTCAGTCTTCTCATCATTGGAATACGTGTACATTTTGAACAGTTTGTAATAAGTTTTGGAGCGTTTGTCAAAAGTGACAGTGATAATGATAGGCATCGTGGATCCAAATTGCATTTATAGAAATATTGTGAACTGTACATTTGTCACATTTGAATTGTGGACGCTTACGTCCGATATTTTAAATAGACAGTGTCGCCATCTCTAGGGCCTTGGATTCGCGAATAACTCTCACACTAGAGTGTTCGTTTTTGAACGCAGCCCTGCTTCGTAAGTTTGGTTATGGAAGGTAGGTTTGGTACATTTTCGGTCTCTGCGCCTCACCCAGCTCACGTGTTGCTGCTTGGTTCAGTTTGTTTAGGGAGCTGCGCATAGACTACTGCGCGCCTCCCTAAAAGTTTCCACACCTACTTATGCGTCTATATCAAGATAGGGAATGCTATATCCGAGCTTAATCTCCTTATATCACTTCGTGAATGGAAGTAAAAATTCTATTGACAACATCAGATTTTTTTCACTTGATCCACGATACACTTATACCAAAGAATATAGACAAAATGAACAAGAACCGACAGTCGCGCAGTGGGGGTAAACCGTTTTCCAGTGCGCAGGTTTACCAGAACCATGGTACTATTTAACCAAGTATGTGCTTCCCGCGGACGTGTTTGAATTCAGTCTGCGCGTCATCCCAGGCCACGGTATAAGAAACTATGGTAGTGCATCTCCTATCTTAATATTGAATACAAATAATATCTGGTACCACTGGCGACCACCAGTGCGGCGCTATCGGCAGATCAAACACTCGCTCTGTGTATAAGGAAAATTCTCGGGGTGGCGTAGGCACAAATTCGTTGCCAGTTACAGTGACAGTGACAAACCAAAACAAACACTTGACAAATTGGTTATACACAGAGCGAGTGTTTGATCCGTCCGTAGCGCCGCACTGGTGGTCGCCAGTGGTACCAGATATTATTTGTATTCAATATTAAAGGTGATAGAGTATAGGAGATGCACTACCATAGTTTCTTATACCGTGTCCCAGGCTGTCGTCTTCTTTCGCTCCCACCTTAAATCCAAACTGCGTTTTTTATAAAACGCAATAAATCAGTGAGTTTTATATGATAATTTTATTCATAGCAATTTCAACCAATCATAGTGCAGTATTGGACCAACCTACACGGTTTTCCAGCGATAATTTTATTCATAGCAATTTCGACCAATCATAATGCAGTATTGGACCAACCTACATGGTTTTCAAGGACGTATAAAATAGAGGACAGAAAGATTCCCGGGGTGGGGGTTGAATTCGTGGGTCAAAAAGTGTTGCACGTTCAAAGGGACTCAAGCGTACTTGTTAGTTTCTACGCATGCGCCAGCAGTCAATATGGCGCGTTATTGGTCAAGTGTTTGTTTTGGTTTGTCACTGTCATAGCAACTGGCAACGGATTTGTGCCTACACTCATCCGGGAGCTTTCTCTCCTCTATTTTTATACCTTCTTGATGGTTTTCCAGCGATAAAATTTCGATAAAATTAATTGTAGGTTTTCCATAGTAACAATATAAATAACAAAATTTGTATAAGAATTAATTTGTAATTATATATTATTATGATCTGTTACTTGCATTAATATGAAATAAAATAAACTGTGGTGTATATTCATAAAATTATCCTATCGAATATAATACGTGCTTTGGATTTTCCGATGGTTAAATTCCTCACTCAAACTTCCTGCACAACAACAAATCGTGTCAGTTTGACAGAAAACACCTTGGTTTTTTACTTTCTTATACGAAGTATAAGGAAGTATTGTAATCGTGATTTTTTTCGACTCCGAGATTTTGATGGATTTACACGTTTTGAGGGCCCCTGAATCCATTTTGACCATTTTCGCCATGATGTCTGTCTGTGTGTCTGTGTCCACCATAACTCAAAAATGACTCATCGGATTTGATTCAAATTTCATATTTAAGAGTTTGAACAAATTTGTGGGTGCCACATTAAATGTTTTTCATCTAGCCCCAACACAAGTGGTACTTACCTGAAGACATTTTTAGGTTTTCAACAAATATCTTGAAAAATAAACAATTTATGAGATTTTTTTATTCTTTAACATTGATTTAGAATTAAATTTGGAACAAATTTTGTTTGAGACTTTTTTTGAAATTCCGTCAAAAAATTTTATTTATATATTGGCGCCATCTATCTCTGATTTACAAAGTACATGTTGTTTACATACAGAAATCTATACCGTTGAGGAGTAGCAATACTATTTGAAAAGATCGACGGCTACAACGGCTACGGTTTTATGTTTTGGATATCATGGCAACTCGATTAAAATTTTTTCTAATATATACAATTAAGTCGTGAAATTGTATTATGCATGCAAATCTACATTAAAGATATCGACGCCAAATTTTTTGTGAATGCTCTTTCAATTTTTAGACGTGTCGACGAAGTAACAAAAGTGTTTTATTTTGCGCCGTTTTTTAATAATTATAAATTATTTACATATTTATATAGTGTTGCCATCTATCTCTGATTTACAAAGTGCATTACAGAAATCTATACCGTTGAGGAAATCGATTGTAGAAACCAAGAACATATACCGGGTGATTTTTTTAGTTGGTACAGCACCTTTTTCTTGCTTATTATTAAAGATAGAGTTTTGAAACTTTGCAGGCATACTTAGAAACATTTTTTGGATCTAATCATTTTGTTTTTATTTTTATTCTGTTTTCCGTCTAACCGGAAGTGACGTCAACTTTCAATTTTCAAATGAAACACTATAGTTTTTCTTTTGGATTTTAAAACTAGATTTTTTTCTGAGTTAGAATGTGTAAAAAAAGTATTAGGTTGAAGAGGAAAGTTTTTGAAATAATGCGATTTTAAAGTTTCGAGCGTTGAGGTACTAAAAAATAATCGAGTTAACCAGGGAATGATTTTGTGGAAGATTAAAATTGCCGTCAAAACGCGTAGTAGGGGCATGTCAAGTCAATACAAATTTGCGTTGCCGTCTTCGAAATTAGCATTTCAAAGTTTTCTCGCGTCTGTTCACAAAAAATTAGTGAAGAAAATGGAATATGATTATACAAACTGTAACTGACGCGAGAAAACTTTGAAATGTTAATCTCAAAGACGGCAATGCAAACTTGTATTGACTTGACATGCACCTACTACGCATTTTGACGGGAATTTTAATCTGCCACATCATTCCATGGGTAACTCAATTATTTTTTAATGCCTCGCATACCTACCTTACCTCAACGCTTGAAACTTTAAAATCGCATTATTTCAAAAACTTTCCTCTTCAACCTAATACTTTTTTACACATTCTAACTCAGAAAAAAATGTAGTTTTAAAATCCAAAAGAAAAACTATAGTGTTTCATTTGAAAATTGAAAGTTGACGTCACTTCCGGTTAGACGGAAAACAGCACAAAAATAAAAACACAGTGATTAGATGCAAAAAATGTTTCTAAGTATGCCTGCAAAATTTCAAAACTCTATCTTTAATAATAAGCAAGAAAAAGGTGCTGTACCAACTAAAAAAATCACCCGGTATAATAAGGCCGGGAAACTCGAGGGTGGCGATGGCACGGCGGCGGTAATTTTTATTTTACCTATTGGTTTCTATGGTACCGAAAACAATAATAATGAATAAATAAATGTAATTTCATACCGGGAGATTTTTTTAAGTGAATAATAGGTCAAAAATCTAAAACAATAGTAGTTTATCTACTACCAATTCATAATAGCCTTGATTTGACATTAATTTGAGTAAGGTAAGTCAGATTATTACGCAACATGTGTTTTAAAGAAATCATTACCACTGAAATTTCAACAAGAAAATTCTTTCTTACAAGTATTTATAATACAATTTTTACAATTTAGTATCTTTAAAGGAAACTTTATATTTGTAAATGTCTAATTATAATATAATATATATTGTTTAATTCTTTAAAATTTGTTATTAACATTGAGTAATGACACTTCATACTCTTAAGTTTGATTTTTTGAAACCTGGAGAATTTTATAATAGCGTATCTACCTAGAAAAAAACCCTAACTTCACGTTAGATAACTGAAAAAATTTTTAGTTTTATTTTATAATAAATTTGTTTCATATTTTAATAATAAATATAACACGGTCCACGTCCCAGATTTTTTGGTGTATAAATTGTTTAATTATTTGAAAATTTATAATTCAAATTCATTGTTGTGTAGCGCTGGCTAGTTTTTACACAACTTAGGTTAGGTAGTCCAGTACGGCAACTTGACAACAACTACTGAGCAATGTCGCTGGAGATAAATTCAAAATTCATTTTTAATTATTTGGACGGTAGAAGATAAAATCTTGTATATTACACGTGGGATATACACACATTAACATATTCGTCTGATTACAGAACTCGTCTACGACTCGTTCTGCAATTTCCAGACTCTTATGTTAATGATGTTCATATCCCACTTATAATATAAATAACTATTATTATGCAACAAGGTTGGAATTGAGAGATTCTGACGAGTGTGAAAATTGCGCCAGAGCGAAGCGAGGGCGCAAGAACACAAGACAGAATCAATTCCTACCGTGTAGCATACTCTATTTTATCTCATACCTTTAAGAAAATGGCCATTTCTTTTGCGTGAAACGCGCGAACAAATTAAAACAACTTAACACTGACATTTTGTTTGACACTGTGCGGTGAGCAAATCACCTTGACAACGCATAAACAAACACAAATAACTCCTGCATATCAGTAAAGGAATGGCTTTCCAATGGGGCAATGTTACCCCCACTCCTTATGTTCCACGACTACCCCAAAAAGACGTCTTCGTACCTCCATTTCATTCAAATAAAGTAGCCATTTTAGTGTAGGTATGGGAAAAAACACATTTTTGTCGTAAAATTCGGTTATAATGAGTGGGACAAGGACAGATTTATGCGTATTGCAATAAGTGCGACAGAGACTATTTGAAAATTGCTGGAAACCCTCAAAATTTTTACAAGAAATCTATCTTAATTTCTTTAGGAAAAGTAATTATTGTGATACTATCCGTATAAGAAAGTCATGTGTTGGGCACATCAGATATTTTAAACTGTCAAATTGTTGCTCTTTGTTGCTGTGCAACAAGTTTTCGTAATTTAACCGGAAAATCCAAAGCACTTATTATATTACTATTGAAAATATAACTCGAATAACGCAACATTACTGTGTAAATTATCTTTAGCTTATTTTTATATTTACCTTAATTAGGTATTTGCAATTTGCAACGAGGCACCTAACCTAGGGGAATCCTAGA
The DNA here is from genome assembly GCA_963942485.1 of Pediacus dermestoides. Lineage (NCBI taxonomy): Eukaryota > Metazoa > Arthropoda > Insecta > Coleoptera > Cucujidae > Pediacus > Pediacus dermestoides. Next base: position 19,896,590 of record OZ012626.1, on the reverse strand, counting down.
TGGTCGCCCTGGATGCCGCTGCTTGAAGTTAGTAGGTTTTTGCCCCAGCGCTACCCAAAATGCGCAAGAATATAACTAGTTAATAGTATCATGACCAGAAACTGTCTCTTGAGTGTTGTCAGTGTCAGAGACACTAACCTAATTTTAATATAACGAGTAATAAGTATGTAATTGGCAATAATCTCAATCATGGAAAAAGTACGTAAACGTGGTTATTCGTGTGCGGTTAAAGCTTGCTCCACACGCAACGATGGTACAATACGTTTTTTTCGATTTCCTAAAGACAATATAGAAAGGTAAGGATTTAAATTTGAATTTCCCTCCCTTTCTGCACCCCCACAAAATGGCGCAAGGTCACCGAATCTGGGTATCAAAACATCAAAAGCGCCGACGAGAGTGTCGCTTCTTGTTCATTTTGTCTATATTCTTTGCTTATACATCTTTGGTTGAAATCTTGCTATGAAAATGAATCTACAAATATCGATCAAGGCGCCAAAGGTATTTGAGTATGCATAATATGAGGACCGGCCACTATGCTCGGATTCTTATATCTGAGACCCTAAATAATGAAAAAAATCATGTGCCGGTGTTTTGTTCACTAAGTAATAGTAATAAATAATATCTACACAAGTTCACAACTGTAACTGTTTATTGTAATTTTAATATGTAACAATAAGAACAAACAACGTTGATGATCAACCGGCGTGCAATGGTGTCGCGTCGTCCGTCGTCGTGTGTCGGGGTTTGCTGACGTCACTTTCCTTAGGCGCTGGTCTCCAATAAACTGCATAGGCCGCGTACAACGTCACGCTATACGCCGCATCTGTATGATAACAATGAAAATGTATACATCTGGTCTCACAAAAAAGTCAAAGGCGGCGTTCAACTGCTGCACGTGGCGTCAAGATGTTGTACGCTACGTCTTTATAAATTTTCGAGCATTGCAGCGTACTGACGTCGTGTTAATACCTCGCGCCATGAGTACTACGCTGCTAAACTGATATACCGAGCGCTCTCCGCGACGTTCTCGAGTGACCACTTGCAGTCGCAACCGACGTACAAACGCTATACACCGCGTCAAGAAACGCTGGACGTAGCGCATGGCGTTAAATTTGCAGACCATAGCCTTAGTGCCGTCAGTAGCGCCAACTAAACTAAAATACGTATTTAAAAACTAACTCCATATAACATCTCACACTTTAATTTAATATATAATATAATCCCTATATTTGTTTGGTAAACTGATATTGTGGGTAGGTCTAACACTACTACTAACATTAACAATATCACTATAGTTTTTATCATTAAATACACTTTGAATTCTATTATCTAATTGAACATTATTGCAATCATCTAATTTATTTGACTTAAAATTAAATTTTTCTGTGTGTTCAGTAGAATCAGGTAAATTATTTATGTTTTTCTCAACAAAACCATTTAATGATTTCCTCAGGTGGCTGCTATTCCTCCGATAAACGTGTCCGCTTGAATCTTTAACTAGATATGATCTAGGCTGTTTTAATTTATCTAAAATTTGTGCGGGCTCTCAAATATTTCCATTTTTAATTGTGACATTTTCACCACTTTCAAATTCCTCCCTCTCTCTGCATTTTCTATCATGATATTGTTTAGCCAAGTTTTGTTTATTTTTTAATTTTAAATGAATATCATCATTAGAGATGTTATGTTTGTTTAAATTGGTTTGAGTTATAGGCAATTTAGTTTTTAATCGTCTGTTCATTAATAACTCTGAGGGCGTTAAACCAACTTGTAAAATCGGTGTATTTCTATAATTCATGAGTGCAATATTTAGATCACATTCCTTTTTTAGAAGTATTTTCGCAATTTTAACGCCACTTTCTGCTTGACCGTTACTTCTGGGGTAGTTAGGACTACTGGTTATTATTTTAAAACCAAGTTCATTAGCAAAATTTTTAAATTTGAATGATGCGTACGGCATATTATCAGATATTAATATATCTGGGATTCGGTGAGTGGAAAAGCATTCTTTAAATTTTCTTATTAACTCGTCTGAGATTTTGTTATTAATTCTAATGATTTCTAACCACTTTGAGAAGTAATAAAAAATTATTAAATAAAATCTATTTCCAAATTTGCAAATATCACTGGCAATCTTGGACCACAGTCTATTAGGAATGTCATGTACGTATAGAGGTTCTCTTATATTAGACGGTTTAAATTTTTCGCACTTTTGACATTTTTTAACAAATTCCATAATATCTTTACTTATAGATGGCCAATACAAAGTTTCTTTAGCTCGAGTTGAGGTTTTATTTATTCCAAAATGACCTTCGTGGGCTAGTTTTAGCATTTCATTTCTCAATGTAACTGGTACAACTAATTTATCTTTGAATACGACAATATCTTCAATAACACAAATATCATTTTTTAAACTAATATAATTGTAGTGTTTTCTTGTTTAATTGATTTTACTTTGTGATTGTGTAGAATTTATTTGATTGAAATTAGGATGGTTTTAATGTTTATTCCTCGTAGTTCCTTTTGGGTGATATTATTGAACTTGTCGAAAGAAACCAACAGAGACTTTCAATTTATTTATTGATATAACAAACACTAAAATCACTACAAATAATAACCGTTAAGGGTTTTAGTCAAGACCAGGTTTATCAATTTTGTACTGGTCCAAAAATGTACTTTTTAATACGTATGTTAAGTTAATATTATGTGTTAAATGAAAATTGAACTAATGAGTATGAAAGATGGAAATATACTGTTTTTAAAATAGGATAAGTTTCGATGACCTGAAAGTCATCCCCTGAAAAGGCGGGGTGCATGGTTTTCGTCCCAACCGTAGGTGATAAATCTGTCGACTGGTCTTGACCAAACATATACATATTACTTACAAGTTACATATTAGAAGTTTAAAATTCGTGTATCAAAAGTGGACCTCTAGCAATGGGGGGTCGTCAAACTGACGCCATAGGCCACACATTAAGATATTGGCATGTGTTAAAATACTTAAAATGAATGTAACAAGTAAAAACAACAGAAATAAGGGCATAGAGGTAGTGGTACATTACACTCCCCCCCTTAAAAGATGAAAATTTTGTTCATTCAAAATTTTTATAATTTGTTTTTAGGTACTGAATGGTAAGTACATAATATTATATCAATTTGAAACAATAATCACTTTCCTTAAAATTTTTTTTTTACATTTCCTAAAATTAAACGTCGATGTCTACAACAACTCAGAGTACATATAAAATAAATTGTATTTTAAATATAAAAAATGTTTTAGTTGAACAAAGGTACAGCAAAGTCATTCATCAATAATTTTATTAAACTAATGTATTATAAAGTTTTGTTTGTCATTTTTTTTTTCACTGCACATTCACAAAATTTTATTTATTTAGGTAGTATTTAAAGTTTTTTTTTTTTGTTTCACTACACATTCTGAATTAACACATTCAGGTAACCGATTTGCGTTTTTCACTAACTTGTCTTCTTCGTCGGATTTTAACCTGGGATGCACTTCACAGTTGATTTAAGTGTAACTATTCTATATCTATATCTACATTAACATGAATGAAATGAATGAAACATATTTTATTTTAGTTTTGCAATATTCATCTTATTATTTTTCCTTTTAATGCCAATTTTGTTAACTAATCTCTCACTTCGTCAAACTTTTGACGGCCAATACTAGACGAGAAAAACTGATACTTTTTTTTTATGTTTTACAACTCCACTTGTTACGTATTTCTTTCCGCAATATCATAGAAAAACATTTTTTGTAGGCGTCTCCATATGCTAATAAATCGAATTTCTGAGTTACATGGGATGTTTATAGTTAAAATAATCGGTTCTATTTCTATGCTATGACTGACTTTAGTTTATCGAAGTGTACTCTCACATTCTTGTTTTTAATCTTTATTGTGCAGTTTACATTAGAATCTATCGACTGAACTTGGTAAGGTCCTTTGTAACGGGCATTTAATTTTTTCGGTGTACCTGGTTTGGACTGTTCGTCGAGCAAATAAACCATGTCACCAGATTTTATCGTGATCGGCTTTGCTTTTTTATCATAGTATGACTTATTGACAATTTTTGATTGAATCGAATGCTTATGTGCGATTTCGTGACTTTTACTTAGCCGATATTTCAGTTCTTCTGTATAGTCGTCGTAAGAATATTTTATTTCAGGTGTGTTTTTTATACTTGATGGTAGTTCAGGTTTGTAGCCATACAGGAGTTCGTATGGAGTGAATTTAGTAGTGGCATGCACCGAAGTATTATACGAAAACATGGCGAAATCTAGATAATTTTCCCAATCTGCTTGATCATTAACGTAGTGTTTAAGATAGTCTGCTAACGTTAGATGACTTCTTTCTAAAGCACCGTTTGATTGCGGTCGATATGCGGTGGTGGTGACGTGTTTAATTTTGAAAAGTTTGCAGATGTGTTTTATTAAATTAGAGTTAAACTCTCTTCCTTGATCAGTTAGAATACAAGTAGGTATCCCGAATTTGCATATAAAGTTATTGACGAATGTTCGGGCTACCGTTAGGGCTTCGTGGTTCGAGATCGCGAATGCTTGTGAAAATTTTGTAAGATCGTCTTGTAATGTCAAGATGAATCTATTACCACTTTCAGTTAATGGCAAGGGGCCAACAATGTCTAAGAACACTTTTTCTAATGGCTTTTTAGAGGTAGTTGTCAGTTCCATAGGCATACGGTTTTTGCGCCTAATTAATTTGTTCTTTTGGCATGATTTACACTCTTTCACATATTTACTAATATCTTTTTTCATATTTTTCCATTTATAAACCTGTTTTATTCTGTGGTACGTTTTGTGTACACCTAAATGGCCTGAACTGGGAATATCGTGATTTTCTTTTAAAATTGTACTCAAGTCTGCGCGTTGGGGTGTTATCAAAATATTGTGAAATATGTTAATTGTAATATCGGTGTATTTAAAAATGTATCTAATCATTGATCTTAATTTGTTCCACTGTGTTTTATCATAAACATCGGTAAAACGAGGTATACTAATTGTTTCAATGTTTTCTTCTAATAAAAAGCTACGTAAATTTAATAATGTTTCGAAATAATCTTGATATGTTGCGGAATCATAGTGATTTATTTTATAAAATCCGTAAATTACAAATTTAGCTTTTTCCTTGAAATTATGAATTTCATATTGATTAGAATTTATTTTTGATAGATGATCCGAGTGATTAAATTTTTTGAAAATATTTTTTAAATTATTATCTGTTATATTTAGATCTAATAGGATTAAAACTGCAATATTATCGCGTGCGGTTACTATGTCGTCGTTAAGATCGTTGATTTTGCTATATGTTATGACGGAAGTTCCTAAGGTTTGTAAAAAATTATCGTATGTTTCGCGAGGTGACTTAGAAGTTAATGCATTTACTTGTGCTATTCTGCTTAAAGCATCTGCGTTTTTATTTGTTTTGACTTTTACTAAACTATTTCCGAGATAGACGTTTTCGCTTATGCTTATATTTGGTGTTATGTCTTCAATAATCTCCGGGTTTGAAATTCTGATTTGGGCTACCGTTTCGGTGCGTCCTTTAATAATTTGATCCGGTACAAAATCGCAAGTCGCGTTGATTCTCGAACTGGAAGTTGACCTAGGTCTAAAATGATTCCTTGTCGAGTCTGCAAGAGAGTCGCGTTTTGTAACTTTGGATTTAGGAACTGGATTTCTTGGAGTGTTATTTGTTACACTGGCACTGAGTGTAGAACTAGTATTATCGACTTGATGATTAGAATGATTAGTGTCAGGATTATCGTCTGAGCTACTATCTTCGTAAGAATTTAGTTTAATTATGGCATTTTTTATTAATAAGTGTCGATTTTCGTAGTTTATTATAGCATCGTGATTTTTTAGAAAGTCGTTGCCTATTATACCATCGTGTTCGATGGGAAAAGAATCGTGAACAATATGAAAAATGTGAGTAATTGTATCGGACCCGAATGTAAAATTTAAATAGCAATAACCGATAGTTTTAATAAGATTTAGAACATTGCCTATCCCCCTAAGGTAAATAGGATTATGTTCAAAACAAAGAGTATGAGGTTTTATTTTGGATAATTTAATTAGTGAAATTTCGGATCCCGTATCTAATAAAAACGAAGAAGTACTGATTAAGTCAGATACTTCTAACTTAACGTGTGCCGTTGCACCTATTACATTTATTGTATAGATGCCTGAACTTGTGTGGCTTCCCGAGGTTCGGCTTGGCTCTCGGGGCCATTGGAGTTTAAAGACGATTCGTTAATTGTGTTTACGCGGTTTGATTGATTTTGATAATTTCGGGTTTGGTTCGGGTAGTTAGGGTTTCTGTAGGCTTCGGTATTTGGATATGAGACATTGGTTCGATTTCCATTATTCCATGAATTACCTTCGCGCCTATTATGTTGATAATTAAAATTGTTAGAGCCATTTTGATAATAATGATTTCGATTTTGATTTGATTTCTTTCGGCATTCCTGGATCGTATGTCCTAAATTTTGGCAAAAGCTACATTGTACTGGGGTACGTAAATTCGATTGTGGTTTTCTCTTAGAGTTAAAACGACAGTTGTCAGTGGTATGATTGTTTTTTTTGCAAATATGACAGTATCGATTTGAAGAAGAATAAGATGTACAGTTATTTGAATATGCTTCAGAGATTTGGCTTTCTGATTTCGCGATTTGAATAGCGCCTTCTAAACTCTCAGGATTGCGTGCTCTTATTATTATACTAAGTTCTTTATCCACTCCCATTATAAAACTACCCTTTGCTTGAGTATTAATTAGTCTCGTATTTGCTTCCCTTTCCGCTGCACTGAGGTTGTGGTCCAAACAAGACAATAAATTTTTGTAACATTTTTCTACCTTATTTATATAGGATTCTAGATTTTCACCGCGATCTTGTCTGCACGAATTCAGTTCAATTTGAGCTTGTAGGAAATTCGATTTAGTGGAGAATTCAGATCTTAAAAATGTTTTTAATGCATTCCAAGTAGGTAGTACTTTGTCTTTAATGCGATTTTGCGCCTCACCAGAAAGTTTGATTTTTACCACTGCTAATAACTTAGGGTGATCTACTGCGGGAATCAATTCGAACGCGTGGTTGCAACTTCCAATAAAATTTTCTAAATTACTATTAATTTTTGTACCGTCAAAAAAGACGTTAGTGAGAGCATTTATTACAAAAGTTAAAAGTTCAAAATTATTGCCTGAGGCATCGTTGTCGTTTGAATTATTTCTTGGCATTTTCGTTTTTTAATAAATCTGATTTACAAATATAAGAACTAATAAAATATTATAGGAAAATAAACTTGATTAATATGAAGAGAATATTGAAACTAAAAGAAAATTTGTTCACTTACAGATTTGCTATATTGAGAATCAAATGTACGAATTGTCTTTCCTCCTCAGTTGTTTGGTTGCTGGTTGTCGATTGTTGATTGTGGATAATGATGTAAATTTGCAGCAGAAGTTTCCAATGATGGTGATTATTGCAGGGTAATCGGTAGCAGATAAATTAGTACAATATTATTGGGGATGATATGCTGGTGATCTTCTCGTAGGGGTTGTTGGTCGTTGAAAATTAAACTTTATGAAGACGGTCTCCGGATGTTGTTGAAAGCACTGTCACTGTTTTGTTGTTTGTCAAAATTTTTTATCACACTCGATGTCAAGATAAATTCTACAGCGAAATGGATTCTGTCGAATCCTACCGACTGCGCCACTTTTTTGTAGTGTTTTCTTGTTTAATTGATTTTACTTTGTGATTGTGTAGAATTTATTTGATTGAAATTAGGATGGTTTTAATGTTTATTCCTCGTAGTTCCTTTTGGGTGATATTATTGAACTTGTCGAAAGAAACCAACAGAGACTTTCAATTTATTTATTGATATAACAAACACTAAAATCACTACAAATAATAACCGTTAAGGGTTTTAGTCAAGACCAGGTTTATCAATTTTGTACTGGTCCAAAAATGTACTTTTTAATACGTATGTTAAGTTAATATTATGTGTTAAATGAAAATTGAACTAATGAGTATGAAAGATGGAAATATACTGTTTTTAAAATAGGATAAGTTTCGATGACCTGAAAGTCATCCCCTGAAAAGGCGGGGTGCATGGTTTTCGTCCCAACCGTAGGTGATAAATCTGTCGACTGGTCTTGACCAAACATATACATATTACTTACAAGTTACATATTAGAAGTTTAAAATTCGTGTATCAAAAGTGGACCTCTAGCAATGGGGGGTCGTCAAACTGACGCCATAGGCCACACATTAAGATATTGGCATGTGTTAAAATACTTAAAATGAATGTAACAAGTAAAAACAACAGAAATAAGGGCATAGAGGTAGTGGTACATTACATAATGTTTTAGGTCCCCGTACAAATCATTTTGATGTACGGGCCAACCAGTGAAATAATATTTTTTTACTAAATTGAGAACTTCATCTTTCTCGGTTTCAACTTGAAATAATGATTTAATTTTATCTGATATGTTAATAATATTTTTTATGTTATGTACAATTTCTAACATTTCTGGATCTTCGGAAGTAGTGTCGTTTAAATAATTACGTGAAAGTAAATCAGCTACATGTAAAAATTTGCCAGGCATATATTTTAATGTTATATTATAATTAATTAATTTTAATTTGATTCTTTGTAGTCGAGGTGAGACAATGTCAGATAGTTTTTTAGTCATTATTGATACTAATGGTTTATGATCATTCCAAACAGTGACATTACGGCCATAAATATAATTGTGAAATTTTTTCGTTGCGAAAGCTACACTTAAGAATTCCTTTTCGATTTGTGTGTAATTTTTTTCGCATTCAGTTAGACTCCTGGATGCAAAAAAAACTGGTTTATTTTCTTGTAATAGGCAACAGCCAAGTCCGTCTTTAGATGCGTCAGTATGTATGGTTATTTCTTTACTATCGTCAAAATTTACTAGTGTGGGTACTTCTGTCAAGAGTTTTTTAATTTTGTTAAATGAATTTTCATGTGACTCAGACCACGAAAAGCTTACATCTTTCTTTAATAAATTTCTTAAAGGAGATGATACCTCAGACAAACTTGGTATAAAATTTCTGAAATAATTAAACATACCTAAGATCTTCTGCACTTCAGTTTTATTTTCAGGTTTTTTCAAATTAACTACAGCCCTGATGCGATCGTTATCTGGTTGAACCCCCTTTATAGAAAAAATATGCCCCAGATATTTAACACTATTTACTTTGAACTGTATTTTGTCCTTGTTAAATTTTATATTAAATTTTCTAGCTCTGTCCATAACTTGCTGAAGAATTCTGTCATGTTCTTTTTGAGATCTAGCGGCTATTAAGATATCATCAAAAGAAATTATTACACCTTCAATATCACCAAAGTTTGTGAAGTTGATTTTTTGGAAAAGTTCAGGAGCAAAATTCAGGCCGAAAGGAAGTCTAAGAAATTTATAATAACCAAAAGGAGTGCTGAAAGCACACAAGTTACTGGAATAATCATCTAATTCTACATGGTAAAATCCGTCCTTAAGATCTAGCACTGTGAACCAGGCTTTATTATTTAGTTTGGCACAAATTTCAGATATAGTGGGAATCAAATAATACTCACGACTAATACTTTTGTTTAAATCGGACGGATCTAGACACAACCTGAGGGTACCATTGGATTTTTCTACAACAACCAAATTGCTAGCCCACTCTATAGGTCCTTTTGCTTTTTCTATAATTTTGTTTGCTTCTAAATTAGCTAATGTTGATTTTAATTTTTCTTGAATAATATTTGGAACTCTACGGGGTGGTCTTACAATTGGGACAGCGTTAGGTTTGAGTCTTATTGTGCACCTTTCACTAAACTTCTAACACCTGTAAATAAATCTATATTATTTTTAACAAATTCATCCTTATTGTCATAAGTACTGTTAATTTCGTCGATATTCTTAATTAAACCTAATTTAATACAGGATGATAAACCAAGCAAAGCTGTTTTTATGTTATCAACAATAATAAAATGTAAATCTATATTCGCGCATTTAAACTTACAACTCAAGTTAACAGAACCTAGGGGTTTTAGTCTGGATCCTCCAAAAGCTTCTAATATTACATGGGTTTTATCTAATAAAGTGTTAGTATTCAATTCTTTAAAAATATTGGAAGGTAAAATGTTAACATCGGATCCAGAGTCCACTTTAAATTTAACAATTTTATTACAAATAGTTAGATTCTCTGTCCAAGTTCCATTATTGATAGAATCAACACTAGTTACCAATTCGTTGGTTGAAATAGCAGAGTACGAATCCTCCTCAACTTCTTGTACTTCCTTGACTCTGCAAGCACTTGCAAAATGGTTTAACTTCCCACACTTTCTGCAACTTTTACCAAAGGCTGGGCACTTATTTTTGGAATGTTTGAAATTACACCTTGTGCACATAAATTGTCTGTTTGATGCATTTTTCTCACATCCACAGTTTTTGTTTCCTGCTGTTTTCTTGTTTGCGTTTTCACTTTGTTTGACGAAATCTACACATTGATTTTGTTGAATGTTTTTCACCTGTTCGCTTATAATTTCTGCTGATCTGCACAACTCGACGGCCTTTTCTAATTTTAAGTCAACAACATTTAATAGCTTTTCTTGAAGATTTTTGTTATTTATTCCTAGGACCAACCTATCTCGTACCATATTTTCAACTTCCCGAAATTCACACCCTTTTGCTATGGTTTTTAGCTCGTTCACAAAATGGTCAATAGGTTCATTTTCCCTCTGTTGTAGAATAAGAAACGTTCATATAGCACATTCTTTTTGGGACTTAGGTACTTTTCAAATTCACCTAACACCACGTTGTACAGGGTGTACAACTAAGAATGGTCTCCGGCTGTATCTCAGAAACTATTTATCGTACAGCCTTCGGAAAAAAATATTTATAGTAAAAGTGGCCAAAAGAAATCGCTGGAAATTATTTTCAAGTTTCTAGCTGCGCCGCTAGGGGGCGTACTTGCCACGGAAAATGATGAAATCATGATTTTCTCCAAATTATAGGCAATTAAGGTAACTCAAAAATAACTTTATTGGAAAGCTGAAACAATTATACACAGTGCTATTCTGAATGCCACTTGAGTCTTTTCAACCCTCAATTATTGAAAAATTAGACAAATTTCAATAGATCGCAGTCTGACTGCCAGTTTCATTGAATTGAGATTGAATCTAGTACTCAATTCTTGAAAACTCAGGCAAGTGCTTACAACGACTTGCCTGGAGTTCAATTCTTGAATCGCATGCGCATTTGTATTTAATCGCATCTTTTGCGGTAATTTGAGCTTGAGCATTCGAGGTTAAGTTTGGTGCTAAACAAAAAATGAATAATTTATTATTAGTTGAAGCTGTTGTCGATGAGGAAGAAAGGTATAACTTAAATCATTATTATAAAAAGTGATATTATACCATAGTTTTTTAGAGAAGAGTTTAATTTGAACCGGCGGTTATTGCGAGATGCTAGCGATCCGTTAAGCATGCCGGAGCTTAACTTTAGGCGAATTTACCGGATTTCAAGAGATTTGACTTTGGCATTAATCGAGGACCTTCTACCTTACATGGGTGAAAATTTTAATGCCAGGTCCATTCCCCACCATTTGAAGGTAAGTTAACGTCTCTTTTAAAAGCTTAGTGGTTGTATAATATATTAATATTTTCTAGGTATTTGCGGCACTACATTTTTTTGCTCAGGGATCATATCAAAAGTGTGTTGGACAGGACCATTTTTTACCCATGTCGCAATCGTCAGTAAGTCGTGCTATTCGAGCTGTATGTGATGCTACTTTAAACTTGGCCCATGTTATACAATTTCCTACAACTGAAGCTACTCGAAACCAAGAAAAATTAAAGTAAAATATTAGTAAAAAAATGTTATATACGTAATGTTTTAAATACTTTGTCTAGATTTATGCAGGCGAATAACCACGCTTTCCCAGGGATTATAGGAGCAATAGATTGCACACATATCAATATTTTAGCTCCACCTGCAGAAAATGAAGAAAATCCTGGGATTGTATTTTTAGATCGAAAAGGAAATTATTCCTTGAATGTCCAAATTGTATGCTATAAGTTATTTTATTATCTATAAAATTTTAGAAATTTTTGTTTTTCTAGATTGTGAGTGCAGATTTAAAAATTTTGAATGTGAATGCAAGATATCCTGGTTCTGTTCACGATTCAGCAATTTGGACAACATCTTCGATCAGGACGCATTTAATGGATTTATACAGAGCTGGACAACAAAATTCGTGGCTTCTGGGTAATTTATTTAAAATAGTTAGTAGTAAAAACTAAACAAAAAATGTTTCTAGGAGATTCTGGATACCCTCTACAACCGTGGCTTATGACACCTTTTGCACGAGCTGAGACAGAACCTCAAAGGAGGTATAATGTAGTGCAAAGATCACTCCGAAATGTTGTAGAGCGATTTAACGGAATTTTGAAAGGCCGATTTAGATGTTTAGGGAAACATCGAACTTTGCACTATAACCCCGTTGTTGCTGCAAACATTGTTAATACATGTGCAATCCTGCACAACTACTGCATGATTCACAATGAGGATAACAATGAGATAATTAATCATGGTATTTTTTAAAGTTACATAATTTTATTTACATAATACTCTTAAAATTTTTTTTATAGATGAAGTTGATGACGACGATGAAGACATGAGAATAAATATTAATATTATTGACCGTGATTACGCAAACCTTGGTCGTGCAGTTCGAGATAGGATAGTGAATGATAATTTTAATTTTTAATTTGATATGGGTGATAGGTGGTAACATGGAACCCCCGATAATAAAAAAATAAAAATAAATAAAAACCTTTTACATAAATTATGCCCGACTCCACAAATTTGTGTTAAACTCACAATAATTAACTAATATCTGATTTATTTGAATTTTACAGTCAATGGTTATTTTATGGTAACTTTTACTAGTAAGATAATTTGAAATACATATCTGAGAATCTGAGTGCATATTTGATTGAAGCTTGTGGAATCAGACATTACTTAGGTAGATTTAATTTATCTATACACGCATACAATAATGCATTAACACTTAAACTTAAACAATTAATACTGTTTATTAATTTTGTTTTGGATATATTTTCCAATGTTTGGTTCTCCTGCAAAACCCTGTTCGTATCCCTGTATATGTGGCTTAATCCTGAAAGTTTTAAATTTATAATATATAATATATTATAATAATATAATTTTTTATTTTACCGTTTAAACGTCGTCGATTGGAGATAACCTTCGATGAAATGCACCCACTTTGTTTTCCTCTCCAAAGTCCTAATTCCAACACCGGTAAACCATAAACCATTACTTTTGAAAGAAGAAAAATTAGTTTTTCTTCTAGTTCGGTTAAAAATTCCAGTATTGGTCTACCACCTCCAGTTTGAAGCCGGTGTGCATAAATTCTTCTAGCTTTCTGTTTAGTTTTTGCGGTCCACTCTCTAAAAATCTGTTAAACAAAAATATGGTTATTGGTTACCTATTTAATTTTTATTTTATGACGAGTATCAAAAATGCAGCCGTTGCACTTTATCACTTTATATGTAAAATACAGCAACGCCAATGCATCTTGAAGTACAAAAATGTGATTAGCTGTATTTTACATATAAAGTAATGATGCTTGTTTGCCACTGATATACTAACTTGTTTCCATGCATTAGTTGATCGATGTGGGCCTTGGATTTTATTCAATTCGTTTGTCATTTTTTGAAAATGCTCTTCCGATAAAGATTTATACTCTTCCAAAAATGTTATATAACATCTGTATTGACCCTCTGTCGTTTTTTCTGTACCTAAATAAATTTATAGAGGTAAAAATAATACAAAAACCACATTTAAAATTAGTTTAAAAAATATATATGGTAAAAAAAAATAAGTAGTAATATACGCAAAAAAAAATTATTGCCGATTAATAATCGCTAAAGTCTGGCCATCTATACTTGTGGCAATTTGCAATAAGGCGGCGGCAATTCCTTCATTGCCTTCCCTCGTAGCCCGCGCAACTTCCGTGTACGACTCCAACAAAGCATTTCTTGCAGGAGTTCTTTGAAATCTCGCTCCTAAAATATTTTAATTAATTTATACTTATATCAATTATAAATTAATAAAAATGTTTATTTAAACTTTTTATGTAAAAACCAAAAATATAATTTATACCTAACAATTACATAATATCGTAGTGCAAAAAGTAAAAACTTACGGCGTCGAGGAGTTGGTCGTCGTTGAGAATCATAATTCTCATGATCTTGCTTGGGAGCTGGGGCCTCTGGAGGGTTTGGTGCGACTACTGGTTCGTTGCCTAGTAGAAATAATATTTGTAAATTATTGAAGATAAACTAATGATATGTACCTACCAGGAAAACAGAGGCCGTTTGGTATTGGTACTTCGGGCTCCGCGAGCCCCATTTCTTGTACAGGAAGCCCTCCGACTACTACTCGACCAGTAAGGTCAAGTAACCGCTCTTCTTTTGCGTTTAAACGTTTTCCTTCTCTGGCTTTCTTGCGGATAAACGATTTGTACTCAATAAAAGCCTAAAAATTAATTTTAAAAATCAAATGTATATATTAAGATTTAATAAACAAATACTTTTTTCCAGGCTTTGTCATCTCTAATAGGGCCATCACCAACTGCATTTAATTCCTCGCTTAGTTCTCGCCAAAGGTTTTGGGCTTCTTCAGGCCCAAATCCTGGGTAAAATTTATTGCATCGCAGAAAACTGTGGTTATTTAAATAACGCAAATAAATTTCATGTTGTGCAGCGCTCGTTCGTTTAGCCATAACTTATAAAAGAAATCCACAAAATAATTTATGTATTTGAAAAAATTATTAATTAAGTAGTACCTACCTTTGTAATTTATAATAAATATACAAAAATCGCAACAGAAACAGAACAGAAACAACAAGAGAAAATTTTTAGATTTTAGTTAATATAAAGTCACAAGACTGAATGGTCCCTTAACTATAATAGATTTTTTGGATCCAGAGTCCACTTTAAATTTAACAATTTTATTACAAATAGTTAGATTTTCTGTCCAAGTTCCATTATTGATAGAATCAACACTAGTTACCAATTCGTTGGTTGAAATAGCAGAGTACGAATCCTCCTCAACTTCTTGTACTTCCTTGACTCTGCAAGCACTTGCAAAATGGTTTAACTTCCCACACTTTCTGCAACTTTTACCAAAGGCTGGGCACTTATTTTTGGAATGTTTGAAATTACACCTTGTGCACATAAATTGTCTGTTTGATGCATTTTTCTCACATCCACAGTTTTTGTTTCCTGCTGTTTTCTTGTTTGCGTTTTCACTTTGTTTGACGAAATCTACACATTGATTTTGTTGAATGTTTTTCACCTGTTCGCTTATAATTTCTGCTGATCTGCACAACTCGACGGCCTTTTCTAATTTTAAGTCAACAACATTTAATAGCTTTTCTTGAAGATTTTTGTTATTTATTCCTAGGACCAACCTATCTCGTACCATATTTTCAACTTCCCGAAATTCACACCCTTTTGCCAACCTGAGGCACAAAAAAAATATTTATAGTAAAAGTGGCCAAAAGAAATCGCTGGAAATTATTTTCAAGTTTCTAGCTTTGCCGCTAGGGGGTGTACTTGTCATGGCAAATGATAAAATCATGATTTTCTCCAAATTATAGGCAATTAAGGTAACTCAAAAATAACTTTATTGGAAAGCTGAAACAATTATACACAATTTTGGTCTAAAACTTTTTGCTCTAGCTTATCAAATAAGGGTGGGAGGAGAGGGTGAATTCTTCTGTACGAAAATGCTTATAACTTCTGTTTAACTTTATAGAATTTGGCAAACTTAGTATCGTTCGAAAGAACTTTTCTTGCTTCAAGCGATGTTCGATAAGAGAAGTTGTTTTGATTCATATATTTGTTGCTAGGTGGCGCTTTTCGAAAACTTATTAATTTTATCGATTTTTCTTGAAAAATTTAAATGGACTCATATATATTTTTTGACATTAAAATTAGTATAAAATATCGAAAATATTAGTGAAAACCGTAGATCCATATCTTTTTTCGTTCAGGAAATATGGACAAAATAGTTTTACATGATTCACAATACGTATTATTGTTATCACAAGTCGTTTTGCGAATTTAAGTGGTAGGCTTTGGAACAAAAAAAAATGCAAAACGACTTGTGATAACAATAATACGGGTTGTGAATCGTGTAAAAACTATTTTGTCCATATTTCTTGAACGAAAAAAGATATGGATCTGCGGTTTTCACTAATATTTTCGACATTTTATACTAATTTTAATAATGTTAAAAAATATTTGAGTCCATTTAAATTTTTCAAGAAAAATCGATAAAATTAATAAGTTTTCAAAAAACGCCACCTAGCAACAAATATATGAATCAAAACAACTTCTCTTATCGAACATCGTTTGAAGCAAGAAAAGTTCTTTCAAACGATACTAAGTTTGCCAAATTCTATAAAGTTAAACAGAAGTTATAAGCATTTTCGTACAGAAGAATTCACTCTCTCCTCCCACCCTTATTTGATGAGCTAGAGCAAAAGGGTTAGACCAAAATTATGTATAATTGTTTCAGCTTTCCAATAAAGTTATTTTTGTTACAAAGCCTACCACTTAAATTCGCAAAACGACCATTCTTAGTTGTACACCCTGTACTTCTTCTTGTCTTCGTCAGTTAATTTGAAATTATTGAAAATTTCCACACATTCTTCTCCCAGTACATTAAGTAAAATTGCCACTTTCACCTCATCCGGTTTTGCACTGTGGCCCGCTGCTACCATGTAAATTTCAAAATTTTGTCTAAACTTCTTGAAGTTTTCCGCCACATTTCCCTCCAGGGACAAAGGAGCCCGTACACGTGCCTCCATTTCACAAAGTGTAAAATTAAAACTTGATAAATATACTATTACACAAAATTATAGCTGTTCGCTGATCGACTGCGCCATGTTTTGTTCACTAAGCAATAGTAATAAATAATACACCAGTTCACAACTGTAACTGTTTATTGTAATTTTAATATGTAACAATAAGAACAAACAACGTTGATGATCAACCGGCGTGCAATGGTGTCGCGTCGTCAGTCGTCGTGTGTCGGGGTTTGCTGACGTCACTTTCCTTAGTGCCATCAGTAGCGCCAACTAAACTAAAATACGTATTTAAAAACTAACTCCATATAACAGCCGGCAAATCGGATGGTCCATTTCAATTCCCTTGCCCTCTTATTATGTTATTACAGTCAATCAGATATTTGAGATTCAAAAACTTGCGGGTAGGCTGAATTTTTAGTATGTTGTTTCTGATGGTCCGAAAGGTAAAATCTCAAGTTGGCGTATCCCCACCTGTTTCGGAATCCCCGCCATCTAGAAAAATTTTTGGAATCGATTTTTGGATTTGCCTTATGTTCTGTTGGTCGGAGGAAAAAAGTGTAAAGACAAAAATTGTATATCTCAAAATTTGCAACATTTTTTGTCTTCGGCTCAACTCTCTGTAGTTAGTTCCCAAAAAGATAGAGGGCGCCAAAATTTCCAAAAATGCGCTGTTCCTATGTGCCCGTTATATGTCAATGTTTTCCTGGTATTTGATTACCTAAAAGTGTTTTATTCAAAAAAAGTGAAAAAATGTCGTTTCAAGTGTCCAATTTGAAAAGAAAAAAACCGAACGAGTTAACGTGTTTGTTTTGTGATACAACAGGAGACTTATTAGTTAAAAATCCAAAATCTCAATAGTGGATGACTATTATAAGAGCAACAGATTCAAATTTCTTCGCAATATATCCAGTGGTGTCGAAGATTGGATGGGAAAAGTGGAGCAGTCCCCCAATATCTACGCCACTGGACATATTTTTTTATAAATAAACCCCATCATTACTTAGAAATGTACTGTACATTACTCTGTGTACGAAATTTAATGAAAAAATGCTACTAGTATGCTAATTTAACCGACTTTGTAGCTCCAATAATAACGAAGTTAGCAATAGTGAGCCACTTCGCGCGAAACCCTGTATACAGGGTGTCCCTGAAAGGTCTGTACAAAAAGCTACCACAAGTTTTTGGGCTCAAAATAAGTTGTTTGAACCAAACATACCTCAGTCCAAAAGTTCTTCTTTACTATTTACTAAGTTACAGGGCGTTAAAAAATATCTTTCGAAATCGTTTATTAAGTATATCTACTGAACGGTTTAAAGTAGAGATCTGAAATTTGGTGGTATTACATCCAAAATAATATTGTTCAGTGGCGTACTTATAGGGGAGGACTTAGGGTTTTTTTGAATATTTTTTGTAAGGGTTTGAATATTTTACAAAACAACAAGAATTATGATAGATACGCTCAAGACACGTAAAAAAGGTATACTTATTTGATTTTCATTAACTCAACTGTTTGCTAGATATTTCATTTTGAAAAATATCTGATATATCCAACACATGCTTTCTTATGCGGATAGTATCACAATAATTACTTTTCCTAAAGACACAAAGTTAAAAAAAAATTTGAGGGTTTCCAGCAACTTTCAAATAGTCTTTGTCGCACTTATTGCAATACGCATAAATCTGTCCTTGTCCCACTTATTATAACCGAATTTTACGACAAAAATATGTTTTATTTTAGATTTTTGAACTATTTCTCATTTAAAAAATCTCCCGGTACGAAATTACATTTATTTATTTGTTATTATTGTTTTCGGTACCATAGAAACCAGTAAAATAAAAAAAACTAATGGTCCGTCCTTCTGGGATTCGAACCCGGAACCTTCCGTTTGGCAGCCATATAATGAGACACATGTCTACCTCGACCGTCGGATTCAACTATCAACGCGCGCTATGAGAAATATAGTTTTTTTGAAATTTTTTGACGGAATTTCAAAAAAAAGTTCAAACAAAATTTGTTCAAAATTCAATTCCAAATCAACGTTATAGAATAAAAAAATCTCATAAATTGTTTATTTTTTAAGATATTCTTAATAAACTAAAAATGTCTTCAGGTAAGTGTCACTTGTGTTGGTGTTAGATGACAAACATTTATTGAGGCACCCACAAATTGGTTCAAACTCTTAAATATGAAATTTGAATCAAATCCGATAAGCCGTTTGTGAGTTATGGTGGATACAGACAGACACACACACATACAGACAGACATCATGGCGAAAATGGTCAGAATGGATTCAGGGGTAAATCTATCAAAATCTCAGTCGAAAAAATTCACTATTACTATACTTACCTACTTTCTTATTACTTCGCATAAGAAAGTTAAAAGTATGTATTAAAGGTGGTGGTAATTTCCCACAGTTACTTTCATTTTCTTATAAGTTAATATTACTATTTTCAATTTGTGTTTCCTAAATTAAATTAAAATTTTTTTCTCGAAGTTATTGATTTTAAAAGCACAAGGGGACTAAATTTCCTACTTTTTAGTAGGTAATCGTGATTTTTTTTTTTGACCATTTTCGCCATGATATCTGTTTGTCTGTATCCACCATAACTCAAAAACGACGTATCGGATTTGATTCAAATTTGTGGGTGCCACATTAAATGCTTTTCATCTAGCACCAACACAAGTGATACTTACCTGAAGACATTTGTAGGTTTTTAGGAATATCGTGAAAAATAAACCATTTACGAGATTTTTTTAGTGTTGAAAACACTTATCTTACGCTGCATTACCGATCTGAAAGACACGCTCAAGCGTCACACAGCGCAGTTAGATGAGATAGATAAGTTGAAAAGCACCACGTACGATCAGTGTCCAATGTTGGAATGTTGCCGTTTCAGTAAAATTATTGTATTGATCAGAGTGATGATTATGATGAGATGATGGTCACCTGGATGGGTGGGATGTTCCTGTATCGTTGTAATATTAACAGACTGGATAATTTAAATGAATGAAAAAATTTAAAACTAGTATTTTTGAATAATCACAGCGTATAATCTATTAATCTAAATTCCAAAGCTGAAAAGCACTAAATTTGAGTAAGTACGATTTTACTTAATAAACATTTCTAATGCCCGATCTCACCGACAATACTTAAATCTAAGATTTGTTAAGTGTTTCTTAACTTTAAGGAATATTTAAAATCCTATTGCGTTGCACGAGACATTTTAAGATCCAACTTAGGGTAAGAATAGTTCAGGATTACACTATCGAGTGGCACAAAATTATAGTGCAATAAACGATGAAAATTACTATAAATTTGTTTGCCGCTTTATAGAATCATGCAACTATATTATATTCTAACCTAAAACTTAACTTAATATATTTCGGCATTTTTTTTTCTACTCAGTGTCAGTTTCTTCTCTTATAGCAGCGGTCACCAAAGTGGGTACGACATGATTAAAATAATACTCCTAATAAAATAAAATACTGTGTAATTTTTTTTATAGCAATGGTATTTAGCACAATAAATTTGTCTTCAATTAGTTGGGGGTATATTCCCTTTGGTTCAGGAGATATAGAATTTATTAAAAAAAAATATGCAACTTCAACACCCTGTATTTCTGAAACGGTTGAGTTTTCGATATAAGTTTATTAAGAAAATTGATGTTTTTTTAAGGTTTTCTATTGAATCCCAAATTATTGAAGGAAAAATTCGAACCACTTTGTATAGCTGGAAGATTTTTTTATATCCTTAAATTTTAGAAATTAGCTGAAAAGGGAGTTTTGAAAAGTACCTATAGTATTTTAAACTAAATATGAAATTGTGAAACTGGACCACATTATGCTGGTTTGTTGTCAATGGTTATAGTTTTGTATGTGAGTTTTAGATAAAGAGGGTATTCTGTGGTTTTAGAACAGTGTGGTAGTCTTCAGGGTTGTTTATGTTAAACACGTGCAAGGCGGACTGGATTTTAATGTTGTTAATATAAACAAATATACTCATTTATGATTTTAAAGACAACGGATGGTAGGTGATATCTGCTTAGAAATAGTATATTACACTATAAGACAGTGGTCTCCAAACTTTTTTGATCTCGTACCCCTAAGGTAGAAAAATAAATAGCGCGTACCCCACTTTGGAGACCACTGCTATAAGAGAAGAAACTGACACTGAGTAGAAAAGTTGTCTATAAACGATTTTTTACTGATGAAAAACTAATTAACTACAAGAACGAATTACAGAACGTGGATTGGACGGGTGTATATGCGCAGACCGATGCAGACTTTGCATATAACATTTTCTCGGAAATCTAATCTATTAAAAATTATATTTGTTCCAAAAAAAGTTCTATACAATAAAAAAAGTTGGATTACCACAGGTATCAGAATTTCTAGTAAGACAAAGAGAAAATTATATCAAAAAAAAAAATTACTGGACAAATATCTCCTGAATATTATGCAAAGTATGCATCTATTTTGAAGGGGACAATAACTCAGGCAAGGAGAATGTATAATTCGACATACGTATTGCAATCAAGGAACAAAAGTAAGGCTGTTTGGTCACTGATAAAGGAGCATTCAGGTACAGGAAAAAGAGCAAATATTACAGTTCTAGACAACTTAAGACAAAATAGTGAATCACTAACGGAAATGCTGAATAACGTGAATAATTATTATATAAATCAATGTCCGGATGTCGCAACTGGTTTGAGTATTGATAATCATAGTGTATCAATGAATAATAGAAGTATTTTTCTTGTTCTTGTTGATACAGAGGAGATGTATAATATAATCCTTTGTCTCAAGAATACATGCTCAGTAGGTGAGGACGAAGTACCAGTCAAATTGCTAAAATATGTTGTTGATGAAATAGTGCAACCATTGTCTTACATTATAAATCTATCATTAAGTACAGGTATTTTTCCTGACAAACTAAAGAGTACTTGTATCAGGGCAATATATAAAAAAGGTGACGTAACCAAAAACTCTAATTATCGCCCCATAGCTTTACTGTCAAATATCAGTAAGATATTTGAGAGAGTCATATACAATCGACTATTTGAATTTTTTGAAAGACACAACATACTCCGTGAGAATCAAAACGGATTCAGAAAGGGTAAGTCAACCACGCGAGCTGTATATCGGGCTCTGAGTAACGTGTTAACCCAGCTAAATGATCGTAACAACACAATGATGATGTGCCTGGACTTGTCAAAGGCCTTTGACAGTGTTAACCACAAAATCTTATTAAATGAACTAAACCGATATGGTGTGAGGGGGGTTTCCTTAGAACTGATTGAATCATACCTTCACAAGTAGTAGAAAAAGATGACAAGGGTACTTTAATAATGTCAAATAAAATGTTAGTAAAAAAGGGGGTTCCGCAGGGATCTATATTAGGTCCCTTGCTTTACATTCTATATACAAACAAGTTTCAGGAAACTATAGTTGAGGAAATGATTCAGTTTGCTGATGACACCACAGTAATATTTCACGGAGTGCCTTTGGTGAGTCTGGAAAACGGCGTTTTTGAGGCTCTGAGTGCGTTGGGGGCCTGGTTTACCAGTATGAATCTTACCCTGAATGTGGATAAGGCTCAAGTTGTGAATTTTAACTTAAATCCTAATAATGACGTTACACTTTCCAATGGAACAGTCAGACTAGAGACTCAGAGGTTTATAAAATTTTTGGGTCTTAAAATAGATTGTAGTTTTTATTGGAAAAGTCACGTCGACGGTTTAGCAAAAAATATGGCTCGATATTGTTATGCTTTGAGGGTTGTTTCTGATCTAATTAGTAATGAAGCAGCTACAGTTGCGTATCATGCATACGTCCATTTCAGAATTAGATATGGGCTGATCTTTTGGGGTAACTCGGTTGATTCGGAGAGAGTATTTTTGATGCAAAAAAAATGTATAAGAACTATGTTGAAACTGAAACAAACTGTTAGTTGTAGAAATATATTTAAAGAAAGAAACATTTTAACTCTGGTAAGCTTATACAAGGTGTTTTTGAAATAGGTGGTCAAAATTTAGGAGCATGTAGAGCAAGTCAGATGATGAAGAAAACTTTTATAAAATTATTTTCTAAGGTGCTTTCTAAGGGAGCTACAGCCCCGTAATTGTAGGCCCTTAAGAATGTTTTCTATTAAATATCTCCGAAACCGTTTAAGATATAATAATAAAATTTTGTACAGCTACTAGCTCTTTTATGCTTAACAATATGTAATTAGTATCATTTGAAAATTTTATTCAAGGGTGTGTCAAGTGGGTGGGGCGGAGGCTAAATATGATCCCAACTTTTTTGTATGTTGTGTTTTTTTGTTTTTGACATGAAATTATTAAATGTAATAGTTTTAACAAAAAAATGCTCCACTTGTTTAATTTCGATGCCATGCACCGTTTTTGAGTAAAATCGATTTGAAAATTTTTAACATTCTCTGAACGTAAAGCCTTTTTTTTAAATTTTCGAAATGAATGTAAAAAATTTAAGAGCTTGTAGAGCAAGTCAAATGATGAAGAAATTTAATTTAATTTAATTTAATTTCACGTCAAAAACAAAAAAACAGTATATACAAAAAAGTTGGGATCATATTTATCTATCTATCTAAAAAAAAATTTGAACACGTTTTTTACAGGAAATTTAACTTAATTTCTTTAGGAAAAGAAATTGTGGTACTATTCGTATAAGAAAGTCATGTGTTCGGCACATCAGATATTTATTTCAGTTTTAATACTAGTATATTATTCATAATAAATAGATAAATTGTCTTATTACTTTTTTGATATTAATATGTAAAGTAGAAAACATTCTCAAATGAATAAAATAATATCATTAACTCTTTGTTATTTTAGATACTTCGTCGACAAATAGCTAAAGAAATGTTAGACACTCCGGAATTTCGATATACATACACAGGGTGTCCCAGGATAGACACGAAATATTTTTAGGTATGATTCTTGAATACATTCTGTATAATTTTTTTTTATCTCCAATCCGTTTTTTATTTATTTTCCATATAAAGTCATTGCAGGTGGCAAGTTACGGAAATCGTTTTAACAAATTTAATAATTACTCCGAGTAGACATCGTTTATGTTCGAAATGCAATTTAACTTTTCGATTCAAAATAAACCAGTCTTTCATCATGTATCAAATTTTTGACTATTTTCAATACTAGTTTTCAAAATAAATTAAATGAAATATGAATGTAATGATATATTTTTTCAAGTTCCAAATTTGAACACTAATAATTTTTTAAGAGTTAACACTAACAAAATATCTGATGTGCCCAACACATGACTTTCTTATACGGATAGTATCACAATAATTACTTTTCCTAAAGAAATTAAGTTAAATTCCTTGTAAAAATTTTGAGGGTTTCCAGCAATTTTCAAATAGTCTCTGTCGCACTTATTGCAATGCTGTCCTTGTCCCACTCATTTTAGATATTTGTCCTATTACTCACTTAAAAAAATCTCCCGGTATGAAATTACATTTATTTATTCATTATTATTGTTTTCGGTTTTGGAGAAATATAAAGTGTTTTAAGAATATCTAGTTTTTTTGAAATTTTTTTGACGGAATTTAAAAAAAAAGTTTTAACTAAATTTGTTCAAAATTCAATTCTAAATCAATGTTAAAGAATAAAAAAATCTCATAAATTGTTTATTTTTCAAGATATTCCTAAAAAACCTAAAAATGTCTTCAGGTAAGTGTCACTTGTTTTGGGGCTAGATGAAAAACATTGAATGTGGCACCCACAATTTTGTTCATACTCTTAAATATGAAATTTGAATCAAATCCGATAACTCGTTTTTGATTTATGGTGGATACAGACCGACAGACATCATGGCGAAAATGGTCAAAATGGATTCATGGGCCCTCAAAACGTGTAAATCCATCAAAATCTCGAAGTCGAAAAAAATCACGATTACAATACTTCATTATACTTCGTATAAGAAAGTAAACACGGGAATTTAAAAAAATTCAACATCCCTATTAAAGAAAAATAAAAATAAAAAACGTATTTCAACACCCTGTATCTCACAAACGAAGCTTTCTACGACCCATGGTAATAGGAAATTATCTTCTTAAAAAAAGGTCCTCTATCAACTGTTAAAGTCCTGCTACAAAAAACTGACTCACCCTGTATATCACAGATGAAAGTTTTTTACACAATTTTTAAATATGAATTCTCCAGTTTAGCCTAATTATCTATGTTTAACACAAGGAACTTAACCGATTGCACCGACTGCGCTTCACCACTGTCACTTTTATTGTTTAACACTATTTTTTGAGTTTTCTCTTCATTTAACTGGAGTCTGTTAAATTCAAACCATTCCCTGATTTCCGTTAACACTAAGTTTGAATGTTCCTCCAGTTGTTGTTTATGTTTACCTTTTATAATTAGAGACGTATCGTCTGCGTATAAACACTTTCCATATGCTGTAACGTTAAACACTAGATCGTTTGTGTAAATTATAAAAAGAATTGGTCCCAGAATGGAACCTTGCGGTACTCCATTTGTGACGGCTTGCAGAGTAGAATTTTTATTGTTCCAAGTGGTGAGCTGCTGTCTTCCTATTAAATACAATTCCAGTAGTTTGTGAACGGTTCCATTTATGCCATAATAATATAACTTTTCCAACAATACAGACTGTTTCAAATTCGCTTCTCACTACAGGGATCTCAGTAACGGTAACAGATTTGGTTAAATTGGGGCAAAGTTACGTAATAATGTGGCCAATAATAAGCCGTTAAGAAATCGAAATAGTATATTATGTAACAAGCACAAAATATAGCATATTTTGCACGTGTATGAAAGTTTGAGCACGAGCTTGAGCGAGTGCTGCAATTCATACAAGTGCAAAATTGCTATTTTGTGCGAGTTCCATACTATACTTTTTCTACGACTGTAATGGACCCGAATTTCTCTTTAAATATCGCGCGCAATACTGCCCGTTGAAGTGTGATCGTCTAGTCTAGTTTACGATAAAAAAACTAATACAAATACACAAAGTTTGCATTCAATTCAAATTACATATGGAGGTATAGTCAAAATCAACGGTGCGCCCCCACAATAGAAAGTTGTGGAGTACCACCCTAATCACCAACATATATAACATACACACAACAAGGAAGAACACAACCACATCATAGATTACAACCCTGTACCAAGTTCCAAAAACAAGACTCTTGACCCCCTTGTAACTAGCACCATAGCAGGTAGCAAACCCTTTTACCCTAGTGAAAAGAAACCAAAGTCGACTCACAAAAATGCTACACAATTGAGATTTTCAAATAAAATTTAACAACATATTTTTAGAGTGAATTATTCAAGTTTGTTATCTGTAATAACATTATAAGATTATAGGTTTCCGTTAGATCTCTCTATCAAACCATTATTGTATAACGTTTTATAGCATAAGTAATATTATTTGAACATACAAGAATTTTAATACTTCTGACAGTGAATTATACCTAATGTAATGATTCAACAAGCTTTAGTAATGGATTGACGGGATAATTAATAACTTAAAATAGGTGACTTTAAATAGATTACAAAAAAACAATATACATTCAGAATAAACATGCTTTCCTACCTAAATCAAACACTTTTCACACAGCACCAAAAGTTTAATATCTTTTTTTGAACCGCTTAGTTTCAGAGCTTTCGATCAAGTCCCGCTTCCCCTTTCCAAAAAACTATAGCATCCTTTCTACCTAGTTGACCCTTTTCCCTCTCACAAATATCTTATTTCTGCCCTTGTCTCTCCCTGACTTTAACAACGTTTTTATCAATAAATTATATAATAACAATTAGTCTTCCACAGTTCCTTAGTTCGGTTTCATATTTTCGCGGTAATTCTCCAAGTCCAATCAAATCACACCTGGTATATAAGAGTACGCCCTCGTTCAGGTAATTTTATTCCTTTGGTTTTCGTCGATAAGGACCAACCAAAGTTATGCAACCAAGATTCCTTTTGGGAGGGTTATTTCAAATCTTAGGGTGATCCATTTCATTCGCCCCCATGCTGGTTTAATTTGAAGTAAAGCGGAAAAGCGAATCAGCAGCCTCCTTTGGTTATTTTAGTAAATAGCGATGGGAAATTCACGTTCCAAGTTTGAAGACCCTTCCGAAAGCCGTTGTTCCTCCAGCTTCAGTTGACAGGCCTCCAGGTACCACCAATAGCCAGTGACGCCCCCATTATGGAAATATCAAGGACATTATTTAGGGAACGGAAGATAATAGTGATTAGGTGGAAAAATAAACTACAGTTAATTAGTGAGATGAATATAGTAATTAGTTTAGTATTATAGTAAAGTGAAAGGTTTTTTACCAGACCGCACCCCCCCTCATTTTTTTTCAATTTTGTGAATTAGGATTTCGATAGTATAGTTTTAAATTATTTATGTTAAAATTCCCTTTTCGCCCCCCAGTTTGTATATCTACCAAAGTGTAGGTGTTGGGATAAGGTGCCTTAGTTATTCTGAAAGGACCCGAATAAAGAGGAAGAAATTTGGCTGTGATTTTGTTAGCGTAGTCGGATATACTCTGATTTCGTAAGAGTACAAGATCCCCAATATCCAATTTGTCATTATAGTTTTTAAAGTGTCGCGCCCTTAATGCCGCATTATGCTTCAAGTTTTCGTATACCTTTTCGTGAATTGTTTGTATTGTCTCTTGTTTTTGGGTGGGTAATAGTCGGAGAGCAATGTCATTTAACGGGTTTCGGGGAGGTATTCCATATAGGATTTGCATGGGTGAATAACCAGTACTAAGATGTGGGAGTGTATTAAAACAATTTTCGATCTTGCTAATTTGATTAGCCCAACCAGAATGCTTATGAGCACAGTAGGCGCGAAATGATCTTCCCAATTCTTTCATAACTCGTTCACAGGGATTGTCCCGAGGGTAACGAATCGAAGAGTGCGTGGGTGTGATACCAGCCTGAATCAAGCGCATTTTCCAAATAGATGACGTGAATTGGGAACCATGGTCGCTCCGAACGGTTTTTGGTTTAATAAATTTAGAATAGTCCTCAATTATTTTTAATGCCGAAACTTTTGCATTGGCTCTCCGTAAAGGATAGAGTTTAACAAATTTGGAAAAGGAGTCTATCACCACAAAAATATATGCAACTTTCGACCTCCCCTCGGGTAACGGGCCGTAGTAATCCACTGACACTAATTCTCCAGGACTCTTAGTTATTATCGGGTGCAAAGGACCTATCAGGTGTTTATTTCTACGCATTTTATTAAAATGAAAGTTGGGAAACATCACGTTGAAGATTTTCGCCGCGCCGAAGTGGCCAAAGATTTTATGGTACCCAAGAATTAGCTCCTCCGCCAAAGGCAATGGTAAAGTTAACCTAGGCTTACCAGCGTCGTTACCAACATATAATAGCACACCCTTGTGAACACGATAAGAGTCAGAACAACGGCGTATTTTCCCCTCACATTCCACATGTGGTTGTTGTTTCTGACGATATATTTCGTTTAAGAACGCGTCCTTACATTGTTGGTTTCTCAAATCAAGGAGCAAAGATGTTAATTCCCTATGATTCTCTAACTCGAAAATATTAACGAAAAAGTCTACGGATGCAACTAGAGGTTCTATTCGGTGGACTTCTGAATTCTCTGTCATTTCTGGTGGGTATGTCGACAATACATCAGCCACAACATTATCTTTCCCTTTTACATGTTCAACCTCATAATCAAATTGATTTAAAAATAACATCCATCGAGTCAATCGTTCACTCAGAATTTTACACGTCTTGAGAAATTTCAGAGCATAATGATCTGTACGAATAATTACTTTAGCACCCAGAATTATGCTACGAAATTTCTGTAGCCCGAAAATTATCGCAAGAAGTTCTTTTTCCGTAACGGTGTAAGATAGCTCGGGCCCCCGCAAAGTTCTGCTCGCAAATCCAATGACCCCATGTTCATTTTCGCCCCCGATTAACTGAAAGAGTTCAACACCTAAAGCCACACCGGAACCATCGGTCTGTAGGTAGAATGGTTCGTCCAATCTAGGATATTTTAAGATGACGGTATCTAGAAACAACCGCTTAATATTTTCAAAAACAACTTGTTGTTCCGGACCCCACTTCCACCTGACACCCTTCTTTAACAACTCATTTAAAGTTGTGGTTAACGAACTATATTTTGAACAGAACCGTCGGTAGTAATTACAAAGGCCTAAAAATCCTCGCAAATGTCGGAAGTTTCTAGGGACCGGGAAAGACTTGATAGCTACTAATTTTTCTGGGTCAGTTTGAATACCTTCTGATGATAATAAGTGACCAAGGAACTTAACCTGCTTTTGCCCAAAGAAAGTTTTCCCCAAATTTACTGTTAAACCAGCTTCTTCTAATTTTTGTAAAACGGAATCGATGTGAACCAAGTGTTTTTCGAATGAATCTGACACGATCGAGAGGTCATCAATATAATTTACGGTGTCTTCCCTAACTTCAGACCCAAGAATAAAATCCATCGCACGACTAAAACTACCCACAGCCGTTTTTAAACCGAAAGGGAGAACTTGGTAGGTGTATGATCGACCATTATACAAAAAGGCGGTGTACTGTTTACTGGAAGGGCTTAATGGAATCTGCCAGTATGACAACCTGAGGTCAATTGTACTAATTATTTTGACAGTTTGGAACGAATGTAATATATCCTCAGAAGACCGAGGAGCTTCGCAATCGGCAATCATTTGCTTATTAATCCATCTAGCATCAAGACAAATCCGGACTCTTCCGTCTTTTCTCTGTACCACCGTCGTGGGACTAGCAAAGGACGATGGCTCCCGCTTAATAACTCCCATATCTACCATTTCCTGAATAACTTTGTCGACTTTATTTCGCAATAAATAAGGTATGGGGTAAGCTCGTTGTATATGATGGACATATTTAGTTGTTAGACCCGGCAGTTCATTAAATACCCGTTGATGTTTGGATAAAACCAGGAATAGCTGGTGACGTTGAGACGCGGTTACCGGAACCTGTTCCACCTTTTCCCGGATTTCATGTAAGGGGGTGATGGTTGAAGTACAGGATGAAATACGGGGGACAGATTCCGATAAGAATAATTTGGCATCATAATTCAGTTGGAAAGTTAGGGTTTCATCATTGCGCTTGATTTTTAAGGAATTTGTTTCAAAGTCCAGAAATGCTTGTTCTTGGGATAGCCAATCGACTCCTAAAATAACTGGCCGCACTAGATCTTTGACTACTAAGAAAACAGCAGAGGAGCTACTTTCAGAGCTCGCAATTGAAAAAGATAGAAATACTTGCATTTGAATACGACAACTACGTTGGCCCATTGTTCCCCGGAGATGGGTAGACGTAACCGGTAATATGGGGAGTGAGGCGCCCCCACAATTAAGCCTGTTGAAATAATCGTCCGAAATACATGTCGCCTCACTTCCCGAATCTACAAGTGCTAGACATTCTATACCACTAATAACTAATTTTAAATGAGGTAACATACGAAAGGGTACGGTACTCGGTTCCTTAAACCCAGATTGATCAGTCTTCTGAATAATAGACATTTGTTGGAAGGGAGTTATGGACAAATTTTGGTATGTTAGGTTTTCCATATTATCGGTAATGCCGGAATTTATTAATCGTACTTCTAGAGGGTTCTGTATACCCAAATGTTTCCGCCCTAATCCATTTATATCGTCCCATCCCATCTTACATAACAATTTCGCCCCCACGTTATATTTTTGAAAAATGTTTTCCGACGACAATGGTGCAGCTAAGTTAATTTTATAAAATTTGTACATTTTAGAGGATTTATTTCCCGCTGAACGAATTACCCCTGCTGATTCGTTCACATGGTGTTTTCCGGAGACGTAACGGCGGAGTAATTACATGGAAAGGGATTTTGGGGGTTTTGGTCTTGTTTCCCGCCCGTTTGTATGGTGTTGACTAGGGGTCTGACGAAGCGAGTATGTGGAGGAGGGGGTACCGTATATTGTCGGTGGTTACCACTTGGGATTTTTCTCGGATCTAAGGGGGGAGTAGGTTTAAACTTTTTTGCGGAGGAGTCAACCATATTGTCGTGAGTCGTAAGGAATTCGATAGCGTCTTGAATGGTTTTTCCGGGGTAATGGGCCCAGAAAGTCCGCACTTGGACCGGGAAATGTTGTATTATATCAGAGATAACAAGGGTTTCGGGTAGGGAAGTTCGTAAGTACCGTGTTTGGGAGACTAAATGGATAAAGTGTTCAGTCATTGTGTGTTTCTGAGGATTATAAAACGTATTCATAATTTTTAAACGAAGTAGTCGTTGTTTTTCTTCCGACCAATACATTTTAAGAAACGCTTGTTGAAAATCCCCGTAACTTGTACAATCTTTCAAAATTATTGTCGCCCACTCACCGGCCTGCGATTTGAAGCAATCTCGGATCACAGTCAAACGTTCGTCATCGGGACAACGGACCTGTTTACAAAACGACTCAAATTTCTCTAAAAAGATATTGGGGTTCTCATCGACGTCCCCAGAAAAAGAAGGGTGGTTAATGGTGGGGGTAGATTTTTGAGTTAGAGCCCAAATAAGAGATTTCCAGTCATTGCCTAGATCATTAGTATTGGGGTTACTATCCAAAGATATGCTTGAAATTATAGGAGTAGTTTCCGTTAGGCTAGGTAGTGATTGTGATACAGGATTTACCTGAGGGAATGTTGGGGTGACCTCGGGTAATGGGTTCGTCGACTGGCCGGTGGTGTCGCTGGGGGTCGTCTCCGGGCTCCTCTGGTCTCCTACAGTTCCGGGTTGATTTGCCGGAATCATATTCATCATCCTCTGCATCCACTGCCGTTGTTCTTCCATCATCTGCCTCTGGGCCTCCATCATCTGCTTTTGAGTTGCCATAAGTTCCAAAACCACATGGACAGGAATAGTCGCAGGGTTCTCCGTAGACGGTGAAGGTCGGGTTTCAGTGGTTGGTCGCAAAGGCGCCCCGCCAGCCTGATACTCCTCAGCTACATCAGACATAGAACCAGCACTCTCTAATAACTGCTTCCGCTTCCTTGACCCGCCGGGAACAGTGGGAACAGCCCTAGCTTCCTTCTTAGAGACGGACATGATAACTAAATCAAACAGAAACGAACGGCAGAAATCCCTATACAATGAGTACTAATACTAACAAACATATATGGTATTTTATCCCCCCTTTTCCTTTACTATCCCCCAACACCTCCCTCCGAAACCTCTACCCAACAACAATCTTTCTCATCCTGGTAACGGCACCAAAAATCTGTAATGGACCCGAAATATCGCGCGCAATACTGCCCGTTGAAGTGTGATCGTCTAGTCTAGTTTACGATAAAAAAACTTCCAAACGAAAGAAAACTAAAGTGGTACCACTTAAATTTAAATTTACCGCGGAATTTTGAGACCCCCACGTTGTGTTGTTTTAAACCTATTTCCATTACAAGACCCCAGTTACTTTTATAGATGAGAAAGTGTTATCAGGTAGAATCAAGGAAGCGGGGATGGTGAGAAAATAAAAGTATTCAAGTTTTCAACATCCCTAAAATTTATTCAACAAATAATCATAAAAATCTGTCGACATAGATTTCCCCTCATATTTAATAATATAATTAACTAAACTACGATTTATTTGAAAGGGTTTTTGGAAACAAAGTACATTCTTGTAAACTACCAAGTTCATACGCCAATCAGCCTTTTCCCAGCATTCTTTTTGGGTCCCCGGGTCTTTCGCCGAGTTTTCTCATGTTTTTTTTGGCTTAAGTACCGCCTAGAGGGCATGACGTACCTGTCTTACAGAATAGAACCCAGACGGCAATATTCCAGTCTCCTAATCTAACACAAATAATACAAATACACAAAGTTTGCATTCAATTCATATTACATATGGAGGTATAGTCAAAATCAACGGTGCGCCCCCACAATAGAAAGTTGTGGTGTACCACCCTGATCACCAACATATATAACATACACGCAACAAGGAAGAATACAACCACATCATAGATTACAACCCTGTACCAAGTTCCAAAAACAAGACTCTTGACCCCCTTGTAACTAGCACCATAGCAGGTAGCAAACCCTTTTACCCTAGTGAAAAGAAACCAAAGTCGACTCACAAAAATGCTACACAATTGAGATTTTCAAATAAAATTTAACAACATATTTTTAGAGTGAATTATTCATGTTTGTTATTTGTAATAACATTATAAGATTATAGGTTTCCGTTAGATCTCTCTATCAAACCATTATTGTATAACGTTTTATAGCATAAGTAATATTATTTGAACATACAAGAATTTTAATACTTCTGACCGTGAATTATATCTAATGTAATGATTCAACAAACTTTAGTAATGGATTGACGGGATAATTGATAACTTAAAATAGGGGACTTTAAATAGATTACAAAAAAACAGTATACATTCAGAATAAACATACTTTCCTACCTAAATCAAACACTTTTCACACAGCACCAAAAGTTTAATATCTTTTTTTGAACCGCTTAGTTTCAGAGCTTTCGATCAAGTCCCGCTTCCCCTTTCCAAAAAACTATAGCATCCTTTCTACCTAGCTGACCCTTTTCCCTCTCACAAATATCTTATTTCTGCCCTTGTCTCTCCCTGACTTTAACAACGTTTTTATCAATAAATTATAGAATAACAATTAGTCTTCCACAGTTCCTTAGTTCGGTTTCACATTTTCGCGGTAATTCTCCAAGTCCAATCAAATCACACCTGGTATATAAGAGTACGCCCTCGTTCAGGTAATTTTATTCCTTTGGTTTTCGTCGATAAGGACCAACCAAAGTTATGCAACCAAGATTCCTTTTGGGAGGGTTATTTCAAATCTTAGGGTGATCCATTTCACGACAATGCGCAGAAATAATCTAACAAAATTGTAATGAACAAATATTTTAACACAAACAAACTGATGACATTTCATCAATCCGTCACTGTGATGTGACATGCCGCATTTATTTTAGCGGTTTTCAAAAATCTGACACGAAATATTTCAATTCGCCTTTTAACCATGGCAATTTGCCATGGAGATAAGGCGAAAATGAAATTAAGTAATTCAGTACATACCTAATCTAGTGGATTTTGATGCAGCTTACTACTATGAAATGAACACTTGTTGTTGTCGTAGAAAAATATCTTTTTTGCACGATCCGTCAAATTCACGTATTTACTGGTTTAATTAAAAGAATAGTAGGTTTTGTGTACAAATTACTCGGATTACCGCCTTCTGATCGGTAAGTAATGACATATGAAAGTTTTGTCACTTTATTTTAGATAATTT
Organism: Pediacus dermestoides; assembly: GCA_963942485.1. Lineage (NCBI taxonomy): Eukaryota > Metazoa > Arthropoda > Insecta > Coleoptera > Cucujidae > Pediacus > Pediacus dermestoides. Next base: position 19,862,333 of record OZ012626.1, on the reverse strand, counting down.
TATAGTTGTCACTTTGACATGAACAAATTTAGAATCATTTTAATTTGGTGCAAAAAACGTTATAAGCATCACAAGCGTTAAGGGTTACCGGTGTCAGGCAACATTGGAAGCCTCGGTACCCTCGGCCACCAAACTATTGCCTTCCACCGGTAACATACCCTTACCGCTTTTAATGCTTAAATAACTATTGTAGTTCTGGAGATTTTTTGAAAACACCAAATTTTTGCCTTTTCGTTTTTATTTTTTTCTGCTCTTATGTTTCAAGATATCGAAAAATCAAAATCACTTTGCTATGGACACTTTTTGTGCTTTATAAAATGACGTTAAAATTTTCCTCGTGCGACGTTTCGTTTTTTCGCTGACGTCATCAACTCAATTTTTACTTTCTTATACGAAGTATAAGGAAGTATAGTAATCGTGATTTTTTTCGACTTCGAGATTTTGATGGATTTACACGTTTTGAGGGCCCCTGAATCCATTCTGACCATTTTCGCCATGATGTCTGTCTGTCTGTCTGTCTGTGTGTGTGTGTCTGTCTGTCTGTATCCACCATAACTCAAAAACGACTTATTGGATTTGATTCAAATTTCATATTTAAGAGTTTGAACAAAATTGTGGGTGCCACATTCAATGTTTTTTATCTAGCACCAAAACAAGTGACAGTTACCTGAAGACATTTTTACGTTTTTTAGGAATATCTTGAAAAATAAACAATTTATGAGATTTTTTTATTCTTTAACATTGATTTAGAATTGAATTTTGAACAAATTTTGTTTGAACTTTTTTTTGAAATTCCGTCAAAAAAATTTCAAAAAAACTAGATATTCTTAAAACACTTTATATTTCTCATAGCGCGCGTTGATAGTTGAATTCTATGGTCAAGGTAAACCATGTGTTTCATTATATGGCTGCCAAACGGAAGGTCCCGGGTTCGAATCCCAGAAGGAACGGACCATTAGTTTTTTTTTTATTTTACTGGTTTCTATGGCACCGAAAACAATAATAATGAATAAATAAATGTAATTTCATACCGGGAGATTTTTTTAAGTGAGTAATAGGTCAAAAATCTAAAATAAAACACATTTTTGTCGTAAAATTCGGTATAATGAGTGGGACAAGGACAGATTTATGCATATTGCAATAAGTGCGACAGAGACTATTTGAAAATTGCTGGAAACCTTCAAAATTTTTACAAGAAATTTAACTTAATTTATTTAGGAAAAGTAATTATTGTGATACTATCCGTAAGTATAAGAAAGTCATGTGTTGGGCACATCAGATATTTTTTCATGTTTTAAGTAGCATTTTTTATGTTCTATAAAATATCGTTTAATTTTTTTCCATACGACGTTTCGTCCTTGTGTAATCATCGGGTCATTTTTTGAATACCTACGGCACTGGATTTCTTTTACAATATCATTAGTATTTTTTTTCATTGTACAGCCCATCATCAGTATTGACGATTTCATAAGTGTTTATTTTATAAAATTATTTAAAAAAGTTAATTTCATTGTTCTTATTATTACTATTAACAATAAATAATAGGTTAGATTGATTTATTGTAAAAGGAAAATTATTATTATTAAAGTTTGCCAAAATGTGTGGATATGAGGAAGTGAGGAAAAATACGAATAAAAGTGTAAAAAAAATCCAGGGCCGTATTTAAAAAATGATCTGATGATGATCGCACAAGAACGAAACGTCGTATGGAAAAAATGAAAACTCCATTTTCTGGAACATAAAAAATTTTACTTATAATGATGAAAAAAAAATCCAGGACCGTATTTAAAAAAAATTTATAAAGCACAAAGTGCTTTTAGTTTTTCGATATCTTGAAAAATAGGAGCAGAAAAAAATAAAAACGAAAAGGCAAAAAAATTTGGTTTTTTCAAAAAATCTCCAGAACTCGATTTCTTAACGGCTTATTATTGGCCACATTATTACGCAACTTTGCCCCAATTTAACCAAAGCTGTATGTCTTACCGTTTCTTAGTGAGATGCGAATTTGAAACAGCCTGTATGTTGTGATCGACAGTGTCAAATGCTTTACTTAGGTCCAGATAGTTTATTTCAACTATTTCGTTATTGTCGTAGGCCTTTGTTAAAAGATCTAGAACATCCATAATTCCTGTTGTTGTTGACTTGTTCTTTCTGTACCCGTGCTGTTGGAACGAAAGTAGTTTATTAGTTTCGAGGAAACCCACTATCCTAAGTTTTCATTATAGTTTCCAGAATTTTTGATATTGCTGGAACTATGGATACTGGTCTGTAGTTTTCACAATCATTTCGATCTCCCCCTTTGTGAATGGGTACCACACGTGCTTGTTTGAGTTGTTCTGTTCAAGACAGTCATTGAAAATCTTAGCCAGGGGATATGAGATTTCTTCGTTGACATCTTTTAAAAGTTTGGTGGAAATTTCATAAATATCTCTTGTTGATTGGTTTTTTAGATTTCTAATGATGTTGGTAACCTCATCAACATCCACTGGCTTGAAGTAGCATGACCTTAGATTACTTCTGCCCGTGTTTCTTAGACATTCCGATGGTTCATTCCTGCTAACAGGCAGACTTTCGGCTATCCTTGTACCAATGTTTACGTAATATGTGTTCAGCTCTTCGGGTGTCAGGATTGTATCAGTAGTTTTATTCTTTTTTCCACCATTATTCGTTTCTGTATTTATGACTTCCCATATTGCCTTATTTTTGTTATTGGCTCGATTTATGTATTGTTCAATGTTTCGTTTTTTTACTCATTCTATTTCCCTCCTGTAGCATTTCTTGTAATTTCTGTATACCGGGTGGCCCATTTTCGAGCCTCATCATAGGGATCTCAGAAACCAGAGATACAGGGTCGGTTAAATTATGGCAAAGTTGCGCAATTTGATGCTTATCAAAATGCTGTGTTGCAATTTGGAAAATTCCGAATACTTACTAAAATATCCCGAAAAACGAAATGTGTTCCGTCAGGCAAACAATATCAGGCTGCTTCCCCATGCGTCCCTATCTACGGATGTCCGTAGGCTATTTTACGTATACGTAAAATTTGCCCGTCCCAATGGTGGTCCGTATATAAATTGCTGAAGAAGAAGAATACACTTTAATGATTTTTAATCTAACATTTTTGTGTATAATAATAAGTATAATAAGTATAATATAAAGTATCAATGGATTCTATGTCATTTATTTATGAAAATTGCATTTATAAGAAAGATTAAGCGGTTATATCTTCAATATTTATTGCTAGAGCAATTTGAAATCGTCGAAAATTCTCTACAAGACCTATTTTTACAGAACAGTGAACAGAGCAGATATTTGTATGGGCTTAGTAATAATTTAATAAGAGAACTAGAAGAAAATGACCGAATCAAATATTTTAATAATTTGAAAATGTCACACATTAACACGAAATTCTCGTCTTCTTCAACGTTTTACGGACCAAAGTTAAACTTAAATCAACTCCATCCGTACTGACCTTGAGTTCATCCGTATGCATAGCAGTTCTTGTCTATTGGCTTATGTTGATCACGTGGTTGATACGCATCCGTAAATACGGATCCGTATCAACCACGTGATCAACATAAGCCAATAGACAAGCATAGCAGTTCTTGTCTCTCCAGATTTTAACTTTTCGGAAAAAAAAATCCACGCAATCTTTATGTTCGGTATAAACCCAAAAAACCTGTACCCGGTGGAAAAAAACGACTCAAATTTTTCAAGACAAATTTTATACAAATTGCACAAAAACAAAAATCTGCGGTTGAACAAACACTAACTTTTATACGTATATAAAAAACCCAAAAAAGCTGTATCCCGGTGGAAAACAACGACACAACATATATGGCGCTGAAAATAGATAGATAAATGTATGTACTTAGATTTGTATAGAACACAAAGTTTCACTATTATATGTTAGATGGCGCTGAAGACATAGTTTTCTAAATTTCAACAATTTTCATTATTATCTTACTTCTGTGTCAATTTTTCAGAAAAATATCTGATGTGTCCAACATATGACTTTCTTATACGGATAGTACCACAATTACTTTTCCTAAAGAAATTAAGTTATATTTCTTGTAAAAATCGTGTTTAAATTTTGAGGGTGTAACCTTACGGCCCCCAGTCAGTACTGGAGAAATAAATAGCGTCGAAATTCCCTACGTTGTGTTCTTTTTAGCGTTCTGTGCAGGCGAAAGAAATAAAACAGTTTTGACGGTCACATATAATTTTTATTCAAGCTCGAAGCAAGAAAACACATAATATGCAAAATGGTCAGTCTTAAGGATAATCACCTTATGGGATAACCTGATAAATCAACCCTTTGTGGGTCGTACGGTATGACAAAACAAATTAGTATTGCTCCAAAATATTCCATAAAGAAATATTAGTAAAATACAACAAATAATACATATTGCAACTGCTGCCTCCTAACTGCCCGTTACATCCCCCACATTCTGGGTATACATTCCCCTGGTAGGCGGCATCTATTAGATGAAACGCACCTCCTTGTGTACGAAGAGGGGTATTTTCGCAAATAAATAATGGTGCTCATGTATCCCACATCGCGCAGGGGTGCGTAGCCCCTACGATGTATTCCCTCGTTGTAGAATGTACATGATAGTCTAAGCGACCTTAGGAATGCAAGCAGTAGCCAGGTCGACAAGCAGATCAATCAAACATATCATCAAACGGTTATAAAAGTAATAGAGAAGTTGTGTTGTATACAGAAAACTCTGGAGCAATGTCAGAGTAAGTTTAGATAAAATAAATATTGTAATGGTAAAGAATTATCCCAAAGGTAGATTTTACAAATACAGCAAAACAAAAGTTATGTAAATATTATCAATGCAACAAAAGTTATAGCGAGCTGAATATATCAAGTTAGAATGAACAATATCAATAATCTTTCAATGGTTTTCCCATTGATTTACGGACCTGTAGGGTTTGGATCCTCAGACACCTCCATGGCGGGAGCGGCTCCCCCGGAACTCTGGCCGTCGGCCATTGTTGGCGGTATGCCTATATGGAACAAAGCGATTAGTAGGGCGGATCACAGAGATAACGAAACACCAAGTAGCTGCCGAGAGTAATTAACTCGCGTAGTGGTTGGAATCCGCCTCTGCGGTGGGTCGCTGAGATAACGAAACCCCAAGTTGCTGCCGAGAGTAATTAACTCGCGTAGTGGTTGGAGTCCACCTCTGCGGTGGGTCGCTGAGATAACGAAACCCCAAGTTGCTGCCGAGAGTAATTAACTCGCGTAGTGGTTGGAGTCCGCCTCTGCGGTGGGTCGCTGAGATAACGAAACACCAAGTTGCTGCCGAGAGTAATTAACTCGCGTAGTGGTTGGAGTCCGCCTCTGCGGTGGGTCGCTGAGATAACGAAACACCAAGTTGCTGCCGAGAGTAATTAGCTCGCGTAGTGATTGGAGTTCGCCTCTGCGGTGGTTTTTGCTGGGTAAGTCAGGACTTAACCGAGCAATTGAGACAACCAAGATCGTCTGCCTTCTGCAGCAAAACGCTCCTCTATTTATACGTGAAATTCCTTTGTTCCCCATACGCATGTGACGTCAGTAGACGGGCTGAGCACCTAAGGGTGCCAAACTATATGCTCGACCAATCCGGAATAGTTGAGAGATTTTCTTTAAATCGGTGTGCTGGTATTGGTTGTCATCCGGGTTCCAAAAGGGTGCAAACTTCCATGGGACCAATAGTGGACAGTACTGAACTACTTTCTCTATCTGGGCCAATGGGACATTGTGCACGAAACTTTCACCTACTTCTTGGTGTAAACAGGGCGCTTTCCCTTTAGGTCAAGTTTGATGGTAGGCAAGTGGACCAAGAGGGACCACCCGGGCATCTTCGGCTTCTTTGTTGGCGGTGGTGATTTTATTAGTGGGTCATAATTTGGTACAAACTACTGGGACTTCTTCCTTTGTCGGGAGGTTAGTGTTGTTTTGGTTTGCTAGAAGTTGGAAATAATATTTTGCTGGAATAGAAAGTTTTTATTTACAGGCACAAAACATTTTAGTAAATGCATTTCTAGGAATTTATATGGGGCCCCCAAATATCTACAACTACAAAAAATAAGCTTGGGTCGCAGTCTGTAATACACAAACAATTAAAATAAATTCCTAAATAATTTTAAATCTAGTAAAACGAATGTATTTTATGCGAAATAATTTTATATGTAAGAGACCGGGGTTGTACGGTCTCAAGGGTTTCCAGCAAATTTTCAAATAGTCTCTGTCGCACTTATTGCAATACGCATAAATCTGTCCTTGTCCCACTCATTATAACCGAATTTTACGACAAAAATTTGTTTTATTTTAGATTTTTGACCTATTACTCACTTAAAAAAATCTACCGCTATAAAATCACATTTATTTACATATTTATTTTTATTGTTTTCGGTACCATAGAAACCAGCAAATTACAAAAAAAAATAATGGTCCTTCCGGGATTCGAACCAGGGACTTTCCGTTTGGCAGCCAACTCCCTTTAGTCACTAATGTATCTAGACTGTCGGTCGGATTCAACGATCAATGCGTAAGAACTGTAAGTGTTTTAAAAATATCTCGTTTTTTTTAAATTTTTTTGAAGGAATTAAAAAAAAAAGGTCACCCAAAATTTGTTCAACATTCAATTCTAAAACAATATTAAAGAATAAGAAAATCTCGTAAATTATTTATTTTTCAAGATATTCCTAAAAAACCTAAAAATGTCTTCAGATAAGTACCACTTGTGTTGGTGCTAGATGAAATATCTGATGTGTCCAACACATGACTTTCTTATACGGATAGTATCACAATAATTACTTTTCCTAAAGAAATTAAGTTAAATTTCTTGTAAAATTTTTGAGGGTTTCCAGCAATTTTCAAATAGTCTCTGTCGCGCTTATTGCAATACGCATAAATCTGTCCTTGTCCCACTCATTATAACCGAATTTTACGACAAAAATGTGTTTTATTTTAGATTTTTGACCTATCACTCACTTAAAAAAGTCTCCCGGTATGAAATTACATTTATTTATTCATTATTATTGTTTTCGGTACCATAGAAACCAGTAAAATAAAAAAAAAACTAATGATCCGTCCTTCTGGGATTCGAACCCGGGACTTTCCGTTTGGCAGCCATATAATGAGTCACATGGTCTACCTCGACCATCGGATTCAACTAACAAGGCGCGCTATGAGAAATATAAAGAGTTTTAAGAATATCTAGTTTTTTTGAAATTTTTTTGACGGAATTTCAAAAAAAAGTTCAAACAAAATTTGTTCAAAATTCAATTCTAAATCAAAGTTAAAGAATAAAAAAATCTCATAAATTGTTTATTTTTCAAGATATTCCTAAAAAACCTAAAAATGTCTTCAGGTAACAGACAGACAGACAGACAGACAGACAGACATCATTTCGAAAATGGTCAAAATGGATTCAGGGGCCATCAAAACGTGTAAATCCATCAAAATCTCGAAGTCGAAAAAAATCACGATTACTATACTTACTTTCTTTGTACAGGGTGTCTCAATTTCGATGGGAATGGGGGGTTTTACCCATTTCTAGGCGAGATAGAAAAAAATGGTTTTCGCAGTACTGTGCTCGATTTTTCTGAAAAATCGATTGGTAAAAACCACATCTTGATATCTCTAACCGTTATTAAGATATCTTTAAAAAGTGACATTTGGCCGATTTTTAAGAAGTGTCATAACTTTTTTGTTTATTAAAATATTTTAAATCTGTAAAGTGTTTGTTATAGTAGTTTTTCACGTAGAATAATGTGCACTAGAAATTTTTGTTCTAGGTTCAATACATTTCGAGTTATTACACCTAACTTTCTTATTTTAAATGCAAACCATAGTTGGCTATGCCATTAAAAAATTGCTTATTTTTTTTTTATTTTCAAAAATATATATCTTGGTATACTTATTTTTATATCTCACTGAATTATACGTTTTTTTACTTTTATATTCGTAAATTAAATGTTATGAATATTATTAGTAGGCGTTGTTAAAGAAAAATATATCAATGAACTAACGTCGAATAGTAACAACACCGCCACGTTAATATTAATCAACATAAACTTAAGATTTTACATTTTTTATAGAAATTATTTTAGTAAATTATAAACATGTTAAACAAATAATTGTTTAATTTAAATATTCAAATCGCTGTTGATACTGTTGGTATTGCAGCATGAATCACGTTAAAAATCTGATTTGGTTTTATATTTCTAATTATTTGCAATCTGCCTCACTCTATGCTCAATTTCTTCCTTTATGTTCGATTTATTTAAAAAAAAATATATTGTCCTTGCCAAAAGTTTATTTGTTCAACAGAACGGACAACAACTTGAACATTTAATTCAACAAATTCGTACTATAATGTGTTGCAATTGTTTATTTATTAGTTCTCTTTCAGTTATATATTTTGTGTTTCTGTTTATTTATTGTTGATTTTTTACCCGTTAAATTTGATATATTATTGTTGATAAATGGATTTTACTATTTGACGCTGGTTCATTGATATAACATTTTCTTTAACAACGCCTACTAATAATATTCAAAACATTTAATTTACGAATTTAAAAATATAAAAACGTATAATTCAGTGAGATATAAAAATAAGTATACCAAGATATATATTTTTGAAAATATAAAAAAATAAGCAATTTTTAATGGCATAGCCAACTATGGTTTGCATTTAAAATAAGAAAGTTAGGTGTAATAACTCGAAATGTATTGAACCTAGAACAAAAATTTTTAGTGCACATTATTCTACGTGAAAAACTACTATAACAAACACTTTACAGATTTAAAATATTTTAATAAACAAAAAAGTTATGACACTTCATAAAAATCGGCCAAATGTCACTTTTTAAAGATATCTTAATAACGGTTAGAGATATCAAAATGTGGTTTTTACCAATCGATTTTTCTTAAAAATCGAGCACAGTATTGCGAAAACCATTTTTTCTATCTCGCCTAGAAATGGGTAAAACACATTCCCATCCAAATTGAGACACCCTGTATAAGAAAGTAAAAATTCACGCAATCTTTTATTACCTACATCTTTATATTCTGTATAGACCCAAAATATCTGATGTGTCCAACACATAACTTTCTTATGAGGATAGTACCACAATTACTTTTCCTAAAGAAATTAAGTTAAATTTCTTGTAAAAATCGTGTTTAAATTTTGAGGGTTTCCAGCAATTTTCAAATAATCTCTGTCGCACTTATTGCAATACTCTCAAATCTGCCTTTGTCCCACTCATTATAACCAAATTTTACGACAAAAATGTGTTTTATTTTTGAGATTTTTGACATACTACTGACTTAAAAAAATCTCCCGGTATAAAATCACATTTATTAATTCATTATTATTGTTTTTGGTACCATAGAAACCAGTAAATAACAAAAAAAATAATGGTCCTTCCGGGATATCTATCTAGACTGTCGGTCGGATTCAAAGAACAATGCGCACTATGAGAAATACAGGCTGTTTCATTAAGGGTGGCCACCAGCCATATCTCGGGAACTACATTACTAAAGTGGCCATGAGAAAATCCTGGAAATTATTTTTAAGCTCCGCATTTCGCCGCAAGGGGGCGCAACTGAAAAGTAAATATTAAAATTCTGAATTTTTCCGAAAATTCCCACATTAAGGTATACCTTTGGTAACATCATTATATAGCTTGGACAATTCTGCATCATTTTGGTTTAAGGCTCATTGGCGTACCGACCTTAGTAAGAGTGGGGGAAGCCATTGAAAGTGTAATCATTTAAATCGCTGTAACTTCTAAACTACTTTTTCGATTTTAGTAAACTTAAGTTTGTTTGGAAGAGAAATGTAGGTACTTTTAATTATCGCATCAAATGGTACACGATAGTTCCCAATAAAATTGCTAGAGGGCGCAATTTGAAATAATAACAGTTTTTTTGATTTTATCCCGAAAACTTAAATTAGACGGTATAATTATGATGTCAGAATCGGAAAGTAGATTAAATTTGCAAGAGAAAACGAGAAAACCGCAGCTCGATATTTTCGTTCGTTTCAGTGTTATTGCCAAAAGAATAATTTTTAACACTTTAATTGAAGATATGATTGTTTTCATAGCTCCGTGGTCAAGCAATCCATGACAAAAAATATTTATTAACTTTATGCTTGTGTAGGTTTGTCACTCATTATGCCAAGGGCCCAAAAACTACTTTAGAATTAATAAAATAATCATGGAAAACTTCAAATTTAGGCACAATAATTATTTTAATATGGTTTTTTAAAAATAAATCTAGATAGCCGTGAAACAAGATCGGCAGGTTTCCAAGGAGATAAATAAATTGGAATAGTTGTCAACTGATTTAATTTTGATAGGTGTTGTGTTGACAAAAGTTTCTTTTTGATGACTATGATTCTTTTTGAATTTCTTTTTATCTATTCCAAAAATTGTGCTACATCCCTCAAAAATTCTCAATTCCTCTCCCTGGTTTTATGAACTGATGAAGCCAGTTTTATTAGCTGTGGCATCGTTAATTTACACAATACTTATGCACTAGGTATTGATCACAAACAAATCCTCATTGAATACGCGAAGTGGATCACCAAAACTGGTGGAGCAGAGTTTCAGCATACAGAATTATCGGACCGTTTATTTTTAATGGCTATCTAAATGGTGAATCTTACGTAAGCATATCGTAACCCTCGGCATTGGTATAAGCATTTTTGAGAGATGTAGCACAAATTTTGATATAGTTAACAAGAAATTTAAAAAGAATCGAGGAGAAACTTTTGTCAACACAACATCTATCAGAATTAAATCAGTTGACAACTATTCCAATTTATTAATTTCCTTGGAAACCTGCCGATCTTGTTTCACGGCTACCTAGATTTATTTTTAAAAAACCATATTAAAATAATTATTGTGTCTTGTGCCTAAAAAGTTTTCCATGATTATTTTATTAAATCTAAAGTAGTTTTTGGGCCCTTGGCATAATGAGTGACAAACCTACACATAATAAAGTTTTAAATATTTTTTGTCATGGATTGCTTGACCACGGAACTATGAAAACAATCGTATCTTCAATTAAAGTGTTAAAAATTATTCTTTTGGCAATAACTCTAAAACGAACGAAGATATCGAACTGCGGTTTTCATGTTTTTTCTTGCAAATTTAATTTACTTTCCGATTATGGTATCATAAATATACCGTCTAATTTAAAATTTTGGGATAAAAGCAAAAAAACTGTTATTATTTCAAATTGCGCCCTCTAGCAATTTTATTAGGAACTATCGTGTACCATTGGATGCGATAATTAAAAGTACCTACATTTCTCTTCCAAACAAGCTTAAGTTTACTAAAATCGAATAAGTCGTTTAGAAGTTACAGCGATTCAAATGATTACACTTTGAATACCTTCCCCCACTCTTATTAAGGTCGATACGCCAATGACCCTTAAACCAAAATGATGCAGAATTGTATAAGCTTTCTAATGATGTTGCCAAAGGTATACCTTAATGTGGGAATTTTCGGAGAAATCTAGAATTTTTATATTTACTTCTCAGTTGCGCCCCCTTGTGGCAAAATGCGGAACTTAAAAATAATTTCCAGGATTTTCTCATGGCCACTTTAGTAATGAAATTTTTTTTCCTGAATTTCTATGCCCAGTAGTTTCCGAGATATGGCCGGTGGCCACCCTTAATGAAACAGCCTGTATAAGTGTTTTAAGAATATCGCGTTTTTTTGAAATTTTTTTGACGGAATTACAAAAAAGTTTAAACAAAATTTGTTCAAAATTTAATTCTAAATCAATGTTAAAGAATAAAAAAAGCTCGTAAATTGTTTATTTTTCAAGATATTCCTAAAAACTAAAAATGTCTTCAGGTAAGTACCACTTGTGTTGGTGCTAGATGAAAAATATTTAATGTGGCACCCTCAATTTTGTTCAAATTCTTAACTATGAAATTTGAATCAGATCCGATAAGTCGTTTTTGAGTTATCGTGGATACAGACAGACACACAGACAGACATCATGGCGAAAATGGTCAGAATGGATTCAGGGGCCCCCAAAACGTGTAAATCCATAAAAATCTCCAAGTCGAAAAAAATCACGATACTGTACTTCCTTATTACATCGTATAAGAAAGTAAAAATTCGATGAAACTATCGTAAGATAGTTTAATCTGTAGTGTGTTTCTAATAAAATTATGTTAAACAGTTTTCATTTTTTTACGCACTGATTTTTTAATTAATACATTTCATTAAATGTTTGTGTTTTTTTAACGAATATAATAAATAGTGTACATGTTACATTTTTACACAACAACTTTTTTAATGGTCATTAGTAATTTTTATCGAGCTTTCATTTTTACTTTCTTATACGAAGTATAAGGAAGTATTGTAATTTTTATCGAATATCTATTATTCTTGCGAACATTTAAATATTTTATCGAGCATTTATTATATTTCTCGAGCGTTTATTATTTTAATCGAATTATTATTTATTAATCATGCATTTAAATAAGTTGCTAGGAAAAGTATTTCTGTATTGCGAATAAAATAGAGAGCATTTGATTTGTACCCATTTGTTTTTCACGACATTCCCTGAAGTGGAGTAATTTTTAACTAATAATAGATGTCGCCCACCCCTTTCTTGCTGCCTGTATTACAAGCGAATATTTTTTGTTTTAATTCCGAAAGTTTTTTTAGATGGCGCTAAATAGCGGTGCCCAGCGTCCCGACGCCTTTACTTCTTCGATGCATCCTAGATGGCAATAGCAATCGCACAACTATTTTGAGGATTCTTAACCACCCTATGACGTTCGTTTGTTTGATCGACCAATTCTCATCACTTTGCGCCATATTGACTGTTTTGTGTGCTATGTGGAAAATTTAAACCTCGTGGAATCCGTGTTAATACGTGAAAATTGTTGTTCATTTAATACCGCAGTGAAAATTTTGCCGGGGTGTTTTTGGTGTTTATTGACATTTCTAGTGTGACATTCATTTATTGGTTTTCAATTAACTACATAGTGGCCCAACATGCCTGTTCGTAAACAAGGTAGTAATATTTTTACGCGTTTAATCAGAAAATTAATTACTTGTTATTTATTGGCAATAATTAAAGGCAAGAAGTTTGAGGTTGACGGATGACGTAGTTGTCGCGGTTGTCAATGCCGCGTGAAGTAGCACGTGTATTTGTTTGGAGGGGGCAACTGTCATTTCGATCAACTTTTTCCAATCTCTTTCACAATAAATTTTTTTCCCAATTACCATTTAGGACATTAATAACCAAAAAAATAATTTTATCTAAATATAGGTCAACGATGACTATTAATATCATTATTATATATAGAATATAGATAGATTCTAATATTAATTATTGTCACCACATCTGTATGTACCTACTTCTAAAAATAAACATACCTACTGTTAGACGAAAAACTATACCTATATTTCATTTTAAATATTACACGAATATGTATTTATGAACAAAAATTCAATAATAATAATACACACGAAATGCATAGTAGTGAATCGTGAGCTATTTTATTTTCGTTTGGACTGTTTTGTTGGATCATGCTGTGCTTCGTAGAAATAGTTTTCTGAATATAGCATATCTAGGGAGGTGGTGGATTGAGTTAGTGGGTTATAGAATTTAGGATGTGGGTCATTCTATCGTGTATTCCTGTCTTATTTCATGAAAATGGACAAATGAAAAAAATATCTGCTATGTATTATTAGAACATGAAAACAAGACGTATGAGGAATCGAATGTAATTTCTTTTTTCACATTTTTAACATATTTTTATTTTTTTTTTGAGTAAAGTATTACTTGAAAATTACTTTTTTCTACTCTTATATATGAAAATAGCCATTTTTCCATGACATACTCTACATGAAACTTCAATACTTTGTCTACTGCGAAAATAGTCATATTCTCTGTAGAGTGAAAATATCAAAATTTCAAATTTATGGTTTTCTTCGTGATTTTTTTAATGAAAACACTATATGCACTAAATTTACATAAATTTTCAATATCAATTCATTCACTTTCATGACATATTTTATATATAAAGCTTAAAATAGTTCAAATAAAAACTAAAATATAATTTTGACGTTTCACTTGAAAACTGTCACCTTAAATAATTTAAAAAAAATTTGTAGTTTCTAATCCAATTTATAAATTACAGAATCGTAGAAAAAAATAGTATTTACTACTCGACATGAAATACGTTTTTTTTTCGTTCGTGAGATTGCCTCACACGCTGCTACACAGCTCGTGTACAATTCTCACCTCACCTAAAAAAAACGGTATTTTCATGTCTTGTTGTAAAATATACTATTCTTCTTAATGGACCAATTGCATCGAACAAATTTCTATACCGCATGCGCGAACTCCGCCCTTAAAAGTCCGAGAAATTCAAAATTGAGAATAAAATAGTGCTAGTTGCGTTGTTAGGTTGGTACTATTGACAGCGATCGCAGCCGCAAGCTTATGGAGCCTGTATTAGGAGACCGAACAAAGTGTACTAGTTGTGTCTAAAAAATATAAAATAATTTTTGTAATAGTAATATATAGTGGATAATAAATATATAATAAAGTATTAAAGTATCAGTAGTGTAAAAAAATATAACATACGCCGACATAATTTTTAGACACGACTACTGACTATATACTCCACTTAGTTCGGTCTCCTTTATACAGGCTCCATACGCAAGCTGTCAAAAACAACAAGACGGCGTGGGTTTAGTTTTGGCATGTTTATAACGTTAAGTAGAACCCGCAGAACGTTTTAAACTTTATTATTAGTAATATTGTGTGATCCCGCGGCTATAACAACTAGATAGATTTTTTAGATTAATTGTTAAACCAAATGTCAAGTTTTCTATCTCTCAATTAGATGTCAAGTTCCTAGGGATGTTAGGTGTATGGTTGGTATCATTGAGTTCGGATGGGGGCAGGGCTAACTTCCACCCGCGCATGCGATATTTCATTTTTGGTTTTCGATGCAATCGGTAAATTGCAGGCAGTCGTAGAAAAATATTGTATGCAAAAAAATTTTTTATACGTCTGTTTATTTAAAATTACCTAAGAGCCGTTTGACACGACACTAATTTTAGTACTAAATTTGATACTAATTATGCGCGCGCAGATTTAGTAAACTGGTTACAATAAATTAGAGCATGTTCTATTTTTTTGTATACAATCTGACTAAATGTGCGTAATTTCGGTGCAGGAATGTACAATGCTGTACAGAAGAAATTGAAATTAGACCTATTGTTTATTATTAATTTTTCAACTAAATCTGCGCGCGCATCACTTCTATGAAATTTAGTATAAACATTAGCCTCGTGTCAAACGGCTCTAATATTATTTTATTTAAGTAAAATAATTATTTAATATACAGGGTGGGTCGTAACTATTCGGACATAGAGTAGCCACAGATAGTTCGGACCAAAATATGAGGATATGAGATTTGACCAAATATGCCTTAGTAAAATGTTGCTGTGGAAAAAAATACAGGGTTTTAAAGTTGAAATATTATTTTCTTTTTTTGGTAATAATATCACATCTTTATAAATAATTTAGGTAAGGAATATTATTATATTTATTATCTTAAATTTTGTTATAGGTGGCGCCACATGAGCGATACCTGATGATGAAATTCGATCATAACTTTTTTGGTAATTTTGACTCAAAAATATGTTGTAAATATCATTCATATGTAAAATTGCTGTACTTGTTTGAACTTGATAATTTTTAACCGATTTCGAGAAAAACGCCATTAAACAGTTCAGAGTCTCGAAAAGTGTTATAAATGAAAAACGTAAGAAGGCTTGTAAGTGTTTGTATTTGATCAATAAACAGGAATAAAAAACAAAACTAGCTTAAAAAAAATAGAAACTCAAAGTTCAACGTTGTTGTTTCCTCCTACATCTAAAAAAAAGAAAAAAATATTTCAACTTTAACACCCTGTATCTTTTTCCACAGCAACATTTTACTAAGGCATATTTGGTCAAATCCTCATATTTTGGTCCAAACTATCTGTGGCTACTCTATGTCCGAATAGTTACTACCCACCCTGTATAAAATGTTTTTAATTTTTTTTTCTATTTTGGTTTTATAAAGTTATTCTTAAAGCACTGTTTTTACTAAAAAACAGTGCGTTAAGAGAATCTTTTAAAGCATTGTTTTTAGTAAAATTTCACTAACTAATATTGGTATTAATGATAACAGATTTAAGTCGATAAAACAGTTTTCTTTAGTATTTATTAATATTCGCCAAAGCAAATTCTATAAAATTTCAATTAGTAACAATAATAATAAAGTATTAAGCCCTCAGTAGCCTTTTCCGTCATTTCGCGTAACTCGGGCGGGGTACAGTTTAAGTCATTATCACTTTTGATAAATTATAGATGATTAATTTGAATTTTAACCTAAACAAATTAATACTTGTCAAAATTTGAAGGAACGCCAAACTTTTCTTAACAAGTAGTTGAAACTTGCTGCCAACATATACATACTAAATTTGCCAAATTTGATCGCAACAATTTTTATAGCGTGTTTTCATTATTTTTTCATTAATTCTCCTCAATAGAAAAAATAGTATAAAAAACTCGTTTCATAAGGCGTCTTGACGCACTCGTCCATTGAAAAACTCGGTACGTTAAGGTCCGGTATTTCAGTGTCAGTTTAAACCAAATTTGGGTAAACTTCGTTTAGAATATACAAATTTAAATTGATAAAATTCACATTCTAATTGAAGTTTACCCAAATTTGGTTTAAACTGACACTGAAATACCGGACCTAAGAGAATGCCTTTATGACACTTGTCTTTTAATATACTATTTTGACATCTGTTTAACTATAACACATTCAGTCATTTGTTTCACAAATGATCAACCATCACATAGGGCCGGTATTTCAATATAGAGTTAACTTTCAAAGTATCGATTAACTTTTAGTTAAAATAATTTTCTGTATTTCAATCTGAGATGACATACAAAGTGTTAGTAAAAGTGCATGTAAAGTTAACTCATGCCTGAGGTATGAGTTAACTAGTAATTATATCGTGGATGTCACTTTTTGAAATAATTTAATCTCGAATACTACTATTATTATGGATATATGGGACGATTTATATCAATGCATTTAATGAAGATGAAGAAATTTCTGTTCGTAAGCACACAGTAGTCAGGGAGCGAATTAACCATTTTGAAAAGTGTGATCAAAATGAATTTTTTCAACGTTTTCGCCTGTCGACTAGAACCGTTGAAAATTTGATTGAGGAATTAGAAGAAGTTTTATTTTTTTTTTAAGATTGGCATATTTCTGTTTTAAAATTGTTACCGAGCGATAAACATTTTCACCCTGCGCGTTGAACTTTTCTTCAATGTTTTTCCAAGCTTTTTCCTTATCGTTCCAGTTGACTGTACCACTCTGTTTATTTTCGATGATATGTTTGTGATGATCAACTAATCTTGTGAGTAGCATTTCTTCTTTGTAGGTGAAGTTGGGCGTACGTTTACAGCCATCTTTAGACATAATGAAACGAATTTGTTCATAAATTCACAAAATACCTTTTTATTATACTTATCTGAAAACACCTTGTTTTCATCTGTTTTTGCAATGACGTAAAGGTGACGTTTTCAGAACAGCGCACGGAAAACTTTTCCCGATCTCCTATTCTTTTTTCCGTGCACTAAATATGACAGAAACTAAAGCATCGCCGATAATAAACAAGTCGTTGCTATGGAAATGTTAATCGTGTTTGCCTACTATTTTTACGATGTATTATGATTACTTTTGTTATGTTAAGACTTAATAAAAGATCGATGGATCGTTTTATTAGTATTTATTGATTTATTGACATGTACATTACTCGGCTGCCTGCACCAGACTGGCTCGGTCTTTCCCCAGGCACATTGCCCACAGTGCCCTCTAGGCAGGAGTGTATAGGCAACCAGACAATCAGTGACTTAACAGTACATCTCCCCCTTTTTATTTATGAGGGAGAAATAGAAAGAACAAATACGTGACTATTATCTAAACAAGGCATAACTAAACAAAAACAAATATAAAACTATTTATAATTCTTATGACTAAATAATAATCATTTATAAGAAAGGGAAATAAGATATAACTAATAATTCTTATAACTAAACAAGACTTTTCTAAAGTTATTTATAAGTATTAAGACTAAACCTAATTATTTAACTATTATGAATAAACATAGTCCTTTAACCACTTGGGTTTATTTATAACTCGCCGAGGCCTGACAGGTGGATCAGTCGTGATTTCCTTTTTAGGGCTTGTTAATTCCTCAATGTCTGATCTCGGCATAGTTATTTTTTCTTTTGGACTCTCTATTGTCTCTTCAATGTCATTATTAGCACTTATGTCACCAGGTAGTATTTCGCGAGGAACACTTTCACAGTCTACATTTTGATTTTGTTTATACGGTGCACTAACTAGGAACCATCTGTTTCTTCTATATTCTCCATCATCCGTTTTTACAATGTATGACCTAGGATCATTTAAAATTTTAATAATTTTTGCATACTTCCTAATATCCGTTACCCAAACAGTGTCATTTAAATTTAATTCCGATAAATTCTTAACATTATGTCGTTTATTATAATTTTTTGCTTGTTTCTCTTTTCGCGAGTTTTCTATTCTAATACTAGATTTGGTGTCGATTATTTCATTTAATTTCTCAGGCCAAATAGGTAATTGTGATTTTAATTTTCTCGCCATTAATAATTCTGCTGGGGAAAATCCACTTTCCAAAGGAGTAACTCTATAGGCTAACAAAGCTAACTGTAATTCTTTTTCATTTTTATCGTTCTTTTTTAATAAAGATTTGGCGGTTTTTACAGCAGCTTCTATAGCTCCGTTTGATTGAGCGTAATAAGGACTAGATTGTATGTGTAGGAAATTCAATTCATCCGCGAAACTTTGGAATTCAGTTCTAAACTGGGGACCTCCGTCCGTACGCACAATATCAGGTATACCATATCGACCTATTAATCTCATTAAATTTACTATAATGTTTTTTGTGGATAAATCATTTCCAAGCTCAAATATCTCAAAAAACCTGGAATAATAATCCGTTACAATCAAATACCAAGACTTTAATTTAAACAAGTCAATCGCAATTTTTTGTCATGCCCTTATCGGATGAGAATCCTTAACAAAAGGTTCTTTAATATTTACTCTTTGTTCAATACAGCTCGGACAATGTTTCACTAAATGTTCTATTTGCGTAGACAAACCTAGCCACCACACCGACATTTTTGCTCTTGCCCTGCACTTAACAATTCCTTGATGTCCAAGATGTATAAAATCCAGTACCTCCAATTGTAATTCAGGTGGTATTATCAATCGACAACCTTTTAATAAATATCCGTGAACGTTTGAAATCTCGAATCTATACTGATAATACGGTACCATTTCCGCTGGCAACTTGCTTTTTATTGGCCACCCCGTTGAAGCGTATAGCGTCAGATTTTTGCAAGTTAAATTTTTACTTTGAGCATTTTTAATTTTCTCTAAATAAGTATCTTTTACAGGCAAACTATTCACGACTAATCGTACGTGTGCTTCAACCTCGTCTTCTAACTCTTCTTGAGTAGTTGTTTCGTCTATCGGATTTCGCGATAAAGTGTCGGCTACAATTAGATCCTCACCTTTAGTGTACGTTACTGTGTAGTTATAACGCATTAATCTAATTCGGAATCTTTGTAATCGCGGAGTTAATTCGTCCAAGTTTTTTGTTTGTAAAATTTGCAGCAAGGGTTTATGATCTGTTTCTAGAATCAGCATTAGGCCGATAATGTATTCCTGGAACTTATCGCAAGCCCATGTTAAGGCTAGTGCTTCTTTCTCGATTTGTGCATATCGAGTTTCTGTTTTAGTTAATTTACGTGATGCATATTCTACAATCTCTCGTTCGTTGTTACTATTTATTTGAAATAATGCCGCACCCAACCCATATGAGCTAGCATCAGCACTTATTAATATTTGTTTTTGCGGATCGTAAAATGCTAAACAAGGGGCTTCGATAAGTAGATTTTTTACCGTCTTTAGCGCTTCTTCTTGTGAAATTCCCCACTTAAACACTATATCATTTTTTAGCAAAGCCGTCAATGGTTCTAAAATATAGGATTTGTTAGGAATAAACCTATCTGAAAAGTTAATCATACCTAATAATTGCAAAACTTCACGTTTATTTGTTGGTGTAGGAAATTTCGATATTGCATCAATTCTTGAATTATCAACACAGACTCCTTTGTTCGTGACAATATGTCCTAAATAGGTTACTTTGGTTTCGCTGAAAACGCATTTATCCTTTTTAAGTGTTATTCCTTCATCGTGTAATCTTTTTAAAACTAATAATAAATTTCGTTATGTTTTTCTAATGAGTCAGCATGCACTAAAATATCGTCTATGTGAGTTAACACGCCATCCATGTTACCAATAATTTTTTGGAATTTCTGACAGAAATATTCAGGGCCACAAGAGATACCGAAAGGTAATCGCGTAAACATAAATCTACCGAAAGGTGTTATGAAAGTTGTTAATGGTTGGGAATCTTTCTTTAATTTAATTTGATGGAATCCCAAGCTCATATCTAACTTTGTAAAGTAACATGATCCTTTTAATTGCGCTAATGTTGATTCCACTTTTGGAATAGGAAAATGCGGACGTAGAACACTATTATTTAATTTTGTGTAATCGCAACATAAACGTATAGACGTGCCTTTAGGTACAACCACTATCGGTGCCACCCACGACGTGTGTTCTTCTACGGGAACTATAATGCCTAATTTCGTCAATCTTTCAATTTCTCGTTTTAACGGTTTTAACAAGGGAATTGGAACAGCCCTTGGCACCGATTGTAAGAAGGGTTTCGCATCGGATTTTAATTTAATTTCAATTTCGTCCTTTAATATTCCAAGTTCGTTGAAGATACCTGGAAACTTTTTATCCACATTTTCGCTTGAAATTTTATTTGAAACTTGATTCACAAATTGATTTGTTTGAACCTTTATTATATTTAATTTTGAAATTCCCGGTCTACCTAATATTGGCACTTTCAAACCTTTTATTATAAATGCCTCTAAATAAACTGAATTTCCTTCATATTTTACTTTTACAACATATCTACCGATAACATTTAATTTTTTACCATCCGGGCCTGAGATAGTTGTCCTGCATTTTTCAATTGAATTTAGCATGTTTTCTTTTAGAAATGACAAAGGCAAACAGACTACATCACCTCCGGTATCTATCAAAAATGTAATTTTCTTATCTAATTCACTCACAAATAATTCGATTTGGTACTGACCGTTATTTTCATTGATCACTAACGAACCCACAAACTTATCCTCCTCGTCGGGCTCTTCCTCGGAGTCCTCAGTTTCCTCCTGTTGTCTGGTAATATTCTTAACCGTCTTCTTGTATCTGCAGACGATCCTGTAGTGTCCGACCTTGTGGCACGTAAGACATTTCGCTTCTCGTGCTGGACACTGCTCCCTAGGATGCTGACTACGACCACAATACATGCACCTTGCCGTTGTTTCACCTTTTTGGGTTTTCACTGTCATGTGTGATTTTGTTGTTTCATTATATCGCTTGGCTGCAACATTTACTACAGCTTTATGTTCTTGTCTAAGAATTTGAGTTTGCTTTGACTGGCTCTCCGCCCTCCTTGCCATCAGGATTACCTCCCTTAGGTTTATATCACCTTTTAATTGGATCGTCTCGCTGGTTTTCGAATCTAACATTCCCACCACTATTCTGTCCCTTATAAGTTCTTCTTTCAAGGTCCCATAATTGCAATAATTGGCCATTTCATGCAATGAAGTAATAAACGCGTCAATGGTCTCACCAGGTCTCTGCGTTCTTGAATTAAACTTAAATCGCTCGAATATAACATTCTTCTTCGGGATGAAATGCTTCTCCATTTCGCTCATCATCATCGCCAAGGTTGTAGGTGTTCTCGGAAATTGATTTACGATTGCCTCGCTTTCCTCACCCATTATATACAGTAATGCATTTATTTTCTCTTCTTCTGGTCTGGAGGAAAGCCCTGATACTACCGTGTATCTTTCGAACCTTTTCCTCCACTGCGGCCATGTTTCGGGATTCAAAAAATTGAATTTTTCGGGTGGAGATACATTGATACTTAATGGTTGCATCGTAACTTGTTCTACACTCCCTGAATCTTCGTGCATCTCGCTGTCACTCATTCGTAATTACTTTTACTGATGTGTTTTTACCGCTGCCACCATGTTATGTTAAGACTTAATAAAAGATCGATGGATCGTTTTATTAGTATTTATTGATTTATTGACATGTACATTACTCGGCTGCCTGCACCAGACTGGCTCGGTCTTTCCCCAGGCACATTGCCCACAGTGCCCTCTAGGCAGGAGTGTATAGGCAACCAGACAATCAGTGATTTAACAGTACAACTTTGAAAATAAAATGTTCTAAAATTACTTCTAATCCTTTTTTGGGTTGTTTTTAGATAAGTATAATAAAAAATATCGTTCATTACACGTCCAGAAATGGATTTTTCGTGCTTGCATGACTTCCCGTGTTCGGCTTCGCCTCCCACGGGAATTTGTCACGCGCGCACGAAAAAATCTTTTTTTCCAGACTGGTAATGAAATATACTATTAAAAACCGGTGATTTTGACGTTATGAAATTTTTGTATTTGACATTTTTGATATTTCTGCTAGTTTTCAACAGTACCAACCTAACATGTTTTCAGTTAACTTGCAATTAACTAACGTGGATCCTAGAATCTTGTGGAAATACGCTTTTTAAGTTAACTCGAAATAAATTATCGATTAAAGTTTATTGACAGTTACGAAACTAAAAAGTTAACTCGATATTGAAATACCGGCCCATAGTGAGATTAATTTCCTTTTCATGTTGCCATAGTTGTAATAATTGACATTTTACATTGACGGTTATCGTGCCGCAATGGAAATGAGAAAACTCTAGTGCTGCAAAATACAAACGAAAAATCTAAGCTAAGAAAGAAGAAACTGATTGTGGCTAATCAATTATTACTGAAAGAGTGAAAGACAATTATGTCTCTAATGTTACAAAGCAATAGGTGCTTTCTTATATAAAAAAACTCTTAAAGGTTTTCATCTCAGATTAGGGGAGTTTATTTATAAACATTTCGGTTGCTATTATTATTATTATATTTAATTTGAAAATAGGCCCACCGCGTTGTTTCCGAATATTCATTGATTTTATTTTCTTCGCACCACTTGATGAATTTTTGGTATTCTGCTTCATATCGGCCTGCGGATTTTACAAACAGTAAATTTGCAATGGCTTTGTCTAATAGATACCAGATACCCCGAAAATGCGTTTTCCGCACTTGTATTACAATATACTATTTAATACATATTATTCGTTAAAATTTACTTATAGACTTCGAGCAAAGGGACAAGTGGCGTGCGCGGTTGTTAACACGAATTAAATGTTAAACAGTTTATAGTGTAATCATATGGCAAAACACCGGGAAAATATACCGAGATATCAAAAATTATTTTGGTCAGAGGTGGTTATGAGTTTTAAAATAATTATTGTCGGATTTTTTATTTATTTATAATATCTATAATATAATATACAGGGTTGGGCATATGTGGCAACCCCTAATTTCTGAATAAACGTTTTTATTAATATTATTACTCTTAAAAGAAATATTTGTAGTTTTCTTATTCCATTCAGTGACGTACTTTGTTGTTAAAACAGCTACCCTATTTTTTATTTAATTAATTTAATTAATTATTATTTAATACTCTTTATTTTATTATTGAATTATTTTCATTAATATTTAAAAAACCACAAGTCGCACACCCACCAAACCTTATATATCATTGTAATTGTTGAAATATTGTCTATTTGAAAACTTAAAAATATACAGGGTGTTCCATTAAAAAAAGTGCCGATCACTTAATATTTCGAGAAATCGAGTAGCTGCTGGAAAACAAAATATGTCACTGAATAGAGTAAAATAAGCTACAAATATTTCTTTTAAGACCAATAATGATAATACAAAAGTTTAGCCAGAAATCAGGTGTTCCCACACATATGCCCAACCCTGTATAATCTAATATAGTATAATATAAAATAATAAAATAAAAATTCTGCTCGACCGTGCAAAGCAAATGAATTTTAACCACCGCACAGTGGTCGGAATCGCGAAAAAGCTGGCCAAAAAAAAAAAAAAAAAAGTCGTTGAAATGTTGTAGAAATAAGAATTCACGAAGAGAAGGACCTAATGCATAGTTTGACAAAAAGATAGAGAGCTGTGTTCGGTATCTGCTTCGCTGCAACAGTCCAAACGTGTCGCTGATATCGTTGCATTTCTTTGCTCAAAAAATTTGCGCGGTATTCATATTGCGATTACTTTTCACTGGAGCGTGCGTTTTTAATTTTGTGAAATGGAGAGTATTCCTGGATGTATGTGGAATACTGCTATGCATATTAGTTTCATTTATAAATGTTTTAAATATATTTTAAGTCGCGGTAAACAGTTCTCTAAAACAACTACAAACACGTTTATCATTAATTATCGAAAAAGTTGTGATCCCAAGAGATCCTGCTCTGTTCTCAAATGCAGTGCACAGTTAATGGTGCAAATATTGAAAATTTCCAAAGAAATGCTGCACATTTTTGCACTTTTAGCTATAGTAATCTAAAGAACTTTTTCATAAATGTCACAGGATTAGACACTTACGAAGTAACCCGTACGAAAGAGAAAATATTTGGAATTCTTCAAGGACATTTCCAATTAGATCTCGATGCCCTGATTCAAATATTAGAAGACAATTTTTCTAAAAGTGAAAAAAAACATTTCCAAATTGTCGAAAACACAAAAAATGATATGAAAAAGATTTTGAGTCCGCCATTTTGACTTTTGAAATTTCGACTCCACATTCGTATTCAGCGACCTCAAAAACTTGTATTCCAAATTTCGCTTAAATCTAAAAAAAATTTCATACAATTTGTCGGCCATTTTGAATCCGCCATTTTGAATTTTGACATTTCGACTCCATATTCGTATTCAGGGACCTCAAAAACTTAGGTATCCAAGATTTGGCTGATTTTGGAACCTTTTCCCAGTGTTGGCCAGTTTTGGCCAGTTTTTTCGCGATTCCGACCACTGTGCACCGTTAAATTTTAACGCTGATTATCTAACCGACAAACACTTCAGCAAACGGTGCAATAGGGACTTTGCATGATTTTAAAAATAATTTTTTTTGAAAAGCTGATACCAAATTATCACTATCAATATTTTTGAAAAAAATTTTTGGTCCGCACTTTCCAAGTAAATAAATAAAAAGTATTGTAAAATTTGAAATTTCCACGCATTGCCCGGAAACACCCGAATCGGCCCAAAGGACTGCTGACGTCACGAATCTAGTTCCACAGTGCAGCACGTCGCATTCTGACTTATTTCGAAAAATGTCAAACGCGTAAAAAATATTTAGACATGGCAATGTCAACTAGATTCGTGACGTCACACAGAACTCTCCGATCTCAAAGCGTTTTCGGGCGGCAATAATATTTTTGAATTAAGGTTTTCAATTTTGAGAGATAGCTGATATGCGCAATGGCAACGGTCATTAGTGTGTCTTGTGACGTCAGGACGGACAGAGAACGTTGTTTTATTGAAAACCTCAATTAGGTTCAATTTATAATCGTTTTTTATGTACAAATATTGAGTAAAAAAAATTATTTTTGCTGTAGAGTATTATTATATTAATATAGTCGTTTTACATTTCTAACAGAAAATAACGGGATTTTAAAAAAATGCAACGTCCCTATTGGGCATTAGTATCGTGCATTTATGTCAACCATTTTTTGATTGTCAAAATTTGTTAAGCAGTTTTTGAATATGGTTTACACCACAGGGCACAAAATTTGGATAATTAAAACCTATTTTCGAACTGGTGTGCTAGTTAATGAAGTTTCGGAAGTCAGCCTTTATGTTTGGACAAACTTCAAAAGGATGTAAGCTAAGACCCTCGTTTTCCCTTTCATGGCCACCTTTGACCAAGATAATTTTTGATATCTCGAAATTTTTTGTACAAAATACTACGAACGAAGCATATTACATTTATTTTACGCATTGGTAAGTTAAAATACTTTTTTGCCCTCCTAAACTTTAAAGCAAACTTTACAATGCGAGACGCAGCAAATGTAACCTGATTTTTACGCTTACTGTGTTGTAAAAGGTCCAACTATGCGGTAAAGTAACAAAAAAAACACTGGACGTTTGTGGACATTTAGAAAAAATCTATCTTTACTAGAATAAAGTTCATGTAAAAAAGTACTACTTACATAAGATATTTTTTTATTATAAGATATTCCTATTGTTAAAACTTAATTTATAAAATCTAAAATCGTCGCAGTGCCATCTATTTTTGAAAAACTCTACTTATTTACTGTCAACGGTCAACCACTTCTTAAATACCTTCTATTGTGCCTCGTACCTGGGCTTTGATTTTAATGGCAGCAATTGCGATGTCGCATTTTGCGCCAACTCCCTTATTTCGGGGGGCGTTAAAATTATGCTCTCTTCGCTATTACACATTTTATATTTTAAATTTTTCACTTATCGTAATGTTCAACCAAAACTGTCAATGTTTTTAAATAGTTTTGACATTTATATGTTTTAAAATGGCACACTATGTTTTCAAATCTATGATAAATAACTTTCGATTCGGAAATTATTTAAAATAAATTATTACATAAATTTTATTAAAAAAATGATTTACATTATCGTCGGCCAAAAAGTTTTATACAAATCTCGTGCGTGAACTATTTTCCAGCGCTCCAGCTAATAAGGCACTCGCCTGACGGCTTGTGCCTCAAACAAAGCTGTCGCACTGTAAAATAGAACCTACACGCACATCGTCACATAGTCCTCAACCAATCACGTTGAGTTTCAAGTCACGTGATTACATTTAAATTATAATTATCCCGATTTTTAAAACCGTACGAATATAGTAGGTACACTGAAAAAAGTAAACGTGTATTTTTACTATGATAATCATTGGCCACCAAGTGACCAATGATAATCATAGTAAAAGTACGTAACTCGGTACATGTCTCACGGGATTTTACATAAAATATGTAATTTTAAAATTACAGGTATATTGTACTTTTACCAGATAACGCGCAGACAAACTATGTGATTGGTCAACGAATTACATAAAACCTGTAATAAAGTATAATAATCATGTTCTTTTACATTTTTATGTAATATTACAATTTTTTGGACATTTACTTATACTTTACAACAAAAATGTAATTTTCACAATGAAATACTAAAAAGTGTAAATTCTACAATAAAAGAGTAATTTTTACAGTTCTAGTTATGTAAAATATATGTAAAAGTACATACATTTTTTTAAGTGTATACCTATTGAATTAACGAAAATTGTTTAAACTTTGCACGATGTTGCGAAAATTGATATTTTAATTATACAACTAATTTTCGTGAAAAGACCCAATTGTCAATCACGAATTGCTTCATACGGTATTGAGGTTAGGACTTCACTCATTTTAACGGCTGTTTACGCGCTTGCAGTAATTTTTTGATAAGCTGCGCCTACCTGTTCGAAGACTATAGGAAAAATTTTACAGATTTAAAATACCTTCACAAATAAAAAGTTATGACACTTTTTAAAAATAGCCCAAACGTCTGTTTTTTAAGATATTTCAGTAACGGTTAGAGATATTAAGATGCGCCTTTTACCAATCAACTTTTCATAAAAATCAATTGCGAAAACCATTTCTTTGTTTATTTATTCACAACTCCTCAACAGTTAAAAATATCTGATGTGTCCAGCACATGACTTTCTTATACATTCCCAATCCAATGATACAGTTTTAATCTCAAACGAGTTTCATAATAGCTTCATTGTGAACTCCGGCTTTTTATTTTTTCATAGTGGTAGCATTGCTTGCCATTAATTTCCAATGGGTGCGTATAGCTGACACAGCTGCTGGGCTGCTGACTTAACAGCGGTACGCTGTACGCGCATGCTGAGTTGCGCTGTTTTCCAGCAGCTGCTGAATTCTCTCAGCGAAAATAAATTCTGCTGTTTTGATGCAGCGCATTGTTTAGCGTGGAGGGGGTTATTTTTGAGTTTTTGCTTAAACCGCCAAACGTCAAAACCTTAACCACTGCCAATTATCAATTATCAAACATTATTCAGTACGTTATTCATACTAAAATAAATAATAATAATTTAACAGCTGACTTTAAACAGTTCAGAGAACTGTATTGTGCTGTATTCCAGCGCACCCAGCAATTAGAACGCTGAGTTCTAGCAGCTGTGTCAGCTGGACGCACCCAATGACATGTGGGTAACTCAGCGTCAAAAGCCAAAGCCAATCTCACAAAATTGTAGAAAAGAAAATAGTGAAATTTTGAACATTTTATTATTATTTTTTCGAAAGTCAATCATTTATAGCTAATTGGGCTCTTTTTCTTAGTTCAGGTGGTGTATTACTTATACTTGCTTGTTTACACATTTCAATAGAATGCCAAAAAAGCTCGATGCTGGTTGTGAAGTAAAATTGACAACTAATTTCAAATTAACCTTGTTTTATTGTTTGGTTAGGTTTGGTTAGTGTTACCAACCTTTGTCAAATCATTCCAAATATTCCTAGGTTTATATTTTGCACATATTCTTAAATTTAAAGTATAAATAGATGCAAAATAGAAAAAATAGTATATTACATTTGTTTTATAAGACACATGGCACTCGTTCCTTTGAAGCACAACTTGTGCCACAATATAGCGTCTTATAAAACTCGTATAATAATATACTATTATTTATTTATTAATTATTATTGTTTTCGGTCCCATAGAAACCAGTAAAATACAAAAAAAATAATGGTCCTTCTGGGATTTGAACCCGCGACCTTCCGTTTGGCAGCCAAGTCCCAACGTCACTTAGTAAGGGAGACGGAAGCAGTTTTACTACCCCTATCGAGTTATGTGTTCGCACTATCATTAATATAGGTATAGCTTTAATATGTACAACCATCGAACGACAATCCTGCCTGAGCAAATGCTGCCGGAAATACCTTTAAAAAATTGTTAAAAAGTTATAAAACTTGTGACAGTACCTACTCGCATGTCATTTTGTAATAAATAATACAAAAAAAATGTCACACAACAAATACTGACAAGCAAAAGAATACAAATTTTGACGGGTGTCGTGCTCGTAATATGCAAATAATATATAATAAATAAAAATATCCAAATATGCAAACTGAATTGCAAAAAATGGTAGCAGTAAGCAACAATGTAAGTAACAATTAAATTCAAGTAACTCACTCAGTTAAGACTTATGGAAAAAGGGTTATAGAAGTTTGAAATTCTGAGATGGGCATAATCGCATTTCGAATAAATGTCTAAGTTTTTTTGGAGTACTGTTTGCGTTAAGGCCCCTACACACAGTGGGCCAACATAAGCCATCACCAATAGCACACCAATAAACGCCTCGACCAACACCGGCCACTGCAGGTGCCCACACATTGACCAGGTGTTGGCTCAGGTGTAGGCTCAGGTGTTCGGATGATTCACTAAATAAGGAAAAAATTAAGATTTATTTATAAAAATAAAGTAGAATGCTTTGTAGTATCATCTCTCAGGTAGTTGAGTATCAGCTGATCGTACTTTCGTACCAGGTGTTCTGTGCTCTCGTACTGAATGATGTGCCCATGTGTGGACATGCGTTAGCATCTGCACCAACTTCCTTTGATGTGCGCTCCAAAAACCGATAACTCAGCCATCGTCAGCCACGCTTGGCGATCATACGCGAACATAAGCAAATGCGCTCTCTTCATAATGGCCCACTGCAGTGTGCCATCATGATGGCCCACTGTGTGTAGGAGCCTTTAGATGTAAAAGCGTAGAAGTAACAATTTGGGCATCTAAAAACATCTTTATGTACCTAATTAAGTGTTTGTTGTTCTTAATTTATTTTATAAATCATCGGCTTACTTGTAAAGCCTTCTAAGTCTGAGAAGCACAACTTTTCAGGAGAAGCAAAAAACTGCCACAATCACCTACCTGGTGAAATTTCGTTAAATAACACTAAAATCATGGTCTAAGTATAAGGTTTGTCGGAGCCTCCCCTCCAAATTTTCATATTATAATGGGCGTGGCGAGATGAACGAGCATTTTTTTTATTGGTTCGCTCTAGCGCGGCGCTATTCAAATTTTATGTTTTTTTTTAATTTCATCAATATGTTTTTGAATTCAAAACAACAACAACGACAGGTAACGGAGTGTCAAAATTAGTTCAGTAAAATGTGCAGTGATAAATTGTAGTTCAACTTTCGTTAAAAATAGTGAGATAATAGTAGTTTAATCAGCAAGAGTGTTAATAAGAGCGATTAATAATCGAAACGATTTTAACGCGTGAGCGCAGCGAGCGCGGTAATGAGTCGAGATTATTAATCCCTCTTATTAACACTCATGTTGATTACAATATTTTTTTGTCGATCGCTCTTTATTAGAATGAAAATAATCTAATTTTGTTCCATGGCAAAATCCAAATTCTGACATAATATGCAATAAGTCAAAATACCACTGACATAATTAATTAATTTCGGCAGGTGTCAGTTCCAATTGCATGTTTCAATAATATAATATATTGTTGGTTACCTAGCAAATCTCAACAATGTTTTTAATGTGCATGTATGCATTAAACTGAGTTATTAATACACTCCTTTAATTACATTAACTAGATCTTTAATAAACGATCGACAAAAAAGTTTTTTACATTTTCTCATAATGAAGATGTAAGAAATAAATGGATTCAAGCGTGTGGATTATACCAACTGACACCGTCATTAATAAGAATTGACGAGTATATTCCCAACACTTTGATAAGGAACTCGATTATACTTTAGCAGCTAGAATGAATTGCATTGGTGCAAAAACACGTCCTTTGTTGGATCATGCTGTCCCCAGATGTGATATTATTTTGGCAAAAACACTAACTACTAAAAGACAACTTCTTTTTGTAACGCCTGACAGAAATGGTAATAGGGATGTTGCATTTTTTTAAA
Organism: Pediacus dermestoides; assembly: GCA_963942485.1. Lineage (NCBI taxonomy): Eukaryota > Metazoa > Arthropoda > Insecta > Coleoptera > Cucujidae > Pediacus > Pediacus dermestoides. The sequence goes on along the minus strand of OZ012626.1, from coordinate 19,831,209 downwards.
ATCCCGTTTTTTTCTGTTAGAAATGTAAAACGACTATATTAATAATACTCTAAAGCAAAAATATTTTTTTACTCAATATTTGTACATAAAAAAACGATTATAAATTGACCGTAATTCAAATATATTATTGCCGCCCGAAAACGCTTTGAGATCGGACAGTCCTGTGTGACGTCACGAATCTAGTTGACATTGGCATGTCTAATAGTATATTTCATTACCAGTCTGGAAATACGGATTTTTTCGTGCGCGCGTGACAAATTCTTGTGGGAGGCGAAGCCGAACACGGGAAGTCATGCAAGCACGAAAAATCCATTTCTGGACGTGTAATGAACGATATTTTTTATTATACTTATCTAAAAACAACCCAAAAAAAGGATTAAAAGTAATTTTAGGACATTTTATTTTCAAAGTAATTATAATACATCGTAAAAATAGTAGGCAAACACGATTAACATTTCCATAGCAACGACTTGTTTATTATCGGCGATGCTTTAGTTTCTGTCATATTTAGTGCACGGAAAAAAGAATAGGAGATCGGGAAAAGTTTTCCGTGCGCTGTTCTGAAAACGTCACCTTTACGTCATTTCAAAAACAGATGAAAACAAGGTGTTTTCAGATAAGTATAATAAAAATATTTTTTTTATTATACTTATCTGAAATATATCTGAAAGTATAATAAAAATATTATTATAAAAGCTTCAAACTCACCAAATTTCATGATTCTACCTCAAACAGTTGCAGAGATATTACAGAAAATTCCTCTTTGGGCCCCCCCCTTTCGGAGGCTGTAGCTCACTTATGGAGCATTTTTCAACCTATATTTATTAAAACTTTTTGCATTATTTTTGAACTTAGAATTAGCTGATACATTTTGGAAGGCTAATTTTGGGACACCCTGTATATTAATGATAGTCTGAACACATAACTCGATAGGGGTAGTGAAACTGCGTCCGTCTCCCGGACTAACTAGGCTGTCGGAGTCGGATTCAAGATTCAAAGCGCACTATGAGAAATATAAGTGTTATAAGAATATCGCGTTTTTTTGAAATTTCTTTGACGGAATTTAAAAAATAAGTTCAAACAAAATTTGTTCAAAATTTAATTCTAAAGCCCGTTTGACACGATACCTAATTTTCATGAAAATTTGCATGTAAATTCACACGTAAATTATTACGTACATTTAGCATCGTTGCATACAGCAAATGTCTTGTCAAATTTCGGTGTAAATTTGCACGTAAATTATTTAGAACTTGTTCTAAAATATCTGCTAAAAGTGCGCGTAAAAGTGCGCAAAGGCAAAACGTTCACTGATGGTAATTTAATCTTGTTGTTTCACCTAACCTATAATAATTCATTTTTTAATAGAAAATAACGCCTTTTTGCCTTTTTGGGAATGAGATTTTACAATATAATTATTTATTTAATCAACGGAAATTTTCTTTCTTCAAACAAAATTGAGGAAAGATAAATTAGTTACTGGTTACGGTACAAAATATAATGTCGTTGTTAAATCTAAGGCTGGTGTCTCAAATAGACAACACCAAATGCAAATGGGATTTTTGGGGACAATATAGTTTTCACAAATTTTTATTCACTGTGCGTGATTTTAAATAGATTGCAGAAAACTGAATTCTTGTTCTTAGTTTAGTGCAGTATTATGTATAATTGTAGTTTTGCAGCACATTATTTTTATTATGTTAAAGTTAGAAAATATAGTAATGTTTCAGTTCAGTTTAAACTTCAAAACTGACAGTGCAAAAAGACAATTGTCCGTAAAAATTGAGTAAACACGCTTGCGCGGGGGTCAAATTTTATGTTAAAAACGTAAACACGTTGCAAACAGAAATTATAGTCACCTTGGAAATTTACATGTAATTTTTTATGATAATTTACATGCAAATTTACATGTAAATTTTTACAAAAATTAGGCACCGTGTCAAACAGGCTTTAATCAATGTTAAGGAATAAAAAAATGGCAAAAAATGTCATAAATTGTTTATTTTTCAAGATATTCCTAAAAATGTCTTCACATAAGTGTCACTTGTGTTGGTGCTAGATGAAAAAGATTTAATGTGGCACCCACAATTTTGTTCAAACTCTTAAATATGAAATTTGAATCTAATCCGATACGTTGTTTTTGAGTTATCGTGGATACAGACAGACAGACATCATGGCGAAAATCATGATGTAAATACACAGGTGTGCTACGACGCAGCTTTCTTTTCTCAGCCAATCATACGATTGACCCAATCGTGTCCATCTTTAATTTCGAACCAATGAGCGTACGAACTACCGAGCGGTACTTTCGAAATTTCATACAAACGTTTCTAAGAGTTTTTTCAAAACATTTTGTATCTAAAAAAGCTGAAATTTTAATGAAATTTAAACGGAAAATTACTTTCAATAAAGTTCATATATTGGAATTGACAATAAACATTGTCAACAAATTTTCGTTTTAAAGTGAAACCAGCTACACTTAAATATTCCGGGATTTCGGCAAAGTCTTCATCCTTAAAATGTGCTGAACACATACGGAAACAATTTGTTTCAATAAATATTGAAAATACCAGCAAAACAAACAGCGAAAAAGTGTTTTATTCACAATACACTTAACTTACCATTTTTAAGATTCGCGATCCATTTTTGTGCGAATTCTTCATGTTTGGGAAATGTAAAGTAACTAATATTGTAATTTTTGGTCTTTGACGACCAATTTTTACAATTTAAAACGGAGCAACTGGCATTTCAGTCAGTTCATAGGTACTTAATTCAAAATTCAATCGAAAGATTGAAGTTTGAATTGTTTTGACATGTAGGCAATATGGCGGTGGTTGGGCCAATGCGCAGCACGTCGCAAAAACGAACTCCCGTCGTAGCACATCTTATGTATTTACACCATGGCGAAAATGGTCAAAATGAATTCAGAGGCCCTCAAAACGTGTATATCCATCAAAATCTCGAAGTCGAAAAAAATCACGATTACTACAGTCGAACCAGGCTTACAAAATCAAAAATGGGCGTGTACAGAGCTGCAATCGTTTTACTGGTACATTCAAAAGTAAAATCAAAGAATATAGACAAAATGAACAAGAACCGACAGTCGCGTAGTGGGGGTAAACCGTTTTCCAGTGCGCAGGTTTACCAGAACCATGGTACTATTTAACCAGGTATGTGCTTCCCGCGGACGCGTTTGGATTCAGTCTGCGCATCATCCCAGGCTGTCGTCTTCTTTCGCTCCCGCCTTAAATTCAAACTGCGTTTTTTATAAAACGCAAGAAATCATTGATTTTACATGAAAATATAACTCGCATAACGAAACATTACTGTGTAAATTATCTTTAGCTTATTTTTATATTTACCTTAATTAGGTATTTGCAATTTGCAATGAGGCACCTAACCTAGGGGTATCCTAGATGATCGCCCTGGATGCCGCTGCTTGAAGTTTGTAGGTTTTTGCCCCAGTCCTACCCAAGATGCGCAAGAACATACCTGGTTAATAGTATCATGACCAGAAACTGTCTCGTGAATCTTGTCAGTGTCAGAGACACTAACCTAATTTTAATATAACGAGTAATAAGTATGTAATTGGCAATAATCTCAATCATGGAAAAAGTACGCAAACGTGGTTATTCGTGTGCGGTTAAAGCTTGCCCCACGCTCAACGATGGTACACTAAGTTTCTTTCGATTTCCTAAAGACAATATAGAAAGGTAAGGATTTAAATTTGAATTTCCCTCCCTTTCTGCACCCCTACAAAATGGCGCAAGGTCACCGAATCTGGTTATCAAAATATCAAAGGTGCCGACGAGAGTGTCGCTTCTTGTTCATTTTGTATATATTCTTAGGTAAAATGATGTGCCGGTAATTTTGAATGACAGTGAAATGAAATGACAACAAGAAATGCTTATTCTATTTAAATATTTTATTGTAGCTGTCGTAGCTAATTTAGTAGCTTTTTGTAACGGGTATGACCATTCTATTCACCAACTTGTTTTTGTCTATCAAAAAAGTCGATAACATTCCTTGGTTCGGAATGAATAATGTTTCGTGGCTTGCATTTACCGCTCATTTTCACCGACTCTGTCTTCAAAAGTAAGCATAATGTGAACATTTGTTTAGTTTTCAATGGTTTAAAATAACTTACCAGGACCGAAAATGCTCGTATTTGGACACAAACGAAATAACGCAAACAGGAACAAGTAACAACAACAGCAATAGAACCAAAAATCCAACCATAAAACCCAAATTACTTAATTAGCGCAACCGAAAAGGCTCGTATTTGGACACAAACGAAATAACGTAAACAGGAACAAGTAACAACAACAGCAATAGAACCAAAAATCCAACCATAAAACCCAAATTACTTAATTAGCGCAACCGAAAAGGCTCGTATTTGGACACAAGCGAAATAACGTAAACAGGAACAAGTAACAACAACAGCAATAGATGAATAGAACCAAAAATCCAACCACAAAACGCAAATTACTTATTTAGCTAATTTAATAAATATTTGAGTTTAAAATCTAACAGTTTTGCCTTTTGAAACGAGTGTACGGAGTACTAGATATGGTCTTCAATTGGTCGGAACTTTTCCCGCCTAGAAATATTAAAAGTAGTTCGCAGTGCTTATTACTTCGTATCAGAAAGTAATTAATAACAAAATACGTTGTGTTTCACCAATGTAATCACATCATTTTTACCACACTACAGAATACCGACTTTTCTATCCATTCCATGTTTAACAAGTTCAAGATTTTAACCCACCTGATTATCAAATCCGGATGGTATTTTGTCAATGGTTTCTGCAAAAACTTGCTGAGAGTCCAGTATGGAGCAAATATCCTTTTTACAGATGAAGCTGATTTTACTAGGGATGGAATTTGGAATTTCCATAGTAGTCACATGTGGGCAGACGAAAATCCCCATGCTATTGTTGCAAGCAGGCATCAAGAACGTTTGTTGTAGAACATCTGGATGGGTATTTTCGGAGACCGACTACTCGGTCTAATAGTTTTACCACTAAGGTTAACAGGAGCAACGTATCTCAAATTTTAACAAAATACATTACCCGAATTACTACAGGATGTACCTGTCAACCAACTACATTAAATGTGGTTTATTGCTGTAAGAAAGCATTTGAACAAGACCATCAATCACAGATGGATAGGAAGAGGTGGATGTGTTGCATGGCCGGCCAGGTCTCCTGATTTAATTACATTTGACTTTTTTCTTTGGGGTTATTTAAAAGTTTATTGTATAGCGTGCCTGTAAATAACCTGAAAGAGTTAGACAGCGGATTGATTCAGGCGTGCAAAAAATTCGGCAAACGTCGGGAATTTTAGAAAGAACTTTCCGTAAAATCTAAAAATGGACTAAACATTTTATTTAAATTAAGAAAGTTGACATCGATTTTCGATTGACCCTAAGTTGTAGACACTTGTTTTAGTTACAACGGGTAAACTGAGTACGCTCAATATATTTTCAAAATTCTAATTTTCCATAAACCGATACATATATTAAACTCTCAGTGACACACCCTGTACCTTATATTTGAATAGATGGCTCATCCTGAAACCTGGAACTTGATACTCGTTCCGTAAAATATGATTTTCAGTACTTGTTACGTAACTAAGTAACTAACTACAGATATTTCAGGGCATATATTTTCCACGAGTTTAAATTTTTCATAAATGTTGTATCTACATAGTTTAGTTTCCATCACGTACTTTTGTAAAACAATCTTGCATTATGTGCTTGCGAACATTATTCGGTTTATAGTAATGTGGAGCACTATACAGGCTTATCAGCAAAGATAACTTCAGCTTTAACAATACTCCGCCCACAAACAAAGCTTGCTGATTTGGGATATGCCATGCCGTAATAGTACAACTGCTACCATTGATGGGAATGCAACAGTGCACATAGTGTCTCAATGATGCGAGATAATATTTTTCGGCTTTATTATTCAGAATATTTAAAAATATTAATAAAATTTTTACATAATTATGCAATGCATAAATGAAATTTGTTATGAAGCATACAGGGTGTACCGCTTAAAAGCCCATTCACAACCACTTTGCATACGTGACATAACAATAAAACATAACGTTCGACCAATAGTGACAAATAATAATTGACAGTGACAAATGTTTGTATTTTTCTATTGGTCGAACGTTATGTTTTATTGTTATGTCACGTATGTAAACTGGTTGTGAATGGGCTTTAAGAGTCTAGGGACTATTTCTACCAAAGAACATATATCCGTTAATTTTTCTGTACAAAATGCAAAAAATGTGGCTAACATTCAATCATCACCAAGTTGTATACAGGTTGTCCCTGAAAGGTCTGTACAAAAAGGTACCACTAGTTTTTGGGCTCAAAATAAGTCGTTTGAACAAAACATACCTCAGTCCAAAAGTTCTTCCTTATTGAGTTACAGGGCGCTAAAAATATCTTTCCAAATAATTTTTACTTTCTTATACGAAGTATAAGGTATAGTAATCGTGATTTTTTTCGACTTCGAGATTTTGATGGATTTACACGTTTTGAGGGCCCCTGAATCCATTCTGACCATTTTCGCCATGATGTATGTCTGTGTGTGTGTGTGTCTGTCTGTATCCACCATAACTCAAAAACGGCTTATCGGATTTGATTCAAATTTCATATTTAAGAGTTTGAACAAATTTGTGGGTGCCACATTAAATGTTTTTCATCTAGTACCAACACACGTGGTACTTACCTGAAGACATTTTTAGGTTTTTTAGGAATATCTTGAAAAATAAACAATTTACGAGATTTTTTTATTCTTTAACATTGATTTAAAATTAAATTTTGAACAAATTTTGTTTGAACCATTTTTTTAAATTCCGTCAAAAAAATTTCAAAAAAATGAGATATTCTTAAAACACTTATTTCTCATAGTGCGCGTTGAATCCGACTAGTAGGTAGACGAGTGAGTTTGGGACTTGGCTGCCAAACGGGAGGTCGTCGGTTCGAATCCCAGAAGGACCATTAATTTTTATTTTTTTGTATTTTACTGGTTTCTATGAAACCGAAAACAATAATAATAAATAAATAAATGTGATTTTATACAGGGTGATTCAAAATTCGATGTAGATATTTTAAGGACGTATTGTTGGGATCAAAATAAGACTTTTTTTTCAAATAAACATGTGTCCTAAAATGCATCCCCTCCGAGCTACAGCCAATGTAAGTTGCGTAAAAAAAACGATTATTTAAAATTGTGACCACAATAACGAATCAAATCTTCTGAAAATTGGTATGCCCCCGTTTTTTTAGCCACTCTATTTATTTTTTGCTTCAAAAATTATGTAAACCCAGTTTTGGGGGAGGTTGGAGGGGGTCCACACTTGTATGTAGCTCGGAGGGGGTGCATTTTAGGACACATGTTTATTTGAAAAAAAAAGTATTATTTTGATCCCAACAATACGTCCTTAAAATATTTACATCGAATTTTTTAAGTGAGTAATAGGTCAAAAATCTAACCCGCGGGTGCTTTTCAGAATCAAAATAGCAACTACATAAAAAAAACAAAATATCTGATGTGCCCAACACATGACTTTCTTATACATTGCCATGATACAGTTTTAATCTTTGAAAAATACTGAACGGGTAGCCAATAATCACATGCAGTCGATATTCAATACGTTATTAATATAAAATCATATTTATTTATTGTTGCGGCAGTGTTGGAAGTGGAATGAAACCAACAGTTTTAAGATAGTAAATATATTGAACTGAACTGATGAATGTAAAAAGATGGCGTGGTCCCTCTGCCGTTGTAGAGGATGCGCTACGCGCAAGCGCATGTCTGCTGCGTGCAAGGGTTGCCAATTTTAACATTCCCCCTCAACGCTTGCACCCTCCAAACCCATAGAGGTCGAAAAGACGGAGTGTTTTAGGTGCGGCAGTCCCTTGGTTAACACGTCGGCTGTCATCTCGTCTGTGGGGCAGTACTTCAAAGTAATTTCCTTATTTTGGGCGGCCTCCCTGACGAAGTAGTACTTGATATCCATGTGTTTCGTTCGTGCATGAAAGGCCTGGCTTTTAACAAGTTCCAATGCACTCATGTTGTCGTTAAATATAACAGGTGCGCCAAGTTTCGGGAGCCCCAGCTCGGATAAAAAGGCGGATAAGTATTTCGCCTCTTTTGTAGCCTCGACAATTCCGACAAATTCGGCCTCTGTGGAGGATAGCGCCACAGTCCTTTGTTTCCTGGATTCCCATGAAATGGCTGAGCCTCCTAACAAGAAGCAAAATCCAGTGAATGATTTCCGATCGGATTCATCGTTTCCCCAGTCTGCGTCGACATAACCCATTAACGGCTGAGACGAGCGTCGAAAGTGGAGCCCCAGGTCCATCGTGCCCTTCAGGTACCTCAGGACACGTTTAGCGGCAGTCCAGTGTATTTCCTGATGGCAATCGTTGAACTGACTCAGAACACTCACAGCGTGAGCGATATCAGGCCTGCTGCACACAGATAAATACATCAGGGCCCCCACGAGCTCACGGTAAGGCCGGTTGTCCGATGAGTTAGGTTTTTCAAGTTTGAGACCGGCAACCATGGGAGTTTTGACGGGATTACAGCTGGTCATGTTGAAACGTTCGATAATTTCTCGAATGTAACCGGGTTGGCTCATGAAAATTCCGTCCTCCTTCATCGAGAATTCGATACTTAGGCAGTAATTCAATTTTCCGAGGTCTTTGACCTCAAATTCGCTGTTCAAGTGGGCTTTGAAGTCTTGAATTTTCTTCGGGTCCTTGCAAGCTATGATGATGTCGTCCACATATACAGCTATTAGCATAACATCTTCCCTCTGTCCCACGTAAAACATACAAGGATCACATTGGCATGCGGCGGCTCCAAACTTCATAAGGCTTTGGCTTAGTTTTTCATACCACTGCTTTCCGGACTGGCGTAGACCGTATAGTGACTTTTTTAGGCGGCATACCATGTTTCCACCTTTTACAGCCTGCAACATATTTTTCGCTTTGCTTCGTATAGGGTTGGAATGAGGGTCGTTGCGGATGAGGTCCTCCAGGCCCTCTTCCAGGTATGGGGGAGTACTCATGTAGACTTCCTTGTCCATTTCACCATTAAGGTAGGCTGTTGTAATGTCAAGCTGGTTTATTTGCATGTCGAAACGGCTGGCTAATGCAACTAGAAGACGGATAGTTCCCATTCTGGCTACGGGCGAGAAGGTGGCGTCGAATTCTAGTCCGGGTATCTGCGAGAAGCCACGGGCAACGAGACGTGCTTTTCTTCTTTCGACATTTCCATGTTCGTTGTATTTGTTTCGCAGGACGAAACGACTTCCAACAACATGCGTTCCCTGGGGACGCTCCACCAGGTCCCAGGTGTCCTTTTCTAAGATTGACTTTACTTCATGGCCAATTTCTCGGAGCCATTCGTCGGCTGCGGAACCTCGCATGGCCTCCTGGATGGGTATTTCGGCGCTGAATGCAAGTTCCAGGTCATTGTCGGAGGGGATGACGGCCAAAGAGCTTTCGGCGACGCTAACCATGTGGTGTCGCTTGCGTGGTCGGCCCTTTTGTCCCGTCCGGATGATTGCTGGCCTTCCAGGCCCTCTGCGCGTTTGTTCTGGTTCGTCTTCTCCAGGGGGTTCGCCGTCCGCTGGGTCAGCTGGTTCGGAATCCTTCGCTGCGTCTACGGAGTCGTCGCCTGGTGTGTATTCGTCGAGATTGGGAGTATCTAGGACAATAGGAGGATTAAAATCTATAAAAGCCTCAATACTCACGTTTTCCTCCTGGGGAAAATCGTTTAAGAGTTCCGAAACAGTTGGGAAGGAGTCCTCCAGGAATTTTACATCTCGTGTAGTGATGACGGCTCTTTTGGCAGGGACGTACGCTCGGTATCCCTTGGATTCGGTTGAATAACCAACTAGTATGCATTCATCGACCTTGGGGTTGAATTTTCCGGTGGAAGGTCCCTTCTTTAATGCAAATCCTCTGCACCCGAAAGTTTTGAAGTGGTTGATTTTCGGAATTTTCCCATATCTCGCTTCAAATGGTGTTTTGCCATCGAGTGACCTTGAGGGGCATCGGTTTCTGATATAACAGGCTGTGTTGACTGCTTCAGCCCAGAACTTAGTGGGCATTCCAGCCTGAATCAGAAGACATCTGGCCATCTCAACTAAGGTACGATTTTTTTCGTTCGGCGACGCCGTTTTGGGCTGGGCTGTACGGCACTGTGAGGCGTCGTTGAATTCCGCACTCACGTAAGAAACTTTCGAAATCACGACATACATATTCCGTATCATTATCTGTTTGCAAATATTTGATTTTACGGTTCATAGAGTTTTCAATTTTAGCTTTAAAATCTTTAAATTTTACGAGAGCTTCACTTTTCTGTTTTAGAAAATATACTTCGCACCATCGCGTACAATCGTCGATGAAAGTAATTACATAACGGCTTCCGTTCAATGACGTAGTGTTCATAGGGCCGCACAAGTCTGAATGCACTATTTCCAGGGGTTCTGTGGCTCTGTCAGACTTTTCAGGATATGGAATACACGCTAGTTTACCACGTTGCACACATCACACTGCAGTTCGGTTGTGTTCTTGATTTCACAAATTTTAGCGTCTACACATGTTGAAAGTTTCTTTAGATCTGCGAAATTTAAATGACCTATTCGGCGGTGCCACAAAAGTGTGTTTTTTGTAGCTGTTTCAGGGTATCTGGTCACTGTCACCTGATTTGCCATCTCGCTGACGTCGTTAACGTAGTAGAGGTCACCTGTACGATTTCCAGTCATGATAACATTGCCTGTACGGTCTGAAACTTCAGCCTTGTCTCCGTTAAATGTTACACGAAAACCATTTTCGCAGATTTTGGCAACAGACAATAAATTTGTCTTAAGTTCTGGGACGTGTAGGGTGTCCTTTAGCTCGATGTGCTGTTGATTGCTTTTTCCGTCTGTCACAAAGTTCACGGTGCCTTTTGCAAGGATATCTGTGAAAGAACCATTGGCTAGGTGCAGTTTCCTGATGGTTGTTTTGGTTAAGTCCTTAAAACGGTTATTATCGTTGCACAAATGCGATGAACTTTCACTATCAATGCACCACACATTCGCTGTACTTGTAGGTAGGCAGGCGTTGCAATCTTCAGGTGTACAAAACATTGAATTTGTAACCTTTTCCAGTTTTTGTTTACATTGGGCAGCTTTGTGTCCAATTTGACGGCATCTGTGACATCTGAACTTGAATTCACCCTGCTTACTGTCGTTCTCAGCTGTGACATATCGTTCTCGGCGCCCTCTGCCGTTTCCGCTGGCGCGTGATTTGAAATTTGGCTGTTTTCTTCTGGCTAACATCGCGTTCGGAACGCTCGAGCTGTCGTTGCATTTTCGGGAGTCTGCTTCTTCGATGATTTTTATTCTAAGAGCATCAGGGTCAGGTAGTAGGTCCCGTGCTTCAATTGCACACCTGAAATTTTCAAAGTTGGTAGGTAGACTGTATAGTAAAACGATGGTTAGGAGATCCAGATTAATATCTATTCCCATCTCTTCTAGTTTGTCTACTGTGTCAAAAAATTCTCTTAGATGTTCTCGAATGTCACCTTCTTCGTCCATTTTCTGCAATATCAGCCTTTTTAGTAGTGCTGCTTTTCTTGCGGGGCCGGTTGATTGGTAGATTTCACGTAATTTCTCCCACATTTCATGTGACGATTCGCAATATTTGATTTGCTTCAGCTCTGACGGGGCTATTGAAAGTATTATATCGGACTTGGCTAATTCGTCCTTTTCCATCCATTCCTCGTGTTTTCTCTGTTCGCCGACGGTTGAGGTTTCGTTCAGTTCGGGCTCTACGATTTCTCTGTTCACATACTTCCAGAGGTTGCTTTTGATTAAGACGGCTTTCATTTGAATTTTCCAGGTGTCGTAGTTGTCCTTGGACAGCAATGGCATTCTCACCAAGTTGTTCGTTGAACTTGTCGCCATTTTGAGAGCGCTAGGGACAGACTGATAAAGGCACGGCACGTGTTTTTACTTTTTCACTGAAAATTTTAATTCCACTGGGCGGCGGGTAGGCCTGGGCCCATAACCTGTTGCGGCAGTGTTGGAAGTGGAATGAAACCAACAGTTTTAAGATAGTAAATATATTGAACTGAACTGATGAATGTAAAAAGATGGCGTGGTCCCTCTGCCGTTGTAGAGGATGCGCTACGCGCAAGCGCATGTCTGCTGCGTGCAAGGGTTGCCAATTTTAACATTTATTATTAATGTTTTCGGTACCATAGAAATTAAAAAATACAAAAAAATAAAAAATAATGGTCCTTCTGGGATTCGAACCCGCGACCTTCCGTTTGGTAGCCAAGCCCCAAACTCACTAGTCTATCTACTAGTCGGATTCAACGCGCACTATGAGAAATATACTTAAGTGTTTTAAGAATCTTTTTTGAAATTTTTTTGACGGAATTTCATATAAAAGTTCAAACAAAATTTGTTCAAAATTCAATTCTAAATCAATGTTAAAGAATAAAAAAATCTCATAAATTGTTTATTTTTCAAGATATTCCCAAAAAACCTAAAAATGTCTTCAGGTAAGTACCACTTGTGTTGGTGCTAGATGAAAAAGATTTAATGTGGCCCCACAATTTTGTTCAAACTCTTAAATATGAAATTTGAATTTAATGCGATAAGTCGTTTTTGAGTTATCATGGATACAGACAGACATCATGGCGAAAATGGTCAAAATGGATTCAAGGGCCCTCACAACGTGTAAATCCATCAAAATCTCGAAGTCGAAAAAAATTACGATTACTATACTTTCTTATTACTTCGTATAAGAAAGTAAAATATCTGATTGCCCATGACTTTCTTATACATTGCCATGATAGTTTCAATCTTTGGAAAATACTGAACGGGTACAGAGCTGTGCCAAGTAATTGAAGAAAGTAATTGAAATGTAATTGATTCCTTTTGTGGAGGAATTGTATTTGTATTAATTACTTTTTTGTTGAGGGTGTAATTGTAATTGTAATTAAATACATTTCCTCTCAAGTTATTGGAATAGAGTCGTCCGGAAATTTTTGAGATAGATACCTTTTTTTATTCTTAATTGCAAAGATTAAGCTACAAAAATAATAATAGCATCGAAAAAAGTGTTTTTTTATTGTTCAATTTTAAATTATTCCATATTAAAAGTCATAAAAATTAGTTCCCATTTAAAACACGACGTGATCGATGGAAGAGTTTGTGACGTCATCAGCCATGTTCTGTTCAGCTGTCAATGTCGTTTGAGTACTAATTTTAGCATTGTCTGACATTTCGGCACTGGCTTATGACATCACGCAACATGGCGCGCTTTTCGGGGTGTTTGAAAAGTATCCTTTTTCAATTTGAAATTTTGGGGTTGGGATAAACTTTTGGAGTTTAAAAAAATTTTTTACAATGTTTTTTTACCTCTAGATTACATCAAGCAGGTTTTCAAGCGTTTTCATTTTTGACCGGATGACTCTATTGTAATTGTATTGTTTAAGAAAAATTCAAATTCAAATACAGTTACTTTTCAAATACAAATTACATTTTCTCAATTACAATTATTTGACAAATTACCTAATACAAACTACATTTGGTCGGTCCCTCATTATCTTGACAGGGTGCTCCGCATTACGGTGCTTCTTCTAGTGTGTACTATGATCTATGGACACGAACAACATATCTATTATTTAAAATATTTATTTTCAGTACTTATTTGACAGTTTTTTATTTATTTATATGCATTACTACATTCTCTTTGTTTACAAAAAGTGTAAAGTATAGTACCTATATTATTTTTTCTTCAAACGTCATTTAAGTGTGACATTATCCTGCTGTACTGATTATGTTTACGTGTCACTTTATTGCCGGCGGCAGGTAAAGTTCTACTTTATCTTGCCGGCGCTTAAGTACTACTTAAGCGCCGCTGGTCATAAATCATTAAAATATATTAATTTTCAAAGTTTATTTATTAAAATTTACATTAAAAATACATTGTGAAAACGAAGAATTTTGAAAATTTGAACTAGATGTTTTTGTTTTAAGTTTTCCCACTTGAGCCTGCTTCAGAATTGCTAGTACTGGGATCGAACTTGAGGTCCAAAATCTTCATAGCTATTTCGTTTTTGTTGGAGAGGGATTCTTCTATATACCCTTCAGCTACACTATTGGATTTCCAACCTCCGTGGCGCTTTAAACAGGTGATGTCGGCTCCACCATCCACCAAAAGTGTAGCTGAAGTTCTTCTCGAACAGTGGCCTGTATATTCCTTCCAATTAACCCAGTTTCAGCCCTTAGTTTCAAATATTTGCTTATGTCTACTCCATATTTAATATTCAGTAATGATTTGATCATCGAATAATGTGACCACATTGATGAACACTTCATCTTCTTTTTAGTGGCCAAATCAGAAAAATATGCTAGTAGTACCTTTCCGGAATAGTTCATGATATTTTTTTCCTCGGACCATTTAATAAATCTTTGAAAAACTGAATGGAAGAGATCGCTCGATTTTGATGGATCCAAATCATTGATCGCTGCATTTGCAGCTGAAGTAACTTCAGGGGGCGTACATGGCATTTCCTCTTGCGAATCTTCCATATCGAAGCTATAAAAGAATTTGTTTTAGCAAGAGAATAAAACTTACAGCACTTACATCAGCAATCGATTTTTGGATTTTTCTGTTGTCTTTGTTTACAGTCTACCATAGTAACGTTTCCAATATTACAAAGCACGCTGAATTAATTTGGTTTTTCTACAAACGTTAGTAAAAATTGAATTTTCTACACGGCCCACTGCAATTAAAAGTGTCATATTAAATTGAAAACGCGTTAAAAGTAAATCACGTGATTTACTTTTAACACCAGTGTTAAAAGTAAAATGTGAGGTTAGGTTATATGACTTAACATTGCCTTTATTATCAAGTATAATTTGGTGGACAACAAATTTAACGTTGCTCTACTAGTAGCTTGTTCTATTTCAATTGGATTTGCGTTGGAACTCATCTTTAGTTTAACTACTTTTGAGGTGATTACTTTTGACAAACATGTCATATTTAAGATTTTTCCGTAAATGTCACAGACTACTATTTTTTAGGTAATTTTTGGAATTTTTATTTTTTAATGAGGCTTTGAAATGCATTTTACTGTGTTAGAAAAAAAATTGTGTATGATTTACGTGTTAAAAGTGATTTTATTTTGAGAGTGGTAAGATTGCGGAACGAGCGCAGCGAGTGGAGCAACCCTACTTTTAACACTTATATCATAAATAACTATTTTATATAAAAAATCATGAGAAATTTTACAATTTAATGAATTGTTTGCGTTTGAAGAAAAAATAGCATATTTTATACGGAGCTTAAGTCGCTTTATGTGCTTCGGCTGCTTTTGTCTGACTCACTTCGTTCGTCAGTCAAACATATCAGCCTCAGCACATAAAGCATCACTTAAGCTCCTCATAAAATAATATACTATTATGAGGATCTTAAGCGACTTAAGCTCCATATAAAATATGCTATTTTTTCTTCAAACGCAAACAATTCATGTAATTGTAAAATTTTTAATTTAAATTTTAATCTAAATAAACTTTGACAATCACCAGCGGCATTTAAGTTCTTTACCAGCCGCTACAAGCACTTTATCTGCCGCCGTCAATAAAGTCACACTTAAACATAATCAATCCAGCAGGGTAGTCACTGGTCACATTTAAATAACGTTTGAAGATAAATATTATTTTTGCTTGTATTTTAAAAGTTAATATTTAGTTTATATCTATTTGTAATTTTTTTCTCGATAAATCCTTATTTATCGTTTTTTGAATCCAATTTTTCATTAGAACATTGATATATATATAATGTAATGCATTTTATTTATTATTTAAATTTAAGCAATAGTTATAAATTCAAAGTAAACGATGTAATTAGAAAAAGTATCTGAAATAGGTCAATTACAAATACAAATACAAATACTAGTATTTGTATTTGTAATTTAATACTTTCAAAAAATGAAGTGCAATTGTATTTCTACTTAATTCCTTTTTACTTTCTTATACGAAGTATAAGGAAGTACCTATTGTAATCGTGATTTTTTTCGACTTCGAGATTTTGATGGATTTACACGTTTTGAGGGGCCCTGAATCCATTTTGACCATTTTCGTCATGATGTCTGTCTGTATCCACGATAACTCAAAAACGACTTAACGGATTTGATTCAAATTTCATATTTAAGAGTTTTAACAAAATTGCCACATTAAATCTTTTTCATCTAGCACCTACACAAGTGGTACTTACCTGAAGACATTTTTTTTGAAATTCGGTCAAAAAAATTTCAAAAAAACTAGATATTCTTAAAACACTTTATATTTCTCATAGCGCACGTTGATATTTGAATTCGATGGTCGAGGTAGACCATGTGTCTCATTATATGGCTGCCAAACGGAAGGTCCCGGGTTCGAATCCCAGAAGGAACGGACCATTAGTTTTTTTTTATTTTACTGGTTTCTATGGTACCGAAAACAATAATAATGAATAAATAAATGTAATTTCATACCGGAAGATTTTTTAAGTGAGTAATAGGTCAAAAATCTAAAATAAAACACATTTTTGTCGTAAAATGCGGTTATAATGAGTGGGACAAGGACAGATTTATGCGTATTGCAATAAGTGCGACAGAGACTATTTGAAAATTGCTGAAAACCCTCAAAATTTTTACAAGAAATTTAACTTAATTTCTTTAGGAAAAGTAATTATTGTGATACTATCCGTATAAGAAAGTCATGTGTTGGGCACATCAGATATTTAGGAAATACATACCTGCAATATTATTTTGAAAAATGCATAAACAAAATTAGAATTATGTAAAGAATTTTTTTGTGCACTGTTGCTGAAATTTAAGAGCGGCATTTAAAGTACACACATAGAGTAAGGATGTTAAACCATACTATTTGAATATCGTAATAGGATCTTCCAATGTAAATATGACTATAGCCATTATAGGTTTACTCAAAGCATTCTGGTATGCAAATCGGTCGTTTGATGATGGCAAACACAAGTAGTTTTCAATATGGATCCTGCTGTCGTAATTTAGGTATACTGTCATTGCACATGAAAAAAACACCGACAGCGTTGTACTCGGAATAAAGTTTCCAGTCGACTTATTTAATATAAGTTAATAAGTGTAATAGTTAGTGACTGTAAACATGTCGGCCGAATGGCACACGTGAAATTTGGCGAGAAACGCCGAAGCAAGGATCGATCTCTGGAGTTCCGGACTTTGCTGCAGTTAATACCGGAGTCGAGCCGTGCTCCGGTTGACGGTCATCGGAGCGCACAGCGCAATGTACCACGAGTATTTTCGGAATAGTCCGTTGATTCATTCACGCCTTTATAAAGTTACAGGTATTAACTATTTTCCAGTGAAATATATGCTGTTGAACATGTTAATTAAAGCGCACATTACTTATTAATTTGGAGTGCTGTTAAATTTATCTTGGAAAACCTAACCTAACTTTCTAAAATACTGTAAATGAATTTGTTGATAATGTATATTTTTCTTCAAACGTCATTTAAGTGTAACATTATCCTGCTGTACTGATTATGTTTAAGTGTCACTTTATTGCCGGCGACAGGTAAAGTTCTACTTTATCTGTCGTCGCCGGCGCTTAAGTAGTACTTAAGCGCCGCTGGTCATAAGTCAAATTAATTGTCAAATATTATTTATTAAATTTTCAATTAATAATTTTACAATTTAATGAATTGTTTGCGTTTGAAGAAAAAATAGCATATTTTATTCGGAGCTTAAGTCGCTTTATGTGCTTCGGCTGCTTTTGTCTGACTCACTTCGTTCGTCAGTCAAACACCAGCCTCTGCACATAAAGCATCACTTAAGCTCCTTATAAAATAATATACTATTTTCTTCAAACGTCATTTAAGTGTGACATTATCCTGCTGTACTGATTATGTTTAAGTGTCACTTTATTGTCGGCGACAGGTAAAGTACATAAGTCAAATTAATTGTCAAAATTTATTTATTAAAATTTCAATTAATAATTTTACAATTTAATTAATTGTTTGCGTTTGAAGAAAAAATAGCATATTTTATTCGGAGCTTAAGTCGCTTTATGTGCTTCGGCTGCTTTTGTCTGACTCACTTCGTTCATCAATCAAACACCAGCCTCTGCACATAAAGCATCACTTAAGCTCCTTATAAAATAATATACTATTTCTTGACTAACAATTTTACCTTAAAGTCTGTGAGCTGAAGAAAATTTTAAACAAAAAGACTAATTTCATTTCATTCGTTCGTTCACATGCTTGATTTTTATATGGTTACTAGGTTAAACCTCCAGGTTTCGTATGACTACAATAATTAGTCAACGAAAGGTTTTTGTTAAATTGTGAAACAAATGTGTAGGTACATTTACATATACACAATACATTTACAAAGCATGTCAATGTTTAAATCCAATTACAGGGCTATTCACTAATTCATAACGACGTCGTTGGACATCTTTGAATTACGATAGTCGTCTAATAGCGACATGGGCGCCTGAAACGTATTCTGTATTATTTTCTTAGCAGTTATTTAACGTCATGTCGTTATAAAATTGTCGTTAGTAGACGGCAGCTAAACAGGGCATCGTAAACGAATATTGTCTAATCGTTAGGCTAAATATCTGATGTGTCCAACACATGACTTTCTTATACCTACCGATAGTACCACAATTATACGGGGTGATCAGTAATTGGCGCACTCCGAATACAGTGAGTTATAGAGCACATTAAAACTAAGTATAATCTGCAAAGAAATATTAAATCTGATGGTTAGTTTCCGAGTTATAGAGTTTCCCTCATCCAAGTTACAAGCTAATTATTTTAATAACCAAGACAAAAATGAGTGAATAATTCATGCTACTATAATCTCTGGATAAAATGCAATATGATTTGTTCAATTTTTTTTACAAAACCTCTAATTCAAAGAAATTGAAAATGTTAAAATTTAATAAAATACCTAAATTTGAGAGAATTTTGAAGTTTGGCAACCTCTCAAGCTCCCCTTGGGATAAACTAAAATACCTTCTATTGCCATGAAAATAATAATAATTTCAATTGTTGTTTCTGTTTTTTAATAAAATTGACAGTACTAAATTACTTTGACAAGTTCTCGCATCATAAAATATTGAACGTTTCTCTTTTTTTTTCTCGTAGAACCTATTCACACGTTCAATGCAGTATTGCCAGTTTTATTTTCACAAAAGTGGTCATATCTTTGTAAAGAAAGAACTTACAGCACTGCGGTAAAAATTTTCATCATTCTTAAAACGTAAAGTTTGTCACAGTATGCTCCGAGTGCGGCAATTACTGATCACCCTGTATATACAGGGTGTCCCAAAATTAGCCTGCCAAAATGTACCATGTATTTGCTTTTGTTCGTATTAATTTGGAGGTCCATTTTGTTTGCTGCTACTACCGGCTTGCTTGCTATTTCATGTAACTCCCTTATAGTTCGTGCTATTAATAGTATGTCATCTGCATATGCAAGGCATTGATGACTCTTGTTAAAGAGGATACCTTTTCTGTTTAGGCCGCTATCTCTTATAGTTTTTTTTCCGGGATTATATTAAATAATGTAGTCGATAGCGGGTCACCCTGTCATACTCCTGAGTTCACTTCGAACTCGTTTGATATCTTTCCATTGACCTTTCTGCACAAGTTGTCTCGCGTAATGTCATTATGACTAGTCTTATTATTTTTCTGGAATATTAAGTTCTAGAATATTAAGTACCTACGGATAGTACCACAATTACTTTTCCTAAAGAAATTAAGTTAAATTGCTTGTAAAAATCGTATTTCAATTTTGAGCGTTTACAGCAATTTTAAAATAATTTTCGGAAGTCTCTGTCGCACTTATTGCAATACGCATAAATCTGTCCTTGTTCCACTCACTATAACCGAATTTTACGGCAAAAATATGTTTTATTTTTTTGAATTTTATTTGACGGAATTTCAAAAGAAAGTTCAAACAAAATTTGTTCAAAATTCAATTCTAAATCAATGTTAAAGAATAAAAAAATCTCGTAAATTGTTTATTTTTCAAGATATTCCTAAAAAACCAAAAAATGTCTTCAGGTAAGTACCACTTGTGTTGGTGCTAGACAAAAAAGATGTAATGTGGCACCCACAATTTTGTTCAAACTCTTAACTATGAAATTTGAATCAAATCCGATAAGTCGTTTTTGTGTTATTCAGGGGCCCTCAAACACAGATATGTATTACTGGATAAACACAAGACCCGACCTGCACGTGAAAATTGGCTACCTTTACGAAGCAAAATTATGAGCTTATACAAGGTGTGTCACGACGAGTTGACAGTAGACATAACTCTCTTACTAAACACAATTTGGTTCTAAAAATTAGTACACTCCCATTGTACAATGTGCTCTATTTAATGAAAATATTGCCACCTTTCTGGTACTTCCGGTTATACCGGAAGTAGACACAAACTTTGTTATTTTAAATGGAACACCCTGTATATTTTTGAATTTTTAGATTCTATACTTCATTTTAGACATAAAAGTATTAAGGTTGTATGGTCCTAACATTAACGGTATTATAATTATTTACACTTTTTTTTTACAAAAACATAGATGTAAATAAAAATTCGAATCTTGACAATGACACATTTTTTCCAAAGTTTTTTCTTGTCTTTGAGGTAGGAATATACAAACATTAAGCTGATATAGTTTTTGGAAAACTTGCTTTATACAGGGTGTTGGTGGTTGTCCGTTCATTTTTAAAAACTTTAACCAATGATAACTTAATTTTTTTAAATGGAACTCCCTATATATTTATAGATTTTCCAATTCTACTCTTAATTCGAGACATAAAAGTATTAAGGTTGTAAGGTTTTAAAAATAACGGTATTATAATTAATTACGCTTTTTAAAAGTTAACGGTCAATCACAAGCACCCTGTATAAAATAAGTTTTTAAAACCTTATTACCATGTTTCTTGTACATTTCTGCGTCCACTAAAATTTGGTTTATTTTTTGAAAGAACGTGTCATTAGTAAAATATGAAAATGTTTGACTCGAAGTTTTTGTATGAAAAAATTGGAAGAAACATAATTACTTAATTAAAATAAATAAAATAAATAAATAAAAAATATTAAATTAAATATAGTAAAAACAAATTTTAGTGGACGTAGAAATGTACAAGAAACATGGTAATATGGTTTTGAAAAACTTATTTTATATCTACAGGGTGCTTATGGTTGTTCGTTAACTTTTAAAAACCTTGAAAATTGGAAAAAACGTAATTAATTATATAACCGTTAATTTTAAGACTTTACAACTTTAATACTTTTATGTCTAGAATTAAGTGTAGAATTCGAAAATGTGGAAATATATAGGGTGTTCCATTTAAAAAAATAAAGTTATCATTGGTCAAAATTTTTTAAAATGAACGGACAACCACCAACACCCTGTATAAAGCAAGTTTTCCAAAACTACATCAGCATATTGCTTGTATATTCCTACTTCAAACGTAAGAAAAAAACTTTGGAAAAAATATGTCATTGTCAAGATTCGAATATTTAATTACATCTATGTTTTTGTAAAAAAACATGAAAAAGTGTAAATAATTATAATACCGTTAATGTTAGGACCATACAACCTTAATACTTTTATATCTAAAATGAAGTGTAGAATCTAAAAATTCAAAAATATGCAGGGTGTTCCATTTAAAATAAGAAAGTTTGTGACTACTTCCGGTATAACTCGAAGTACCAGACATGTGGCAATATTTTCATTACATAGAGCACATTGTATAATGGGCGTGTACCAATTTTTAGAACCAAATTGTGTTTAGTAATAGAGTTATGTCTACTGTGAACTCGTCGTGACACACCCTGTATGTATATCGAGCGATCAAATAAATTTGTAATCGAGTCATCCATGAATTTGAATCCGTATGTCTTTAACTTGAACTATTTTAGCTTTCAACTGACTTTTTATTGTAATGCAGTTCAAGTAACTACATACGATTTCGGGTTCATGGATGACTCGATTACAAATTTATTTGATCGCTCTTTATAAATTATAATAGGGACGTACCATTTTTTAAAAATCCCTTTTTTTTCTGTAAAAAATGTAAAACGACTATATTAATAATACTCTACAGCAAAAAAATTTTTTTTTACTCAATATTTGTACATAAAATATCTGATGTGCCCAACACATACGGATAGTATCACAATAATTACTTTTCCTAAAGAAATTAAGGTAAATTTCTTGTAAAAATTTTGAGGGTTTCCAGCAATTTTCAAATAGTCTCTGTCGAACTTATTGCAATACGCATAAATCTGTCCTTGTCCCACTCATTATAACCGAATTTTACGACAAAAATGTGTTTTATTTTAGATTTTTGACCTATTACTCACTTAAAAAAATCTCCCGATATGAAATTACATTAATTGATTCATTATTATTGTTTTCGGTACCATAGAAACCAGTAAAATAAAAAAAAACTAATGGTCCGTTCCTTCTGGGATTCGAACCCGGGACCTTCCGTTTGGCAGCCATATAATGAGACACATGGTCTACCTCGACCATCGAATTCAACTATCAACGCGCGCTATGAGAAATATAAAGTGTTTTAAGATAAACTAGTTTTTTTGAAATTTTTTTGACCGAATTTCAGAAAAAAGTTCAAACAAAATTTGTTCAAAATTCAATTCTAAATCAATGTTAAAGAATAAAAAAATCTCATAAATTGTTTATTTTTCAAGATATTCCTAAAAAACCTAAAAATGTCTTCAGGTAACTGCCACTTGTTTTGGTGCTAGATGAAAAACATTGAATGTGGCACCCACAATTTTGTTCAAACTCTTAAATATGAAATTTGAATCAAATCCAATAAGTCGTTTTTGAGTTATGGTGGATACAGACAGACAGACAGACATCATGGCGAAAATGGTCAAAATGAATTCAGGGGCCCTCAAAACGTGTAAATCCATCAAAATCTCGAAGTCGAAAAAAATCACGATTACTACACTTCCTTATACTTCGTATAAGAAAGTAAAAACGATTATAAATTGACCGTAATTCAAATATATTATTGCCGCCCGAAAACGCTTTGAGATCGGAGAGTCCTATGTGACGTCACGAATCTAGTTGACATTGCCATGTCTAAATATTTTTTACGCGTTTTTCGAAATAAGTCAAAATGCGTGCTGCACTGTGGAACTAGATTCGTGACGTCAGCAGTCTTTTGGGCCGATTCGGGCGTTTCCGGGCGATGCGTGGAAATTTCAAATTTTACAATACTTTTTATTTATTTACTTGGAAAGTACGGACCAAAAATTTTTTTCAAAAATATTGATAGTGATAATTTGGTATCAGCTTTTCAAAAAAAATTATTTTGAAAATCATGCAAAGTCCCTATTACACATGGATACTCTAGAACATATAGTAACAGATAGTAACTATAGACTCACAGTATAAACTTATTATACCAGTATTACCATGGTAGAATAAGGATTTTGCTAAAACTAGGCTAAAACCCAACAGATGTCCAACAGTTTAGTTACTAGTCACATGTATAAATCCGTGTTATTAGTTGACAAAAAGTTTGTACAGCCAAAATGAAAATTAGAACACCAAACGCTATAAAATCTGCCTGACGACGCTACCGGATGGTGTCAATAAAATTTGAGAAGTAATTAAATGGTTCGCAATTTAAATATTGGGTTAGCAAGAAAAATCAACTATTAAATCATTTGGACAGCATAGAAAGTTTTTGTCGGCAATAAAAAAATATCGGGCTCAATACGTGGACAGCAAACAAATGAAATTGTATCAGCAAGTAAACACATCTTTAGTCAACTTAATATTTATGCGTATTCAAAATAAATAGTCCTGAAACAAAGTTATTACTTGGTCAGCAGGATTACAAAATTGATCAGTAACAAAATAATATCAATAAGCTATAATATTAATGTGTTTGCATATTAAAATCATGGTCAGCTGACAAATTAAAAGGGTGAAAACGAAATTTTTTACTTTCCGGAGTGCTGTCATATCTCACACACCATAACTTAGAAAAAATGTAAAAACTGTTCTAGATAGATATTTTTGCGTAGAATCCAGTGGCTACTCGAAAAAAATGTTTTGCACCGTTTAATAGATATGAGCAGTTAGGTTTTGTTAAATGGGACACCCTGTATTTTTTAGTCTCATTAAATTTGTCAATTTTTTTGTCATTAAAATGATGTATAACATTAAGCACTTTAAAATTTAATAAATGCCCTAAAAAAGTAAAAAACCCAATTATAAGGCAAAAATTTTTAGTTGGCCATGAAAATCGGGGATAAAGAAATGTTTATTAATATTATTTTTATTTTATCTTAGTAAAAAAGAAACAAAAAGCGATATACATTTTTTTAACGGTCATATAAATAAACAATCAAACTTAACAAAATATTTTACGTTCTTATTTTTTTTATGTAATATAGTGTCTCATGTTGCTTGTAAACATTTCTTTACCCCCGATTTTCAAGGCCAACTAAATTTTTTTGACTTATAATTGGGTTTTTTGCTGTTTTAGGGCATTTATTAAATTTGAAAGTGCCTACTGTTTACATCATTTTAATGAGAAAAAATAGACAAATTTAATGAGACTAAAAAATACAAGGTGTTCCATTTAAAAAAGACCTAGTTTGGGTCATATCTCTTAAACGATGCAGATCAATTTTTTTCGAGTACTCCATTGGATTCTACGCAAAAATATCTATCTAGAACAGTTTTTACTTTTTTTCTAGCTTACACGGTATGTGAGATATGACAGCACCCCAGAAAATGAAAATTTTCGTTTTCACCCTGTATCTCAGAAACAAAACAAGTTAGCTTAGTTCTGTTTGCGGCATTAAAAGTTTAACGAAAAAGTGGTACAGGTTCGCGAAAACCGCAAATTTCTATCTTTACAAGTTACAGAGATACCCTGCAATTACAAGCAATTTGGGACACAGTGTACATTTGTTGTTGTAGAAATAGACTTTATTAGCAGAATAAAATAAATTTTACAGCTTACCAAAATTTTATTAAATCTGACTTCTTTATTACTTATATTGCTGCGAATGTATTTAATTAGCTATAGAAATAACTTTAGAGCTGCCTAATATGAGATTATTTGCTGATCAATTTTCTTCTACTTGCTGACCACAAGTGGCGGCTCAACTTACTCTATTTGCCGACAGAAAGCATTTTAGAGCTGACCAAAACCTCAATATTATGCTGATCGTTTAAATGATAGCCATAAAATTTGCCGGAGATACCACGATGAACCAAACCTAACAATTATTATATACAAAAGCACCGAAAAAACACGGGTTTGTAATAGTTTTTGTTACTTTATCTATTTTAGTATTTAATAGTATTTATTTTTATGTAGCTAAGTTTATTATTTTAGTAATTCAATGTAAAAAAAAACATTTATCGTAGTCTTGCTCATGCTTTCAACTTTTCGAACAGTCCCGCTCAAATCGAGTATACTTGTGCGCAATCTCCATAGGAGCCCAAGGGACCAAGGGTACGATGCGCAGTTTCAATTTGCTTCAACTTTCGTTAACGGCAATGCTTATCCAGTAACACATATCCGTGCCCTCAAAACGTGTAACTCCATCAAAATCTCGAAGTCGAAAAAAATCACGATTATACTTTCTTATTACTTCGTATAAGAAAATAAAAACACTAAAATTAAGTTTTTTCATTCGTTAATGAACAATCATTAAATGATAGATGAATTAAATAGTTAATTTAATTGTTGAACAACGTTTTAAATATTAATATTAAAATATAAAAAAAAAAAATTAAAAGATTAGTTGTAGGAAATATTTTTCTCTACAACTTTGTGCTGATGCTTTTTATTCGAAAATCTAATAGGAAAGAAGTTATTCAATAAATAAAAATATCTGATGTGTCCAACACATGACTTTCTTATACATTATCATGATACAGTTTTAATATTTGGAAAATACTGAAGGGGTAGCCAATAGTCACATGCAGTCGACATTCAATACGTTATTAATATAAAATCACATTTATTTGTAATTATTGTTTTCGTTACCATAGAAACCAGTAAAATTAAAAAAATGATGGTCCTTCTGGGATTCGAACCCGCGACCTTCCGTTTGGCAGTCAAGTCCCTTTAGTCACTAGTCTATCTCGGCTGTCGGATTTCGGATTCAACGCGCACTATGAGAAATACAGGGTGGTCCAGGTTAAACGTCATTAATTTTTGGATTGTCTGTTCAATTTAGAGGAAATAGTTACTCTTGAAAATTTTTTATTTAAGGTTTCGCTTTTGAGATATTTGAGTTTGAAGGTTTGGAAACAACATCAAATGCTATGCTGAATTAAAGAAAATTTTGAATAAGTTCTCAAAATAGGCTTTGATACATTTTCGACCTCTTTTAGCCACGGAATTAATCACTGCCAAGACTTGATGGTAATTTTCCGGATTTGTCAGACCTAACCGAAATTTTCTTTAATTCTGCACAGCATTTGATATTGTGTTTCCAAACCTTCAAACTCAAATATCCCAAAAACGAAACCTTAAATTAAAATTTGTCGAGAGTAACTATTTTCTCTAAATTAAACAGACAATCCAAAAATTGTATTTTCCTCGCTATATATCCAGTGGCGTCGAAAATTGGAGGGAAAAGTGGAAAGGCCCCAAGGATCTACGCCAATGGAGATTTTTTTTTAAATGAGCCCCATTATTATCTTGAAATGTACTACATTACTCTGTGTGCGAAATTTAATGGAAATCGTTCAAGTGGTTTAGAAGTTATGTTAAGAAAACGAGTTTTTATTTTAAACTTTGACACCCTGTATCTTTGTTATGTAACATTTTTGAACAAAGTCTTTTAATAAAAGTCTATTTTTTTCATGATGCTCTATCACCTCCCAAAATTAATAACGTTCAACATGGACGACCCTGTATAAGAGTTTTTACTTTCTTATAGGTGTTTTTGAAATAGGTGGTCAAAATTTAGGAGCATGTAGAGCAAGTAAAATGATGAAGAAATCCTTTATAAAATTATTTTCTAAAGTGCTTTATAAGGGAGCTACAGCCCCGTAATTGTAGGCCCCTAAGAATGGTATTTATTAAATATCTCCGAAACCGTTTAAGATGTAATAATGAACTTTTGTACAGCCACTAGCCCTTTTATGCTTAACAATATGAAATTAGTATCATCTGAAAATTTTATTCAAGGGTGTGTCAAGTGGGGGGGGGCGGGGGGTAACTATGATCCCAACTTTTTTGTATGTTGTTTTTTTGTTTTTGACATGAAATTATTAAATTTAATAGTTTTTTACAAAAGTTGTCCACTTGTTTAATTTCGATGCCATGCACCGTTTTCGAGTAAAATCGATTTGAAATTTTTTAACATACTCTGAACGTGAAGTGTTTTTTTTTTAAATTCTCTAAATAAATATACAAAATTTTGGAGCATGTAGAGCAAGTTAAATGATGAAGAAAACCTTTATAAAGTTTTTCTCTAAAGTGTTTTAAACGGTTTCGGAGATATTTAAAAAAAACATTCTTAGGGACTCACTATTAAGGGGCTGTAACTCCCTTAGAAAGCACTTTAGAAAATAATTGTATGAAGGTTTTCTCCATCATTTGACTTGCTCTACATTCTCCTAAATTTTTTATATTCATTTCGAAAATTTCAAAAAAAACGCTTCACGTTAAAAATTTTCAAATCGATTTTACTCAAAAACGGTCCATGGCATCGAAATTAAACAAGTGGATCATTTTTTTGTAAAAAACTATTAAATTTAATAATTTCATGTCAAAAACAAAAAAACACAACATACAAAAAAATTGGCATCATATTTACCCCTCGCCCCCCCCCGCTTGACACACCCTTGAATAAAATTTTCCGATGATACTAATTTCATATTGTTAAGCATAAAAGAGCTAGTGATTGTACAAAATTTTATTATTATATCTTAAACGGTTTCGGAGATATTTAATAAATACCATTCTTATAGGCCTACAATTACGGGGCTGTAGCTCCCTTAGAAAGCACTTTAGAAAATAATTTTATAAAGGTTTTCTTCATCATTTGACTTGCTCTAGATGCTCCTAAATTTTGACCACCTATTTCAAAAACACCTTGTATAATTTGATGGATTTTGATGGATTTACACGTTTTGAGGGCCCCTGAATCCATTTTGACCATTTTCGCCATGATGTCTGTCTGTGTGTGTGTGTCTGTCTGTATCCACGATAACTCAAAAACGAGTGATCGGATTTAATTCAAATTTCAGATTTAAGAGTTTGAACAAAATTGTGGGTGCCACATTAAATCTTTTTCGTCTAGCACCAACACAAGTGGTACTTACCTGAAGACATTTTTAGGTTTTTTAGGAATATGTTGAAAAATAAACAATTTACGACATTTTTTTATTCTTAGATATTGATTTAGAATTAAATTTTGAACAAATTTTGTTTGAACTTTTTTTTGAAATTCCGTCAAAATTTTTTAATTATTTATTCATATAGTAGCTCCATCTATCTCTCAGTGACAAGAGTACATGTTTAAATTACACAGAAATCTATACCGTTGAGGAAATCGATTGTAGCAGTATTATTTGAAATGATCGACGGCTACGGCAGCATTGTGCTGGTGAAACTACCACCGGTTGTTACGCGGTCGTTGATTTGTATTTTTTGTGTTATATTGTAATATGTACAGTTAATTTCACAGAAATTTGGTTATTTTTTATCATGAGTCGTTCAGTAAGTTTTGGCATTTTGATTTTTGGCGACGGATGCAAATAAGTACTTAATTTGTCAATTTGACAGTAAACGTCAATCAAACAAAGGCATTGTAACACAGGGAATCAGGGAAATATTAGGTGTAGTCGATTTCTGTGAAATTAACTATACCTATAATTATTATTGAAAAAATCGAAGGCAATGGCAGCATCGTGGTGGCGTGTTTTTTGTGTTTATTGATATATTGTAATACAATTAAATATTATTGAAAAAACGGAGCAAGACAGAAAACTATCGTGGGGTGAAGCCCGCGGGGGACAGCTAGTAATAAGTAAATGTGATTTTATATTAATAACGTGTTGAATGTCGACAGCATGTGATTATTGGCTACCCCTTCAGTATTTTCCAAAGATTAAAACTGTATCATGGCAATGTATATAAGAAAGTCATGTGTTAGGCACTTCAGATATATAGAATACCTATCTCGTGTTTTTGAAATTTTTTTGACGAAATTTCAAGAAAAAAACAAACAAAATTTGTTCAAAATTTAATTCTAAATCAATGTTATAAATAAAAAAATCTCATAAATTGTTTATTTTTCAAGATATTCCTTAAAAACCTAAAAATGTCTTCAGGTAAGTGTCACTTGTTTTGGTGCTAGATGAAAAACATTGAATGTGGCACCCATAATTTTGTTCAAACTCTTAAATATGAAATTTGAATCAAATTCGATAAGTCGTTTTGGAGTTATGGTGGATACAGACAGATACACAGACATCATGGCGAAAATGGTCAAAATGGATTCAGGGGCCCTCGAAACGTGTAAATCTCAAAGTCGAAAAAAATCACGATTACTATACCTACTTTCTTATTACTTCGTATAAGAAAGTAAAAATCGACCCATACTTAAGGGCTGGTGAAAGAACGACGGGGTCTAGGAATACAAAAACTCCATTTCAAAAGTACATTTCAACTCCCTAATACTGTACTATCCGAACTAATCATAAACCGTATTTTTATTAAAAATTATTACACTCTCTGTAAAATTTCCGATAGGATGGAAATAAAAACAAAAATATCTGATGTGCCCAACACATGACTTTCTTATACGGATAGTATCACAATAATTACTCTTCCTAAAGAAATTAAGTTAAATTTCTTGTACAAATTTTGAGGGTTTCCAGCAATTTTCAAATCGTCTCTGTCGCACTTATTGCAATACGCATAAATCTGTCTTTGCCCCACTCATTATAACCGAATTTTACGACAAAAATGTGTTTTATGTACGACTGCATTATAAAGTACTGTTTATGACGTACTTTTGCGTGCGTAAAGTGGCTCTTTATACACTAGTGTATAATGGCACTTTATTTTACTATTATTGTAAAATATCAATATATCAGCTGTCAATGTCACAATAAATACTATCAGAATTAATTTATTACTGTTATTTATAATTTTTCTAAATAATTAAAAGGTAATTTTCGCAGTTGAACATAAAGTTTTGTATGCAACTCGTATATAATCTGACTTTATTGACTCGTCCTATTTATTTTATCATAAACCCGACTCGTTAATAAAGTCATAGATTATATACTTGTTGCATAAACTACTATTATTTCAGATTTTTGACCTATTACTCACTTAAAAAAATCTCCCGATATGAAATTACATTTATTTATTCATTATTATTGTTTTCGGTACCATAGAAACCAGTAAAATAAAAAAACTAATGGTCCGTCCTTCTGGGATTCGAACCCGGGGCCTTCCGTTTGGCAGCCATATAATGAGACACATGGTCTACTTCGACCGTCGGATTCAACTATCAACGCACGCTATGAGAAATATAAAGTGTTTTAAGAATATCTAGTTTTTTGAAATTTTTTTTACGGAATTTCAAAAAAAAGTTCAAACAAAATTTCTTCAAAATTCAATTCTAAATCAATGTTAAAGAATAAAAAAATCTCATAAATCGTTTATTTTTCAAGATATTCCTAAAAAACCTAAAAATGTCTTCAGGTAACTGTCACTTGTTTTAGTGCTAGATGAAAAACATTGAATGTGGCACCCTCAATTTTGTTCAAACTCTTAAATATGAAATTTGAATCAAATCCGATAACTCGTTTTTGAGTTATGGTGGATACAGACAGACACACAGACAGACATCATGGCGAAAATGGTCAAAATGGATTCAGGGGCCCTCAAAACGTGTAAATCCATCAAAATCTCGAAGTCGAAAATTAGGATTAAATTTTGAACAAATTTTGTTTGAACTTTTTTTTGAAATTCTGTCAAAAAAATTTCAAAAAAAACGCGATATTCTTAAAACACTTATACCGAGAGATCACAAATTATCTTGGTCAAAGGTGGTTATGAAATGAAAAACGACGGTCTTAGCTTGTATCATCCTTTTGAAGTTTATCAAGTTATGTGCCATAATAAGTATTGACACGATACTAGCTCCGGCAATTATTTTAAAATCCATGACCACCTTAGACCAAGATAATTTTTAATCTCTCGCTATTTCTCATAGTGCGCGTTTATCGTTGAATTCGACCGGCAGTCTAGGTAGACTAGTGTCACATAGAGGCTTGGCTGCCAAACGGAAGGTTCCCGGTTCGAATCCCAGAAGGACCGTTTTTTTGTTATTTACTGGTTTGCATGGTACCGAAAACAATAATAATGAATAAATAAATGTGATTTTATATCGGGAGATTTTTTTAAGTAAGTAATAGGTCAAAAATCTAAAATAAAACACATTTTTGTCGTAAAATTCGGTTATAATG
The DNA here is from genome assembly GCA_963942485.1 of Pediacus dermestoides. NCBI lineage: Eukaryota > Metazoa > Arthropoda > Insecta > Coleoptera > Cucujidae > Pediacus > Pediacus dermestoides. Next base: position 19,799,617 of record OZ012626.1, on the reverse strand, counting down.
AGTGGGACAAGGACAGATTTATGCGTATTGCAATAAGTGCGACAGAGACTATTTGAAAATTGCTGGATACCCTCAAGATTTAAACAAGATTTTTACAAGAAATTTAACTTAATTTCTTTAGGAAAAGTAATTGTGGTACTATCCGTATAAGAAAGTCATGTGTTGGACACATCAGATATTTTTGTTAAAGGTCCCTAAAATACATTCAAACCTTTTATTATGTATGATATGTAATTGACATATCATACATAACACAATTTATGTCAATGTCATTAGAACAAATATTTCTCAAAAATAGTGGACTTCGGATTTTAATCACCATGTTACTATAGTAACCAGACTGAAATGAGTCCGTAAAATAGCTATTTTAGGGACTGTGTACAAAAAAATATTGAGCATTAAAAAAAATCCAATATTTCGGTTTTTCCAGAATATCTCAAAAACTAAAAGAGATATTCAAATCTGTTGGCTAATTTAAAATGGCCCTGAACTTCTTAAAAACTTTCCGTCTTTGTATCTCCAATAATAAAGAAGTTACCCATAGTGGAGCCACCAATTTGGGACACAGTGTATAAGAAAGTCATGTGCTGGACACATCAGATATTTTTACTTTGACTTTAAGCTCGTGTGTGTTTAAGAGTGCGCCTATTAATAATACTTACATAGATTTAATGATGTAAGTGAGCCAGTATATTCGTGTGTATGTGGTCCCCACCAAGCCGCATTGAAAGAATTTGGAATGTAGGATGAGTTTTAAAGAATATTTAAAAAGATTTGAGAAATATTCTTAATTTAAATGTGAAAAAATAAACAAAAATACTCTTCTATTAATAAATAATACTCTAATAATTTTTCTACTCCTTTTAAACATGACTACTTATTAGAAACGGCTTGGGGCCGCTTCGGGTGTTTTCGTCATTTTAGAAACGCTCGAAGTTTTATTAAGCACGGCTTGAATTTTGTTGGCATAAATCAAGTTGGTAGTTTGACGTTTGTCAGTTTCGCATTCATAGATAATAGGATAATAAAAGAATTTCCAAATTTTAGTATTTTTATGATGGTCGTAGAAAAAGTATAGGCGCCGTGCTGCCCCCTGTATCAGCCATGCTAAAAGTATCGAGACCCGATAAACTGTGCTATCAAAAGTGTCAAAGTATATTATAATAAATATACAGGATGTTCGCGTGAAGTGGCTCACTATTGCTAACTTCGTTATTATTGGAGCTACAAAGTCAGTTAAATTAGCAAACTAGTAGCATTTTTTCCGCTGATTACAATGGTGAAAACAGAAAAATAATTGACCATCTGGTTTTCGAGATATTCACAAAAGTAACATTTTTTTAAATGGAACACCCTATATATTTTTACAGAAATCGATGAAAAATTAAATTCTGTACAAAAAATGTCCTTAATTTGTTTTGATTATTGGGAACTGAAATATAGAATACGCCACCTGGCGGTACAAATTGTCCCCCGTGAAAGAGAGTCACTTTGACATTTCAACATGTGAAGTATAGCAGGCTGCACAAAGTTAATTTTCTTGTTAAATATGATAACTAATAAAACGTTAAGATTTGTTTCAAATATTGCAGATAAGGCACACATAATTAGTGTTAAATACTTGTTATATGTTTATTATTACAGTGTTATGTGTAACGGAGAGCAAAAAGGGCCACCTGTTGTGTTTAAAACCGGTATGAACCAGAGACTTTTCTCTGGATGAACTGCAAAGTTTTTTGTTGTGTTAATGGTTGTAAGTTGTAATAGCAAAGGGAAAAGAAATTGACAACTTAGTTTTCATTTATTTATTATTTATTTTCTTTTTATAAGAAGGAGTTTCACGGAGGGAAATTGGCTCATGTTTTTCCAAAACAACTTTCCTTTTCGACCATGTGCATTTCATATCAGTACCAGATATGTGATCCAAGTGTTTTATATCGTGCCTGAAACAGAAAAAAAAAGAACAAAAGCAAACCAAAAAGACCAGAAAAATAAAATTGATAGTATGTATTAACAATTGCAAACGCCATGATATTTTTGCCAACGAAGATGTTTGATGACATCCAAAAATACATGTATGTACCTATTAAATGATTTGTTGTTACATTTCCCTTCTTCCAACTTTAACTAAATTAATTGCTTTTTCCAAAAACTAATTACAACCTAACCTTGCAAATATTTTTTATTACTTACCTTCTGTTAAATTTCTCGAGTTGTGATGCATCTAGGACCGAAATAATTCGATTAAACTGAGTTTCATTGTGGTAATTTACTTATTGTAAAAACACAAATAAAAGAATCACACACAAAAATTAAAAAACTTGCGTTAAATCTCGACACCGTTCATATAAACATGTGTAAATATTTGTGCGACCTTGAAAGCGACTCTCTTTCAAGCTTACGACTGCAGCGCCCCCATCGGTCATTTCAGTTCCCAATAATTTAAAATAAGCGAGTTATTTTGAAAAAAAGTTTGCAGTTCTTTAAAATCAAGTAGCCATTAAACGGAATAGTAATTTATTAAAACCGAACAATCATAATTTTGAATTTAAGCAAGTTGAAAAAAAGTTGAAAGAATTACGGAAATATTACTATTTTATTTAATATTTTTATTATACAGGTGTTTGCGCGAAGTGGTTCACTATTGCTAACTTTGTTATTATTGGAGCTATAAAGTCGGTTAAATTAGCAAACTAGTAGCATTTTTTCCGCTGATTATAATGGTGAAAACAGAAAAACAATTGGCCATTTAGTTTTCAAGAGATTCACAAAAATAACATTTTTTAAATGGAATGTATATTCTTGCAAAAATCGATGACAAATTATATTCTGAACAAAGAATGTTCTTATGCTTTTTTGACAATTATTTAAAATAACCGAGTTATTTTGAAAAAAAATTTCAAATTTTTAATATCAAGTAGCCATGAAAATTATAATTTTGTAAATTTTCAATATTTCCGTAATTCTTTCAAGTATTTTTCAACTTGCTTAAATTCAATATTATTATTGTTTGGTTTTAATAAATTACTATTCCGTTTTATGGCTACTTGATTTTAAAGAATTGCAAACTTTTTTTCAAAATAACTCGCTTATTTTAAATTATTATCAAAATATCTGATGTGTCCAACACATGACTTTCTTATACTTACGGATAGTATCACAATAATTACTTTTCCTAAAGAAATTAAGTTAAATTTCTTGTAAAAATTTTGAAGGTTTCCAGCAATTTTCAAATAGTCTCTGTCGCACTTATTGCAATACGCATAAATTTGTCCTTGTCCCACTCCTGTGGACAAAAATGTGTTTTATTTTAGATTTTTGACCTATTACTCACTTAAAAAAATCTCCCGGTATGAAATTACATTTTTTATTCATTATTATTGTTTTCGGTACCATAGAAACCAGTAAAATAAAAAAAAAACTAATGGTCCGTTCCTTCTGGGATTCGAACCCGGGACCTTCCGTTTGGCAGCCATATAATGAGACACATGGTCTACCTCGACCATCGAATTCAAATATCAACGTGCGCTATGAGAAATATAAAGTGTTTTAAGAATATCTAGTTTTTTTGAAATTTTTTTGACCGAATTTCAAAAAAAAGTTCAAACAAAATTTGTTCAAAATTCAATTCTAAATCAATGTTAAATAATAAAAAAATCTCATAAATTGTTTATTTTTCAAGATATTCCTAAAAAACCTAAAAATGTCTTCAGGTAACTGTCACTTGTTTTGGTGCTAGATGAAAAACATTGAATGTGGCACCCACAATTTTGTTCAAACTCTTAAATATGAAATTTGAATCAAATCCAATAAGTCGTTTTTGAGTTGTGGTGGATACAGACAGACAGACACACAGACACACACAGACACACACACACACACACACACACACACACACACACACAGATAGACATCATGGCGAAAATGGTCAGAATGGATTCAGGGGTCCTCAAAACGTGTAAATCCATCAAAATCTCGAAGTCGAAAAAAATCACGATTACTATACTTCCTTATACTGCGTATAAGAAAGTAAAAAAGATGAGGACATTTTTTGTATAGAATTTAATTTACCATCAATTTTTGCAAAAATATATAGGGTGTTCCTTTTTAAAAAATGTTATTTTTTTGATTTTCTTGAAAACCAGATGGTCAATTGTTTTTTTGTTTTTACCATTGTAATCAGCGGAAAAAATGCTACTAGTTTGCTGATTTAACCGACTATGTAGCTCCAATAATAACGAAGTTAGCAATAGTGAGCCACTTCGCGCGAACACCCTGTATAAAGATGAACCGTTTTTACTGAAATGTAATGATTGATTAATCATTAGTTAGAGCAATAGGTTCTATTGAGTGCATTTTTAGTGATTAAAAGTTGATAAAAGGCGCTTAATTTACACATCCAAACATTGGATGTTTCAAGTTTTCAAACTGCTTATAACTTTAAAAACTATGGAGAGCGCCGCTTATTTTTGGCATTTTCGTAATCAGGAAATCCTAAAATTAACAAGATAATTTCAAAATTCTTCCAAAATCGCTCCGGTACGCATTCGCCAAATTTTCTAATATAAGTAATAACTAATACAGATAAATAGTATTTTTAGAGGTGGAAATCGTTAATTCCAAAAACATTAAAATATTTGCGGGTTTTTAATCCGTTTGTTTACATGTTAAAATTGAACCCCCCCGGGTACCGTTACTTTCAACTAACGCCGCCTTGTGCGAGTAGGCTCCACCCACCTGCACGGCGCCTATAGTACCTATGCAATTCGTTTTATAAACTTTTATAGACTCTCGTTTCATTAAACACTCGTGACTAAAATGCCGTTTATAAAACTTGTAACATAATATACTATTAAAATGAATTTAGCATTCAAAATTTTAAATAAATAGAAACTTTAAAAATAAATGTACTTAAGGTTATGCCGATGTGTCTATTTATTTTGAACAATCTGTATAAAAATGATAAGGAACACATTTTTTGATAAATGTAGTATTTATAATAGTATGGGTATTAATTTTGTGTAAAGCGAAATAGTATATTTCTTTATCAGTATGGAAATAAGGATTTTTCCGTGCGCGTGTGACAAATTCTCGTGGGAGGCGAAGTCGAACACGGGAAGTCATGCATGCACGGAAAATCCATTTCTGGACGTGTAATGAACGATATTTTTTATTATATCTACTTATCTAAAAACAACCCAAAAAAGGATTAGAAGTAATTATAGAACATTTTATTTTCAAAGTAATAATAATATGTACATCGAAAAAATAGTAGGCAAACACGATTATCATTTCCATAGCAACGACTTGTGTATTATCGGCAATGTTTTATTTTCTCTCAGATTTAGTGCACGGAAAAAAGAATAGGAGATCGGGAAAAGTTTTCCGTGCGCTGTTCTGAAAATGTCACCTTTACGTCATTGCAAAAGCAGATGAAAACAAGGTGTTTTCAGATAAGTATAATAAAAATATCTGATGTGCCCAACACGTGACTTTCTTATACGGATAGTACTACAATTACTTTTCCTAAAGAAATTTAGATACATTTCTTTTAAAAATCGTGTTTCAATTTTGAGCGTTTCCAGCAATATTCAAATGAAGTCTCTCTCGCTCTTATTGCAATACGCATAAATCTGTCCTTGTCCCACTCATTATAACCGAATTTTACGACAAAAATGTGTTTTATTTTAGATTTTTGACCTATTACTCACTTAAAAAAATCTCCCGGTATAAAATCACATTTATTCATTCATTATTATTGTTTTCGGTACCATGGAAACCAGTAAATAACAAAAAAAACGTCCTTCTCGGATTCGAACCCAGGACCTTCCGTTTGGCAGCCAAGCCTCTATGTGACACTAGTCTACCTAGACTGCCGGTCGAATTCAACGATCAACGCGCACTATGAGAAATACCGAGAGATTAAAAATTATCTTGGTCTATCGTGGTCATGGATTTTAAAATAATTGTCGGAGCTAGTATCGTGTCAATACTTATTATGGCACATAACTTGATAAACTTCAAAAGGATGATACAAGCTAAGACCGTCGTTTTTCATTTCATAATCACCGTTGACTAAGATAATTTGTGATCTCTCGGTATAAGTGTTTTAAGAATATCGCGTTTTTTTTGAAATTTTTTTGACAGAATTTAAAAAAAAAGTTCAAACAAAATTTGTTCAAAATTTTATCCTAAATCAATGTTAAAGAATAAAAGAATCTCGTTAATTGTTTATTTTTCAAGATATTCCTGAAAAACCTAAAAATGTCTTCAGGTAACTGTCACTTGTTTTGGTGCTAGATGAAAAAGATTTAATGTGGCACCCACAATTTTGTTCAAACTCTTAAATATGAAATTTGAATCAATAACTCGTTTTTGAGTTATGGTATATACAGACAGACACACAGACAGACATCATGGCGAAAATGGTCAAAATGGATTCAGGGGACCTCAAAACGTGTAAATCCATCAAAATCTCGAAGTCGAAAAAAATCACGATTACTATACTTTCTTTGTATAAGAAAGTAAAAATCTCTCGGTATAAAATCATATTTATTTATTATTATTGTTTTCGGTACCATAGAAATCAGTAAAATAAAAAAAAACTAATTGTCCTTCTGAGATTCGAACTCGGAACAGCCAGCCCTCTATGTCTAGTCTGCCTAAGCAAAAACTCAAAAATAAACCCCTCCACGCTAAACAATGCGCTACATCAAAACAGCAGAATTTATTTTCGCTGAGAGAGAAAACCAGCGCAACTCAGCATGCGCGTACCGCTGTTAAGTCAGCAGCCCAGCAGCTCTGTCAGCTGTACGCACCCAATGACTTAAACTGTACCCCGTCCGAGTTACGCGAAGTGACGGAAAAGGCTACTGAGGACTTAATACTTTATTATTGTTGTTACTAATTGAAATTTTATAGAATTTGCTTTGGCGAATATTAATAAATACTAAAGAAATCTGTTTTATCGACTTAAATCTGTTATCATTAATACCAATATTAGTTAGTGAAATTTTAGTAAAAACAGTGCTTTAAGAATAACTTTATAAAACCGAAATAGAAAAAAAAAATAAAAATCCGATTTGATTCAAATTTCATATTTAAAGCGCTGGCTACACGACAGCAACTTACTTGTACGGTATAGTTTGCGCAATAAATACAGTACACTATTCTGTGGCCACACGATGCAGATAAGTTTGTGCAAACCGTCAGAATATGCTTGAAGTGTTGTTCCGAAAGGTCTAACCGGATCAATTTTATCAATATTATCAAGTGAGTAATTATTACTGCAAATATTTTTCTATTGCCTTTTAATAAAAAAGAAAACAAGTAGAATCTTCGTGCATGCAAAGTGGTGTAAGGACTGTAAGGAAATGTCTTCTGAATAGAATAAATCATTCTTATACAACTTTGATGATGGACTTAACAGAAGATCCCGATGACTGATGGAATTATATGAGAATGGATAATACTGCGTATAACGAATTATTACGATTGGTGACTTCTTCAATAGAGCAACATAATACTGTGATGCACGAATCTATATCGTCTCATGAAAGATTACGTTTTATTTTGAGATTTTTGACTGAGGACACGGCTTGCATGATGTCCACACGCTCAAGCTTTACCGCGCACACTGAGTTTGCACAAACCAAATCTTTGGCAAGTCGAAGTTTGCGCAAGCCGCGCTTTTCGGTTTGTGCGAGCTACCGTTTTGCCGGCTACACGCACGCGGTACCCGATACAAACCGGTTTGCGCAAGTAAGTGCGTAGTAAAGAATGTGTGTGTGGCCGGCCCATAAGAGTTTGAACAAAATTGTGGGTGCCACATTAAATCTTTTTCATCTAGCACCAATACAAGTGGTACTTACCTGAAGGCATTTTTAGGTTTTTTAGGAATATCTTGAAAAATAAACAATTTACGAGATTTTTTTATTCTTTAACATTGATTTAGAATTAAATTTTGAACAAATTTTGTTTGAACTTTTTTTTGAAATTACGTCAAAAAAGTTTCAAAAAATTTCTTAAAACATATTTCTCATAGTGCGCATTGAATCTGAAATCTAACAGCCGAGATAGACTAGTGACTAAAAAGGACTTGACAGACAAACGGAAGGTCGCGGGTACGAATTCCAGAAGGACCATTATTTTTTTTTTGTATCTTACTGGATTCTATAGTACCTAAAACAATAATAATAAATAAATAAATGTGATTTTATATTAATAACGTATTAAATGTCGACTGCATGTGATTATTAACTACCCCTTCAGTATTTTCCAAAGAGTAAAACTGTATCATGGTAATGTATAAGAAAGTCGTGTGTTGGACATCAGATATTTTGAGATACGATTAGCAACTTTTGTTTTTCTTATAGACGTCATTTGTTTTTTTTTTGTTGGCACTATCCAATAGCATTTTTTATTACCTTTCCAACGATGTATCACAACATGACCAAATATTCCAATTTTCACATGTGGCGCCATCCTGTTGAAACCACAACTCGTCGATATCGACAGCATCCAATTCAGGCCATAAAAAATTGGTTAACATGGCACTGTAACGCTCACCAATCACGGTAACAGAATTCTCGTCATCATTTTCAAAGAAAAACGGTCCATCCAATGATTCCGCTGCAGAAAACCTTGGCGAACATTCGGCCGATATTATCTTTCACACATAATTACCATGTACCATGTACCAAATAAAATGATTCAATAAAGAAATCAAAAATTTGTTACAAATAACATTGTGTTATTATTAGCCCGTAGGGCGTGAATAAACATTCTTACTTGGTGTATAAATAGTAGTTTAATAAACAAGAGTGTTAATAAGAGCGATTAATATTCGAAACGATTTTAACGCGTGAACGCAGCGAGCGCGAACAAATTAAAACAGCATAACACTGACATTTTGCTTGACACTGTGCGGTGAGCAAATCACCTTGACAACCATAAACAAACACAAATAACTCCTGCATATCAGTAAAGGAATGGCTATCCAAGGGGACAATGTTACCCCCACTCCTTATTTTCCACGACTACCCTAAAAAGGCGACTTTGTACCTCCATTTCATCCAAATAAAGTAGCCATTTTCGTGTAGGTACGGGAAAAATATTTTTAAAATAATGCATCAGTTTTTCCCTAATCCGGTTTTAAGTCTGATGCTCTTGACACCAAAAGGGCCGGATGAAAACTTATTAGCGTGTTTAAATCAAGAAGGTATATATAGAGGAGAGAAAATTCCCGGGGTGGCTATATAGGCACAAATTCGTTGCCAGTTGCTGTGACAGTGACAAACCAAAACACACACTTGACAAATAACGCGCCATTCTGGCTGTTGGCGCATGCGTAGAAACTACCAAGTACGCTTGAGTCCATTTGAACGTGCAACACTTTCTGACCCATGAATTCTTATCCCCTCCTTGGGGATCTTTCTGTCCTCTATATATACGTCCTTGGTTTAAATTAAAAAAATATCGGATGTGTACAGTACATGATTTTCGGTAAAGGTAAAGAATACGGATGCACATTCAAATTTTCGTAATTTTCACATATATCACTAAATTCTATGCGTAGATCACGAGTTTGAAATTATTTTGCATCGCTCTCTTTTACTTTTCAAGATATAACTGTTTAAAGTTGTGACATTTTTAGCAATAACTTTTGACGGTTTATTTATGATTGTCATGGTTACGTCATGGTCCATAAAAGAAATGATGTATTAATTTTGTTGTTTGTATTGGTTTCTATGGTAATGTTTAATTAACGTCTTTTACTAAATAGTAATTTGTATAACTAGCCTTGAAACTAGAGTTTTGCGAGTGCGAGTAGGGTTTGCGAGCAGAGGCCGTAGGCCGAGGCCCGCAACTACGAGTACTCGCAAAACAGTTTCAAGGCGTGTAATACACACTATTTTTTGTGCCGAAGTTTATTTAAATAAATAAAATTTACAAAATATTTGTTTAAATATTTGGTATTAGGGATTTTTTTTATTGGTAACACGCGATACTTAAAATTGACACTGACAGTAGTAGCCGAATAACAGAAATAATAATCCGTTTCTATGGAAAATACAAATTTACTTTATGATTTCAATGATGCCAATCGATAAACTAAAAATTCCTAGTTTTTGCCGGTCTAGCCCCGCAAAACATGAGTTTCCAGCCGATTTATACGAATGCAAAATGACTAATGCCAACCTGAGGCACAAAAATAATTTTGTATGATAATTTTATTCATAGCAATTTCGACCAATCATAGTGCAGTATTAGACCAACCTACATGGTTTGACAGTTTGACAGAATAATCCTCAATCTTCGCGGTCGGATTATTTTAACTGTCAAACTGACACTCTTTGTAACTATGCAACAAGTTATCGATGTATAACCAATTATTTTGAAGTACTTATAGTATTACTACTGATAAAATTTCGATAAAATTAATTGTAGGTTTTCCATAGTAACAATATAAATAACAAAATTTGTATAAAAATTAATTTGTAATTATATATTATTATGATATGTTACTTGCATTAATATGAAATAAAATAAACTGTTGTGTATATTCATAAAATTATCTTATCAAATATAATACGTGCTTTGGATTTTCCGATGGTTAAATTCCTCAAACTTCCTGCACAACAACAAATCGTGTCAGTTTTGACAGAAAACACTTCGTGCTTCGCACTCGGTTTTTTTTAACTGTCAAACTGACACTCTTTGTTGCTGTGCAACAAGTTTTCGTAATTTAACCGGAAAATCCAAAGCACTTATTATATTACTATTGATAAAATTTCGATAAAATTAATTGTAGGTTTTCCATGGTAACAATATAAATTACAAAATTTGTATAAGAATTAATTTGTAATTATACATATATTAGTATGATCTAATACTTGCATTAATATGAAATAAAATAAACTGTTGTGTACCTTCATAAAAATATCTTAACGAATATAATACGTGCTTAGGATTTTCCGATGGTTAAATTCCTCAAACTTCCTGCATAACAACAAATCGTGTCAGTTAGACAGAAAAAACCTCGTGCTTCGCACTCGATTTTTTTAAACTGTCAAACTGACACTCTTTGTTACTGTGCAACAAGTTTTCGTAATTTAACCGGAAAATCCAAAGCACTTATTATATTACTATTGATAAAATTTCGATAAAATTAATTGTAGGTTTTCCATGGTAACAATATAAATTACAAAATTTGTATAAGAATTAATTTGTAATTATACATATATTAGTATGATCTAATACTTGCATTAATATGAAATAAAATAAACTGTTGTGTACCTTCATAAAAATATCTTAACGAATATAATACGTGCTTAGGATTTTCCGATGGTTAAATTCCTCAAACTTCCTGCATAACAACAAATCGTGTCAGTTAGACAGAAAAAACCACGTGCTTCGCACTCGATTTTTTCAAACTGTCAAACTGACACTCTTTGTTACTGTGCAACAAGTTTTCGTAATTTAACCGGAAAATCCAAAGCACTTATTATATTACTATTGAAAAAATCAGAAAATTTTAATATTTGTTAATATTATTTAGTACCGATTTATACTCTATTCTTAAAAAAAAAACCTATACAAAACAACCTAACCTGGTCCGTGACCTTTAACCAAACTTCAACCAAAGCCCAAAACTTAATCTTTTTTTTACTTAAGGTTTGGTCAGGTTAAGTTTGGATCAAATAAACGCGCGCCCGCGTTTAACTAATCCCTTGGTTGAGATTTGGTTATAGGTCACGGACCAGGTTAGGTTGTTTTGTATAGGTTTTTTTTTCCTTTAAATAATTGCATAAATCGGTACCATAAAACTTAATCTTTTTTTGTTGAGGTTTGGTTATAGGATACGGACCAGGTTAGGTTGTTTTGTATAGGTTTTTTTTTCCTTTAAATAATAGAGCATAAATCGGTACCATAAAACTTAATCTTTTTTTGATGAGGTTGGGTTATAATTTTTCATGAAAAAAAAAACCGCGAAATGGCGTAAAAAAACATGATTGCCGACTTTAAACCATTTCTCTTGCCAAATTAAGCCATTTTTACAAAAAAGCCGCAATTCTAGACATTTGCTTAAAATTTAATACTGCTACTAATTAACATAGGTAATAAATTTGTGAAGTTTCACTTTTATTCAATTACAAAATAAATGAAGGTAACCATAGCGACCATAAATTGAATACAGAAATTCTCTCTAGATCTCCCCAAGAATTTTCGTAACCATGACAATCATAAATAAAACGTCAAAAATGAATGCTGAAAATGTCACAATTTTAAACAATTATATCTCGAAAAGTAAAAGAGAGCGACGCAAAATAATTTCAGATTCGTGATCTACGCATAGAAATTAGTGATATATGTGAAAATTACGAAAATTGGAGTGTGCGTCCGTATTCTTTACCTTTACCTGACTTTCTTATACAATACGGATTTAATTCTTATCTTTGTAAAGTTCTAAGCCGTGGCCAATAATTAATCATATTCTCCACATTCAACATTTTACTAATATAAATGCAAATTAATTTAATTATTATTTTATATCGGGTGAGATCGGGTGTCTTCGTATCAATTTAGAAATATTCGGAAACTATTAAGCAATGTTTAGTTGTACGGAAAAGATATTCGGTAAAAAATCTGCGGAAATACGAGTAATTAATTTTTTCAAAAAGGCTTCGGGTTTGTTCGGGTCCATTTGCTAAAAAAAACAAAATTTGTTCAAAATTTAATTCTAAATCAATGTCTAAGAATAAAAAAAGTTAAGACAAAATATGTTCAAAACTGAATTCTAAACAAATAATAAAGAATAAAAAAATCTCATAAATTGTGTCTCATAATATTTTAATTATTATAATTGACGTATCTCCTTACACCTGGGTTGCGCGCGCAACCTGTGGCGGGCACGTGCAAACTTTATATCAATTCTGTCATCTTTGACTGACATATTGTTCATTGGGAAATGGTTCAAAGCTGCTGTGTTTTGTCCTGTAAGATGAGGCCACAACGTTGCAGTAAGATTTCAATTTTCACGTTCCCTAGAGCAACAAAATGTAGAAAAAATGGCTACTGGCTAGCTGCTGTTTAATCGGACATACGGCGATTTAGGCAGAAGCAAGGATTAAGAATACTTATGTAAATATCTCAAACGATAACAACAGCTAACCGACTATCTATTTTAGGTCAGTTCAAAGCATTTTTATGCTTCTGATTTTATAATTGGTGGGAATGTTAAGAAATTAAAAGCAGCGGCTGTGCCAACCAAAATAGCTGAAACCTCGTTTGAAACAAATAAATAAAATATAGTGCCGACAAATACTTCGGTGTCCTATGATATTGACGAAGAAAGCAGCAACCATCAAAACCAACTGGTAGTAAGAAAATGACCAACAAAAGCTTAAATTTTTCTTCATGCTTCTGTAGCAGCGACCTTTTATACTCAACTCGGTTGTGATTCTCGTGAATACATCATGGACATATCCTTCAAACAAAAATTTGTTTCCTTGAAGGTTCTGCCTTTGTATTTAAAAAATGCCAATATTTCACTAACATTGAAGTTTTTGTAAGGTTTCTAGTCTTTACTCCACATGTTAGCCTTCAAAATATTAGTGTCAGTATTGACAGTTTCAGCTATATTCGTCAACTACAGGTCCATATTACAAGAGCCTGTCAGACCCTATATTTAAAATCTAGTGACCCCAACTGCCACTGGTGAATCGCGCAACTGTAGCGCTACGTTGTGTTATCATACAGTTTTTCATATAAGTGTTTCTCTTTCTTTTCTCAGGAGATACGTCAATTATGTTAATACTGGTACAAAATCACTGCAACCATATTTTGCCCTGTGACGTCACACTGCACATAACAAAGAGAATACTAAATGTTTCATCCTTTTCTATTATTAGACCATACCATAATGAGGTCCCGATCTCATCGATATAAAATAATAATTAAATTAATTAATTTATTTGCATTAATTTTAATAAAACACTTATCGGATGTGGTCAGTATGATTAATGGCTACCGCTTCAGTATACTTTCCAAAAATGAAAATCAATTCCGTATCTTATATTCATGTGTTGAATATACCTACATCAAATATTTTGTTTATGGTTTATAGAAAATGTCCCTAATTCAAAATTATATTTAAAGCAAAATACTAGGTATATTCTGGTTCTATATAACAATAATCCGACACCTTCAAACAGAATTCATATTCATTGTAGATAGTAAGGCATGTAATAATGCAATTTTGCATTCATCGTGCGATACTTATTTAAATAAACGATTCATTTTCAACAATTCTTACACCTACTATAAAAGCTATTTTATTCCTTGATGTTTCAGCCGTAGAACAGTCTCAGAGTAACATGGTTTATCGCTTTACTCAACGATGACTTTTTATCTTATTCACAGTTGGACGTATAACTATTGTACATTATTATACATTGTATATAGTAGGTTGAAATATGAAATTATCAGTGTAGTGAAAATTATTGATAATTTCAGTGAAATGTAGTAGAATGTAAGTTGAGTTGCTTTTTTCGGAATCAACTTGCAGGAATGAGGATTTATCTGAAATTATCAATAATTCGATAATGTACAAATTTTATTTTTTGAGAAAATTTCAACATTGGATTGAACGATTGTTGTTGCATCACTTTGTTGTTTTCGAGAACAAATTTGGATTATTTACAAAAGGTTTTCAAAGTGGTGACCCCCATTTCAATGCACAAATCAAGTCTTCTTAAAAACGACTGGGGAACTCGAAAGAATATTTCCTGTTTTAATCTAATAACTTCACTGCAGTCAATTATTCTCTGCCTTAGTTCTTCGATATTTTTTATTGATGTTTTGTATACCAGTTCTTTGAGATGTCCCCAGAAAAATAAATCCATCGGATTTGGGTCCGGTGATCTGGGATCCTGAAAATCTTCAAAAAATAGAGGATTAACATGTTTTTCAAAAAAAATTTGTTCAAAAATTCATACCCACTTTTATGTATACATTTTTTTTCTTTGAATTTTTAGAGCACTGGAAAATTTTAGAAACGCGTTTGAAATTCGAACAAATTTGAAATAGCCGATGACATGACGTGCCGAACATGCCCAAAAAAGCCGAGCCCATGTGACGTCATTCCTCTACATCTGATGGGATTTAAAATGTCAATAATACTGGCGGATCAATAATCTCTTAAATATATCGTTATCGAAATCGATTATTAATATAAAAAATGATAATTTTATTGTGATAGTTGTTTGAGGATGGATGGGGTGTGAAATGTAAATGTCTGTACTTATTGGTGGCTGACTTGAAATTGGCTTTATTTTCAATTTACAATATGTATTGTTGGTTTCCTTATATCACAACTTTCCCTTTAACATTTTTAAGAATTTCAAA